>OX155970.1:2962519-3435019 GCA_944548615.1 Micropterix aruncella
AGCTTGGCTCCACGCATGAACTGCATAAATCACTGCTAAGGATACGGTTTTCCTTAACCCTTGGAGTAAATGGGTATTTTCATGGATGCATCTGTCTCTTTTGCAGGATTTTCGGCGACATCGACCTTAAAGTACTATAACTACGAAACTACTACACCAATCATAAAAAGAACAACTGAACAATGATTGCATTGAAATTTCGAATATAGAATATTGAAATATCATTTTGTAAAACAATTAGATAATTATGAATAAATATGAGAACGTCAAAGAAGTGAAAAAAACGCGCGATCAGATTTGGTCGACTCGTACTCAACGGATAATTGTTTCGCGACCAGATTTGGTTGACTCATACTCAACGGGTTAATATTCCTTATTTCCTTTTTCCGGTTCCAAACTATCTTTTTAACAAACATATTTTTTCACTTTGAAAACGGACCATTGAAATTTTAAATAATCTGGGTGATACAGAATCATACCCAGGTCACTTCAGAAAGTTTAAAATCCTCAGAGTTCCATCTTTATACGTCTTAGAATTCATTAAATGAATTAAATAAAAAATAAAAAATCAAGAGAGATTTTATTAACCATTATGCGGTAAACACAAATATTGCATTCAAGGGAAGAAACAGAGAGAAAATCTTGTTGATAATTTTTCTGCGTGCGGTACAGCGCATCTTGAAGCAAGGTTCCATACACAAGCCAACATTGCAATCCTCGCACCAGGCTCTTGTATCTTTTCCCATTTTTTTTCCTTGAGCACTCCTTCTAAGAGATCCCTTTTTCGTTGGATTTGGCGAGATATGAAGTGCCTTTCTATCAATCTTGTGTACTTGTATCTCCTTGTACGTGTCAAGGTAAAGCTTGTATTTTTATGATAACTACTGCAACTGCCACCCATTGGAAAAAAAACCAGTCAAATAAAATACCTAGGAATCACTATTGACAATAACCTAAAATGGTATGACCACGTTGACATCACAGCGTCAAGAATGAGAAAACTAATGTATGTCTTCAAAAATATTCAAAACGTCTTTGAAACACAATGACATGTCTTGAGGTCGATATACTACGCGTTAGCCCAATATCTGCTAATATACGGACAACTAGGCTGGGGTGGTATGGCCAAAACAAATCTGGATCCTCTGATAAAGGCCCAAAAGGCCTTGATTAGAGCCATAGCCCGGAAGCTATACCGCTGCTCTAGTGACCAGCTCTACAGAGATTTTATGGTGTTAGATGCAAGACAGCTATACGTACGGCAGGTCTTAATATGCTACAGAAAAGAACTCCAACGGGACAACGGCGAGCCGACCAGTAACACCCATAGACACGACACAACACATAAAGACAGACATGTACAACCAAGAATGAGAACGACCTTAGGATAAAGACACTATATTTACCTAGCGAAAAAACTCCATAACATATTTACCACGCAATTAGGTCAAGCTACAATCATTCAAAATGACGCTCACTACAAAAGACTGGTAACATTATGGTTGTTACACTCGACGAGGGAGCACTGTGAGTCGTTAGTAACTAACGTTATTAAATAGGTGCACAGATGATTTACAATATGTATTATTGTTATTATTATCTCATTAGCCTCATAACTGTATTTATATATCTCCCATATATATTATATCTCATTTAATTTAATATATATTTTTTTTGTGTAATATATATACTAATTAGTTATACAATATACACTTGTAGGATTTTCCAAGATTACAGAAATTACCTATACACCCGACAGATAAACGCAGTACTAAATATCACCTCAATACAGGCTCTGCCTAGTGAGGTGATAAAATCCCGCCGAAGCCGCACTTTTAGCAAATTTCCAGGGTTCTACATTTTGTATGTACGATAAATCATGTAAAATATATTACAGGAAATTTAATCTTGTAATACTAGGGATAAATAAAATAAAATAAATAAATAAATTGTAGGTATTTCTTGAAAATCACTTCAATTACTACCATTATAAATTACAAAAACATGTATATGTTACGATACAGGTTGTAACTTGTCCATTCCGTCTGCAGTGGTCGTGCGGTCTACATATGTAGACCAACACCTTCGAAAATACATTTTCTAAGAATCTGCATTAGTGCGAATCTTGGGACTCCCGTGTATTGTAAAGATCATTAAACGAACTCATCGCTTAGTTTCATTGGTGCACCGGCGACATAAGGATGTGTCATAAGAAAGGGCTAAACTCCATGGTCTACTTATGTAATCCACGCGACCATGTTACCTAAGTATTTTTTTTATGTCCTTTTTTTGCTATTTACTGTATGCAATTTATTGTTTTTATTAATTTATTATGGTGTTTAGTTCTGCTGTAGACGTTTATTATAATTAATAGTTGTATATTTAGATTTTTTATTTCCAGGGAAACTATGGATAGACTGACTCATGCTCAAATCGAAGCGTGGTTTCAAGAAGCGGACGATATTGAGCCCATCGAAGAATATTCGTTAACTTTTCTTTGTTCTGATTTTGTCAAGTCCCGATTTGGACCCATCAGTATACCATTTAAGGCTACCGGCCTCCCAGTGCAGTTGGCTTTTTAGCCAGTCGTCTCTGGGCGGTAGTTCCACTGTAAAAAGTTTCCCGAAGTTTAGGAGTGGAAGCATGGTGTCTGATACTATGTTAAGGGTTGGAGTTTCACTGACTGAGTCAAGAACTGATCTTAGTGCTTGTGAGATCCAGTTTACCTTCTCCCGGGCAGACAGCCTGTACATGCTGAATTTCGCCACCTGTTGCAAGTAAAGTTCAGCCTCCATGGGTCTAAGCTCCTGTATTCGGTGGGATCAAAGGGGTGTGATTTATTATGAACTACTGAAACCGAATAAAACCATAACTGGAGATCGTTACCGACTGCAATTGACGCTTTTGAGCCGTGCATTGAAAGAAAAACGGCCGGAATGCTCCGAAAGAAACGACAGTTATTTTGCTGCACGACAATGCTCATCCACATGTCGCAAAACCGGTACAAACATACCTGGAAACACTTAAATGGGAAGTCCTACCCGCCGTGTTCTCCAGATATCGCTCTTTCTGGCTACCACTTGTCTCATTCGATTGCTCATAGTCTGTCCGAGCAGAAGTTCACTTGTTACGAAGATTGTCAAAAATGGGTCGATTTGTGGATTGCATCTAAAGACGAGGCTTTCTTCCGACACGGTATTCATACCTTGCCCGAAAGATTCCAATTCCTAATATAATTATTTTTTAATACATTTATTATTTAATGATTATTTTGATTATTCAATGTTAATTTTTCTTCATATTACGCTTCATCAATAATAATATTCTATTCTAGTTTCCTGTTTTTATTTTCTTACTATGCAATTAACCCGCTGAGCACGTAACATCCATTTGGGGACATGAATGGCGGCCGCCGAAATTCCGAAACGTCCACTACTGGATATAGCGCTCGGCTCTTACGAAAATGTCGTTTAAATTTCGAAATGCGATTGTATATTCTATCGAATGATGCCATAATATAGCCAAATATGCAACACTATGAAATTGCTCGATTGCCGCATGCGATGTTAGAAATATGAATTACTACATCCCTTACAAAATCGGTGACCTCATTTCTGATGACAGTCGCGAACTGCCCACCGCTGGCGGCGTATAATTCCGCGACGTGTTGTGTTGTGAACTGTTTTGTGTATATAAGTGAAGTGTATACCGGATAAAAGTAAGTAATTTCCATTTTTAAGTAGTTTAGGCCTTAGGATTAAACAATTTACACAGCCCATTTGCTGTTTTTCACGAATTTTCGAAGAAAACACTTTGGCAAAACGTAACGGCTCGCGAAAGATGGCCGTTTTTATTTTGTAATGTTTGTGAAATATCCCGTTATATCGCGAAACATGACGTAATGTCGCTTTAATTTACTAATAAAATAGGTATTGCTTCATTTACATCCTAAGTTATCACATAATTAGGCGTATTTTGAACATTATATGTTGTTTTCAAATATGGCTCGCGAAAATGAAACTTGTTTTGATAATTACTATGAGAGAAAAAAGTGTGATTTTCCATAGTTTTTCGATGAAATGTGACTCTTTGGAGTATAGTAATTAGTTATTAGACATATAATAAGTCTATGATAAGACAATATAATTGAAAAAATCTAACGAATTTTATATTATGGGCATTCAAAGTTTATTATTAGGTTCGGAAGTCGGAAACTCTCAAAACTTTAGATTTTTCTATAATATCAGACAAAGCTCAAAGTTCTGGTGTGATTTCTAAGAAGAAGTGATGTAGTAATAAAGTTATTTTGAAAGAATTTCATATAAAAAAATACCATAAGTAGTCACAAATTAAAAATTAAAAAAAATTTTTTTTACGAGAATACATACAATTTTTCTTGGCTGAATAAATAAATATTTTTTCCGTATTTTTGTATGCAAATAAGTAAAAAAAAAATATCGCTTTGGTAAAGCATTTAATAAAGAACATAACTGTATTTACAATTTTTGATATTTACAAAAACTGTATTTACAAAAAAATCGAAATGATTTTATAGGCGAGTTTTTTCAGTTTGCCAATTTTGTAATATTTATTCATTATTATCTTAATTGTTTTACGAGATAAGGTTATAATGTTTTATATGTCAAATTTCAATGCGATCATTTTTCTATTAATCTTTTTTTAATCCGATTAGTGGTTTATAAGTTATGATCGTTTTTCTCAAGGCCGTTGACTCGCGTCGATTTTTTGCGCGAATATGTCGCGCGCAAAAGTGATGTTTTTGGGCGCGGTGAGTTTTTACCTCGCAACGTGAGGGGTTAATAATACAAAATACATGATTTAAGTATAACACTTTCGTAACCATTTTGAGTTTAGATTATGAAATCCTGAATTAGAAAATATATTTTCATAAAATTACACTTTAATAACATTGTTGTTATATAAAATTACACATTGTTGTTATATAAAATTGGTCTACATTAAAACCGGCGCATTGGTCTATTCATAATTATGTTTCCTCGAAATAATTAATAAATTCAGTTTATATTTCCCTTTTCACCAGGCCTGGAAATAATCAATGAAAAACCGCATTTCACGCCGGCTTTATATGGATACACTATTGAAAAGCAGCGTTGTGCAGTATTAAAGATATATCTTTTTACCTGGAGAGGTGTTTCAGCAATTGATTTTTAATTATTGTAACCATTTTGAACCTCCTCTTGATAAGATGACACGCATAAATATATTATTCCGTAATAGGAAAGCCACACCAATGTTTAAATTCGCTAATCCGTCACTCGCGCTACAGATACGGGCATTTAGAATTTAGGCACAAAAGAAAATCAAAAATTTTGTAGACTATTGAATTATCTCTACTGATAGGAAAATGACTGGTGATTTTGACAGCTATATTGACATTCCTCTTCTTCTTCTTTGCGTTCGTTCATAAGAATGTATCAGCTTAGAGCGACACCAACGAAACTCAATAATAATTCGCTGAACCACTTCGCCGCGACAAGAAATTCACTCCTTTGGAAGGAAATCCGTATATCCGTTGTGAGAATGGAGATGTCGTTGTCAAGGGTACCAAGGCCCCTACGAAAACCGAACTGAGTCTTGGACAGCTGGACTCTTGATTAAAAAAACCATTCGAGTCTGTTTTTTATCGTGTTCGGCAATTTTGCAAAGAGATGAGGATAGGGCAATGGGACGGTAATTTTTCGGCCAGATTTTGGATCGGGATGATAATTTGAGATCTCCAAGCGGCGGGGGGAGTTCCTGTCTCAAAGAACCTGTTTAGTAAATTTAGGAAGTTTGATAGGATAGGGAGGGGAGAAGAACAGATAAAGGAGTAAGGGATAAAAACCTCCCCGGGTGAGGAATCCTGTAAATGATGGAGAGCCGCTGACAGTTCTGGCAGGCTGAATGAAGAGATAAGCCACTGGTGGGTGCTCAGAGAATGGAGCTGAACGAGCCGCATGCTATTCACTTCCTCATGGTTAGGACAGGCGGAGGGAGCCAAGTTGTCGGCGAATTGGATGAGGACCTCTCCCTTTAGAGGGGATAAGTTTGTGGAGTTCAAACCACGGCGGAATCTCTTAACCATATTCCAAACTAGAGTGCTGGCGGTGTCTGGAGAGAGGTTCGTACAGAACTTTTTCCATCCAGCTCTTTGTTAGGACTTAAGAATTTTCCTAGTCTCTTTCGCGGCTTTGTGGTAGGAGTTGTAGTTCCCTGATGACATCTCTTCAAGATGGGCAGAGAGGGATGCCTTGTGTCTCAATAGTAGATTGGTTGGAGTGCGTCACTGGACGTGTTTTTCCATACTGTAGAGTTATACTGTAGAACTCCTCGTACTGCATAAATTATTCCGCAAATCGACGACAAAGACGCATAGACAACTAAGACTTAAACTACTAGTAAGTCCGAAATTTTCACCATAGTGCGCGGACTACAAAAAAACAATGTTTTTTTCGTCCAGCGTAAAAAATAGCCGCAACGCACCGCACCGCAGTGGGCGGCTGGCCTAAACGATTCTACAGATAAAATATGATTTAGTTGATACTTTGAATGAATACATGATACTTTGAATGAATCACAATTCTACCACTGATGTGGTAGAATTGTGATTCATTCATTTTGCTTTGGTACCTACATATTTTTCAACGAGAATTAAAAAAAACAACAGGAAATAGACGCTTATCAACCCGACAGTAAAAGAACAGAGCGCGCAGCTGACATGTCTGAACGCACTCACGCAAGAAACGTCAACCGAAAAAGTATATTGTAATGGAATTTTACCTAACAGCGACACTTCCAATTAGGCAATAAAATTAAATATGAAATATTACAACGATGTTGAAATAATAATAATAATTTTCTGTTTTTTTTTCAAATCCTATTTTCACATCTAGTAACACTGTGTAGCCATGTGAACCGATAAGCAAGTACTGTCATGGGTCCTAATAAATCTGTGGTCATGGGTACATAACAGTATCAAATACTTCCATAATACTTGAACAACGTTTTTTATTTATTTTTGGTACTGTAGCGACATTTTGCTGTATTTTTTATATATAAAATTATAGAAATATTGTAAATAACGCATTAAATTTTAAATTCCATCGAAAATTTCTTATGATTATGCTATTTTGTCACTATACGAATACTTGGCTACTTGAGTAAAAGTGTCGAATACAAAAATATTTATAAAGTCGCCTATAATACTCGTCGCCGAACTGAACAAAATCGAAAGAAAAAAAGCACAACCGGTCTCCAACCGGGCTCGTGCCGAACTCTACAGCGGTTGTCGCGCTCGCGCGCGGCGCTCGCAGCACTCGTGCAGCGCTCGCGGTCGCCACGCGCTCGCTTTGGCGGCGTCTCTATTGAGTCTGTGCAGCGTCTTTTCGCAGTGTATTCACATCATTTTATTCGAATTGGGCTTCAATTTGATTGACCGGCGTATTGGCTGCAAATTAACGCACTAAGTCTTTATATCGACGTTTTATGGACCTCGGGACAACGACAGCGATACATTCGTATCGTCGTATCGCTGTCGTTGCGTTACTGAAAACAAAATTTCCTATATTATCCAAATCCTAAAGCGGTCCCCTGTCTTCGCCCTTTTGAAAGTCTTCGTGATAGCCGCCACGAAGTGAAGAATAAAATTTAAAACCCCAATCCGAATAACCTACAAATCTATGGTTCAAAACATATTATCTTTGGTTCAAAAATATATTAGTGGTTCAAAATAAAACTTGGCTGCGGACAAACAATGTGTATCGACTCCTTCGCCGAATTCGCTAAATAAATGTCGAATTCGCTAAATAAATGTCGAATTCGCTAAATAAATGTCGAATTGTCGAAATATTAGTTTGATAAGATTGATTCGGAATTCTGGTTGTTTAAAATAATGGCTTCTTTGCTAGAAAATGCTTCCTTCGTCCTTGGTTTACGAGATATTCATTGGTTTAATTCATTCCGAATTTTGGTTAAAATTTAATGGTTTCTTTGTTTGCTAGAAATCCTACTTACCTTGTCGTTGGTTTACAAAATATTCCTTTGTTTGATGCGATCATTCCGAATTTTGGTTGTTGAAAATAATGGATTCTTTTGCTAAAAACACTTCCTTTCTCGTTGATTTAGGAAATATTCTTTGGTTTGACATGATTCATTAAAAATTTGCTGGTGGTCTCGACTCAAAACTAGTTCAGCTCCCTACGTCCCCTCTGTTGATACAATGTATGATTCAGTCGCTCTGTTGGTTAAAATTATTTGTTTTGTCCTGTAAATCAATGTATTACGAAATCCTCTCGACTTAATCACTAAGCTCAGTTCCCTATGTTCCCTATGTTTTTACAATATGCATGATTCAATCGCTTTGTTGGTTAAAATTATTTGGTTTGTCTAAGTATGAATTCTGTCAGGAGTTGAGTCTTAAAAAAAACAAGCTTTATTTGAATAAGAGTTGCAGTTATTTTAATATAGGAGTTTTACCTGAAAATAAAACTCTTATTATGTGCTTGACGATGTCCAGGACCCTTGAGAGTGCCCTGTCTTTTTCGGCCGTATTTTACGTTCTGGCAACATTTTCCCCCTCCCTGCGCTGCTCGGCGTGGGCGAGAGGGGCGGGGGTGACGCCCGCCTCTCCCGCCTTCCACCGAGCGTTGGCTCCGTATAGCTTCTGATCACCGGGTAGGGCTCGTTCGGGTTTTACCTGAAAATAAGAGTTTTATTTTCAGGTAAAACTCCTATATTATGTGGTCCTTGACGATGTCCAGGACCCTTGAGAGATTGTTTGTTATCTCCCGGTGACCGCTCCGATGATGCTATGTGATGAACCTGAAATGGGAAAGAGAAACGAGAGGCCGGAATCATCATGTTTATTCCGGATTAAACTGGGCTGCCAGAAGGTTCCCTGGTGGTAGGGTGCTCTTCTGGATCTCCTTCCTGTAAAATTTTTGGAAGGTGCTTTCTCGGGTCCAGTTTCCTCTTCTCAGTATTTCTTCCAATGGGAGACCCTCGATCCAGTTCTGCGAGGCGACTGCTGCTCTTGTGCTGCCCGGGGTGGCGTCTATGCCCGCTTCTCTCATGAGGGATTTTATCCAGTTCCCTATTATAGTTCTGGACGCTGGTTGGGTCTCCCCTCTTGTACTTAGGAACAATGACTTCAGCCGACCCCGCCTATTCCCGATGAGCTCTTTCAGTTTCCTGAGCCAGTAGACTAAGTTTATGTTTTGGCTTAGTCCATCCACTATAGTACGGCCATTATCAACGTGCACTTGGAGTCATAAATCATTAGGCCGGACCTCTCGCTCACACTCGCTGTCTTTCGCTCGCACTATGGGGATGCGTGTTTTAAAAATAATAATAGCAGTATCGATGGATTATCGATGTATCGATGGAATATCGATGGATTATGATGGATCGATGGTTGGATCGATAAAGATGACAAGAGATATCGATGGATATTATAGATTATGATGAAAATTTTCGATGGGTTTATTTGTAATAATTGGTATAGTTAGTTTTAAACTCATTTATTAAGAAAAATTTTCATAAATACAAACTAACGTATACATGCAACAATAAAGTGAAATAAAAGTTTAAAGAATATTAAAAAAATATCTACATTAACCTAAATATTATCTACAATTGATTACAGAGCTACATTTAATTAGGTGACAATGACACAAATGCTTGAATTTGGTCGTTAAATATTTTACAATCGCTACTTTTATCTATCAGAATATTTCAATTCATCAGTTATGTATTTCGCAACACTGTAATGTATTGGCTTGGTCATTATTGATTTCTCTTGAATTCCCTTTATTCCCTGAAAGCTCATTATAATGATAGTGATGAAAGCGATACGAAGAATTTCAATTTTAATGCCATTTAAAATACCAAATCAAGAAACTCCACATTAAAAAAAATGGTTAAAAAAACGATTTCTATAAAAAAATCCCGATGTATTTTTGTAGACATTCTAAATAATAAATATTTTTCATTTTGTTCGGCAACATTATAGGGAATTAAATAATGTAAGAAGTATAAATTTAAGCAATGATACAATGTCTACGCAACTACACATAAGTTTTTAAGAGAATAAATTATTTGATTTGATTTGAGTAAATTATCGATAAGCAACGTCGACTTGTTGGACATCCTTACGCGCGTCGTCCGGCCTAATGCTTTATGACCTCAGGTGCACATTGATATTGGCCGTACAATAGTCTCCAGCCCGATTGTCTATGTTTGTTCGTGTCTGTCTTGGATCCGAACTCTGGCCATAAGAGATATATGAGCCTTTGTCGATGAAGCCCTCTCGGGATATGTTCAGGTCGTGCACTCTTCTCCCCGAGGCTAGTAGTAATAGGACGGCCTTCCTTCTCGACACATCGTATAGGCTTTCCGAATTGACTGCGTTATGCTCGAGCCAGTTCACCAGTGTTGCAGGATTCCAAGTCGGGGCTTGTCGGGCGGGCGGTCTTGATAGGGCTATGCCTCTTAGAATCCTCCTTACCAGGAAGTCTGACGAGAAGTTGCGTCTGCAGAATGTCGACAATGTGGATTTATAGACCAGGATGGTTCTGTAGGCCAGGCCCCTAACCCTATGTAGGTAGCATAGAAATCTTGCTACGTCTCCGCCCTTGGGGTTTCTTTCGGGTACACCCTTCTCTCTAGCCCATGCCGACCATATTTTCCAGGATGCTTTGTACGTTGCTATCGAGGATGGTCTCCAGCTGGCTTTCAGGAGATCCTTCTCTTCATTCGTCCAGTTTGCTATCTTGTCGCTCCACCCGCAATTTTCCACACTGAGAGTTCGAGGTCTTTCAGGTCGGGTGGGGGAAGTCCGGTGGTCAAGTCGACTAGTGTTTTCCCTAGATCTCTGATCTTCATTGGAGACTCTTGCGCTCGTTCCCGCAGATCCGGGAACCAAAAGGCTTTCTTCCATTCGGGGGCAACCAAGAGGTATGTGCCTGTCGCCTTGTTGAGATGGACCAGAACCTGAGGAATGAGGTTCGGAGGTGGAAACACCCAGGCCAGATGGAAGTGCCAAGGGCGACTGAAGGCGTTCACGAAGAGTGCCGCAGAGTCTCCGCAGTCTTTCGTCACATAGGGGTGAAGGACGCATGATGTTTTGGATGCGAAGAGGTCGACTTCCGGCATTCCCCATATTCGAAAGATTCTCTCCGTCTCCGTTCGTCGTATGTGCCATTCCGGTATCGGTTTTCTCCTGGACAGTCGGTCTGCTATGCCGTTGTATCGGCCCGGGAGATAGAATGCGTCTAGGTCGATCCGGAGGCTGTCCGCCATCCGCATAAGGTCTCTGGTCTGGTTCAGGAGGGCCTCGGACCTCGTGCCTCCTTCGTTCCGGATGAAGGCGACTACCGTCTTGTTGTCCGATTGGATTAGCACTCTCGAATCCCGCAGGTCGAACTTGTATTCCTGGATCGCTGCCTGTACTGCGAAAAGCTCTTTCCGGTTGGAGTGCCAGCTTTTCTGAGATTCTGTTCAGTTGGGCCCCCCATCCTAAGTCGGCTGCGTCTGTCGTCAGGAAATTGCAGCTCTTCACTGCGTGGATCGGAGTCGAGAGGCCGGTGGACTTGAGCCACCACGACAATTCTTCTTGGGCTCGTTCGTTCAGGGGAACTTTCTGGCCGTTTCGAGGTCCTCTCAGTGCTCTTTGGAGTTCTCTGCTGTGTAGGCGGCCCCTCGGTACCACGAACGCGGCGAAGTTTAGTCTTCCTAGCAGGGAGCGGAGCTCTTTTAACCTGACCTCTGGCTTCCTTAGACTCCTTACGGCTGTTCGGATCGCCGCTTGTTTTTTCGCCGCCAGGAATTTTCGGTTGTTTTCCGTGTCCCATGTGATGCCTAGGTACTCTACCGCTCTGACCGGTTCTAAGGTTGATTTTTCCATGTTGATCGCCCAGCCTAGAGATTCCAGCAAATGCACCATTTCCAGAGCTTGCCCCTTTAGCCATTCCCGGGATTGGTTCGCCAGAAGGAAGTCGTCGAGGTAGACTATCGTTCGGATATTTTTCTCTCTTAGAAGTTCCGCTATCCAGTTGGTGATGGTAGCGAACATCTTTGGTGCTGCCGAAAGACCGAAGGGAAGGGCTCGCATCTGAAGGGTTTCCCCGCCGTAGATCAGTCTGAGGAATCTTCTGTGGCGTTCTGCAATCGGGACGTGAAAGTATGCGTTTCGTAGGTCCACCTTTACCATGAAGTCTCCTTCTTGGAGGAACGTCGGGACCCTCCTGTGTGATATTAGGTGGAAGCTGGAGGTTTCTACGAACTCGTTCAGGGCCTTCAAGTTGAAAATTGGCCTCTGGGACCCGTCCGATTTTGCAGTGAGGAACATGGTGGAAAAGAACCCCGGGTTGTCGTCCGCCCGTTCGAGAATCCCCAGGTCTTTCAGTTTGGCAATTTGTTTCGTCATGTCCGGTAATGATTTCGTTCGCGGAGCATTCGAGGTGGTCATCGTTAAGGGGGGCTTTCGGAAGAAGGGGATGAGCGCGCCGGACAGTAGATCGAGAATCGGTCGCGGCGCTCCCCTCTCCGTCCATTCCGAGAGGAAGTTTTGCAAGCATCCCCCTCGGAACGGGGCCCGCTTCGTGTCACTTTCTGCGGGGGTCGGGCCGCCAGTTGTCTCGGCGACTCCCCCCCCTTTTCTTGTCGTTGGCCCTGTGCGCTGCTCTCGCGGGGGGCGCCGCGCCTCTAGCAGCTTTCGGACGAAAGGGCTGCGGGGCGCGGGCGGCCTTCGGGGGGACAACCTCTCTCGGGCGGTGAGAGGCGGACGGCTGTGAGACGGGGGCCGCGGACAGGGTCGCGCGGCCCGGTCTCGGCATTCTCGGCGGCCCTGCGAGGAGGGTGTACCACCGCTCGATGCCGCCACGGTCGGCGATCAGCTCCTTGAGCCGGTCCTTCCCAAACAGATGGTCTGTGCTCGGCGGTATTTTGCGGAGACTTTCTCTCAGACCAACGTTGTCGATCCGCTCCAGGATACGCTCCCGGCGGGATTCGACGCACTCCGCTCGCTTCCCGCATAAAATCTGGAGAATGTTGTTCGAGGTGGTATAGAAGCCATTCTCTCGCGAGAAACGCCTTCTCGGCGAGAGATGCGAGAGATTGGAGTGTGAGGCTCCCGTGTGAGCATATGGCGCATTCCATCGTTGAATTCCTCTCTTTCTCGTAAGGCGGCGTGCGTGAGGGCGGCGAAAGTGCGTTCCTCGGCGGTCAGCGGAAGCTTGCCGGGGTAGACCGACTTGAGCTCCTCGTTTAGAGGCAACTCCTCTAGTCCCGACGACGCCAGATAGGGCTTGAGGGTGTCCGCGTATCTCACCTGCGTCCAGTCCTGAGTACCGAAACGCTGCAGTTCCCCCACTCTTTTAACGGTGGAAGCCTTCGCGACCGGGGCCGACGGCGTTTTGACCCTGGTGGAGAGGTCTCTCGCTTCAAACCCGGACTCTAGATCCGAATTTTGTGGGGTTATGGCCTCCGCGTCGGAGGCTTCCGGGTTGTTGTAAAAATTAGGTTTCATACTCGCCTGCTCCTTGAAGAAAGATAACATGTCGGCAAATACCTCTGCTGTCTTCTTTCTCCTCTTCCTCCCCTTCCTTCTTGGCTCCGATGTCGGTGACGACGACGAAGAGGATGACCGTCTTCGCTTCTTCCTGGGGCGCCTTCGTTCGGATGAACGCGTGCGCCACGAATTCATGCGGCGCCGTGAATCGGAGCGGCGCCGCGACTCCGAGCGTTGTTCCGCCACCGCGTCCTCGCGTCGCCCGCGCGGCGATCCGGAGACGCGGCGTCGCGAATCCGAGCGGCGCCTCGCCACCGCGTCTTCGCGCCGTCCACGCGGAGATTCGGAGATGCGGCGCCGCGAATCCGAGCGGCGTCTCGCCACCGCGTCTTCGCGCCGTCCACGCGGAGATTCGGAGATGCGGCGCCGCGAATCCGAGCGGTGTCTCGTCACCGTGTCTTCGCGCCGTCCGCGCGGAGATTCAGAGATGCGGCGTCGCGAATCCGAGCGGCGTCTCGAATCCGATCGGCGTTCCGCGACCGCGCCGCCCGCGCGGCGATTCGGAGACGCGAGCGACAGAACACGACGCGATGGACGCCCACGTTAAAACGTCGTCACTTTCACCACCGTACACCTCAATGTTGTCCATGTCGCCGTTGGAAGACACTTGTTGTATGTTGCCTTTTTCGCGCCAACAATGGCGTCGCGTCCTTGTAAGTTTGCGACGCACGTCCAGTCGGTCCGAAAAAAACAGAAGCTATGCGGAGCCAACGCTCGGTGGAAGGCGGGAGAGGCGGGCGTCACCCCCGCCCCTCTCGCCCTAACTAACTAACTAACTAACCCACTTGGGTCATCAGTTCTCCTCGTTCTCTCGACGTTACTTGGCCAACTTGCTTTTTACCCTTTTGTCCGATTACTTTGGCCACCGGAGGCACTGTGGTAACACCCGTTTCATCGAGATTGAATATATCTGAAGGTCGGAATTTCTTCCTTTGCATAACATTGTCCAATTTGTCAAAGAATTCGCCTACCGTGGTTTTATTGAAGGCAGTCATTCTGGCAAGGGAGGTTGCCTCAGGTTTTCTAATGGATAGCGTAGGATTCCTCTTCATAAACCCAGTAAACCAGTCATCACCAGCTTGCCCTTTTTCTTTTCAGGATTCGGGAAATTTTAGATTGTTAACTTCAGCAAATTGTAAAGCTATTTGTCTGCATTTATTCGGTGTGACTCCGTAAAACATTTTTGAACATTGTAGTAAATACCTCACCAGTGCTTTCTCCATTTGGTCTGAGAAAAACCTGTCTTCTGTGGAAGTTTGGTTTAAATGACAGAGCGTCTACGCCCATTTCTCTGGCTTTCTTTACATAAAGTGCAAGACGAGATTTCGTCACGTTTCGAATAGCTGCCACATGGCGCAAACTTCCACGTTTGTTTAAAACATCTTCCACCGCCTGCTGTAGATCACCTTCAGAAAAGCTCCGTTCAGTTTTCCTTTTAAAGTTCCGTGGCATCTGGAATAGGTAAAGCAGTGCTACACATTAACAGATATATCGGGGATACAATGGACATCTGTCCATTGTATCCCCAGCTGATGTAATCCCACATTTCTGGCTGTGAAATCATAACCTAAACTTGCATCTTTATGAAACATACATAAATATATCCCTACTAGTCACCATTGCATGCAAATGGAACTCCAAACACAAAATAATAAACTACGTCACAGAAAAACCTTACGTTCTTATCTTTAAAAGTTACATCAGAGGTGTCGAAAAGTGAACAAATTCTGTAAATGTCACAATTTTAGAGTGGCGGCCATATTTTTTTGACAGCTCATCTCTCGCAGTGTTGCCAATGTGTACAACCGATCGCCGCAGTAGAATTCACATTAGAGGCGGGAAATTTGAACCTGTCCATTGTATCCCCGTGTCCAAACCATCCCCGGTCTCCCCTATATATATATATACAATACATATCTCTATCAATATAAAGTCTGTTTATTTACTCATTTATTTATTTTAAAAAAAACACTTAATTACGTAACAAAAACATCCTCTTAGCCTAATAATTAATAATTTAACATTTCCTTTTGTTGTCATTTTAGTAATGCAAATATATATTTTTTTTAAGCAAATTCAGATCTTAGGAACTATGTACAATATTTTTATCATTAAATCCATAACATTGAATAATAACGAGAGCTGTTCCATGAAAAAAAAAAACGTGTGGCACTCGGGGACTGCCGCGGTAAAGCTATTGCATATCATTTTTAACAACTTATGCAATTATAATTATTTATTTATTTTATTTATTTTATTGTTTCTGATATCAGATAACTGCGCTCTATCGGAAAACGTTGAAATTATTCCGAATCATTTGCGGCTGCGGTAGCAAATGATTCGGAATAATTTAAACGTCTTCCGATAGAGCGCCGCGCACCAAATTTTTATTCAATAAAGCTAAAAAACCGGATTATTCAAAAAAAATCGTAGATTAAAAGATAGATAATTAAATTATATTTAAAATGGTGCGGGTTTCATAATAAGACGCCAGATAGTATTTGCGTAGTAGTCGTTTTTGTGTTCGGTTAGACCTAATTTCACAAATTAATTACATTATGTAACATAAACAAAATCTAAAATATTCAAAGCTAAGAATATTAGGAAAATGTTCTTGTTTAACATATATTTTTTTCGAATCGTAAGCAGTACTCGTTTAGACGTAACTATCAGTTTAAAATCATTAATTTTCGTAATTTTCAAGAAATTTCTTCATTCGGTCGCCGCGCTGGCCTAGGCCCGCGATAAAAGCTATGCAATAGCTTAAAAATAATTTTGTAGTTTTTTTAAAAGTAAAATTAAGATACGTATATGTATATATATATATATATATATATATATATATATATATATATATATATATATATATATATATATATATATATATATATATATATATATATATATATATATATATATATATATATATATATATATATATATATATATATATATATATATATATATATATATATATATATATATATATATACATATAATTTAAATCAATTTATATAACAAAAACATAATACTATTTTAAATAGGTTTTTACATTTATAACCTCAAAAAACTAATTTCCGTGTTTGGAAGAAACAAGGTAGAAACTCCCAAAACCCAAAAGAATGAAAGCAAAAAAAAGGACGCCACCTCCTTTTAAAGAAAAAGAAGGAAACTAATTATATTAAAAAAAGATACCCGAAAGAAATTTTGAAAGATACCCGAAAGAAAGTTAACCTAAAAAAATATCGATCTCAGAGAGTGGGTTATATTGATCGGCACTGAATTTGGCCAACAGAAAACCCCTTTCCTCAGACACAAAAGACTACAGCACAAAAAGAAACACAAGGTTATGCAAAGTATCCGTGTTTATTCGCCCACAGGCACCCTTTTCTTCAAATTCCGCTTATCGGCACGTCACATGTGTTCAGTCAAATAGAGGTTAATTCCGGATATGAAGGCAAATTTCCTGACGTGGAGGCAAGTCTCGTCACATTTAGTGACGATTTCGTTACTTAATTAGCAGCAATTAAAATACGCATGTGTCAGAAGGTCATAGATGCCGCAAGCAGATAAATCACACACACTTCACATAACAAATTTTTTTTACCGCCAGGCGGTCACTCTCCGATTTACTCCTTACGGCGGTCGCCAATTCTCACAGCCCAATCTCTCTGTCTGTCTCTTAGCCATGTTGAAGCGAAATAGAATGATTGCAGGACGGCGGAAGTCAGCCATAACAGGTAGGGCTAGACCAGCACAACCGCGATTAATCGCCAGAATCGCCTAGAGCGATAAAAATTACGACTGCACAGCTCTATCTGTCAAAAATTTGATGTTTACGAAATTTCGTAAAAGGTTCATTTAATTGTCATAATATGGGAGAAAGTCATGAAAACAGCGAAAACCAACAGGAAACATGACTAAACACGGGGAAAACATGGAAAAACGGGTGCAGCGAACATAATCTGCACAAAGGTGCGAAAAACAAGACAACAAAATAAGCAGTTTTTGTTACAGCCCCCTCCAAAAAAAGAAATCGGAAGAGCCAACGACGATTTCAGACGAATCGTCCCGATTCAATTTATCCTACTATAGGATAACAAAAACGTCAAAGCATCAACTAACAACTCCTAACTTAACAAACCTTCTTCACGTTAACTATAATCAATTAATCCGTTCAGTAACAATAGCAGAGGCAAACTTTTACCAACTAAAACTTACACCCATTACTCTTATCACTAGAGTAAGAAAAGAAAATCAAGAAATTAAACCCAACACCAACATAACCAAAAAAAAACTTATGGAACTCCGACAACTTCCAACAACTAAGGAAGGATCAACTCATTGCGGATACCCGACTCCTACCGAAAACAACAATAACTCTAGCGTTAGACCTCGACTAAACGTTTACTTACTAAGAGACTATAGTAGTTGTCATTTACTACCTTTCATACCAATCCCCATTCATTCATCCCGGACATGAGACATTCTTACAACAATAATGCTAGATAGAAATGCTAGCATGACTGACAAAACAAAATGATTTCAGCTATTGATACCACTTGGTACAATGCCTTTGTAAAGACAATTTAAAGGGCTCATTTTAGTTTCACCCAAGATAGACAATTTTTGTAATAGAATGTTAACGCGAAGAACTCCGATACTACTATTCTGAACTATTCGGATTTAGCTTAAAATCTTTAATATGCCAGGAACCTATATTCTTCCCTGTAGCATTTTCTAACTCGTACACTAACGCAGAGAGTTTTTTAATTATTTTACATTTTTCATATTTTGGAGCAAATTTGGAAATGTAATAATTCCCAGCATTACTTAGATAATAAGTCTTTTTATAGATCGTATCGCCTACTTGAAATTCCGCAGGACGGTGTTTTCGATCATAGTAAACTTTATTATGTGCATGTAATTTTAACAATTTCTGCCGCACTACATGAAAAATGTTAGATAATTCACTCAAATTTTGAGCGTAAGACAACCTACTACCAAAAATAACCTCTGCTTGAGATTCCGGCGCCTGAGCATAAAAAGAACCATTCATTATTGGTTCACGACCATGGACTAGGAAAAATGGACTGAACCCTGTTGATTCCGAGACTGCCGCGTTAATGGCCATCTGAATCTCAGAAAGGTAGAGATCCCAGCTGCGATGATCGTCTTTTACACACAACGATAACGCAGTGACCACACTACGATTCTGACGCTCAGTTGGATTAACTTGAGGGCAATATTTCGGGTTTAAATATACTTTTGGAATTTTATATTTCGCAATCAGTTCAGTGAACTCCCTTCCGATAAACTGTTTTCCATTGTCTGAAATTAAATACTGCGGAACACCATAGCGAAGGAATACATTATGTTCAACGACGTAACTTACAAGTTTACTGGTAGCACGTTTTAACGGAAAAAGTAAACAGTATTTGCTAAAACAATCTGTCACCACGAGAATATGCATATTTCTGTTCCTCGTCATCGGATAAGGACCCAACAGATCGACCGAGACCATTTGGAACGGGAAGGCACAGGACTTAGGATTTCCTAACTGACCCAAAGGGGAAATATTTGAATGTTTGTATTGCTGACAAGTTTCACATTTAGAAACAAAGTTAACTACGTCTCCGTGTAAATTAGGCCAAAAGTAACGAAGACAAAGACGACGGTGTGTCTTAAAAATTCCAAAATGCATAGCCAAATCAGACTCATGATTTTCTCGAATAAGCTTTTCTCTAAGCTGCAACGGAACAACTAACTTCCAATCGTAACAACTGGTGAGTTGATACTTGCTTTTAGAGTACCTAAACAATTCATGGTCCTTAATCTGGAAATTTGGATATCCAGCGGGATTTTCAGACACTGCCTTAAACAAATCGTTGTACCATGAGTCGGAAACAACAGACAGAGAGGAAACGGGAAGCAACCGAGATAACGTGTCGGGAACCACATTATCGACACCTTTCTTGTGGACGATCTCGAAATCAAAAGCAGATAGACGAATACCCCATCGAGCCAGACGGCCGGTAGGATTTTTTAAGCGCAAAAACCAACGTAAGCTGGCATGATCTGTAAAGATAGTGAATTTGGGACCGCCCTCCAAGTAACCGCGAAAATGCTCGACAGCATGAATAACACTTAGGGCTTCGCGTTCGGTAGCCGAATATCGCGTCTCAGCGGGTAAAAGTGTTCTACTCGTGAAAGCGATAGGATGATCGACGCCATCCACTTCCTGGGTTAAAACTCCGCCTAAACCGTACAACGATGCATCGCAATGAAGAGCGAACGGTTTTGAATAATCCGGACAGGCCAAAATCGGACTAGAAACTAAGGCCGATTTCAGTTTTTGAAATGCCTCTTCCGCCTCGGGCGTCCACTCATAAGGGGGAGCACCTTTGCGGGTACTTGTCAACCGAGATAAGGGAGCAGCAATACTAGAAAAATTTTTAATGAACCGACGATACCAACCGGCCATACCAAGAAAACTCTTTACCATTTTTGGAGAATTTGGAGTAGGAAAATCGAGAATACATTTTACCTTCTCGGGATCGGTATGTAGACCGTGAGAATCAACTACATACCCTAAATACTTCAATTCCTGACGGAAAAACTGACACTTCTTGAAATTTATAGAAAGGTTGGCATACAACAAGCGATCTAATACTTTGTTTAACAAAGTTATATGTTCTTCAAAAGTAGCAGATACAATAATTATGTCATCTAGGTAACAGAAAACTTTGTTTTCGAAAGAGGGATCGAACAATTTGTCAGCCAGTCTTTGCATGCACGCCGGCGAGTTTCTTAGGCCGAAGGCGCAAGATCTGAAGCAGAAGAATCCTCGACCAGGAACAGTGAAGCTACACTTCTCTCGTGAAGAAGGATCCAAAGGGATTTGCCAAAAGGCAGAGGATAAGTCGATAGAAGATAAATAATTCGCATCTCTCAAACTGTCCAAGATAGTAGTAATTCTCGGCAGGGGATACGCATCCGGTTTCGTGATAGAGTTCAGCTTCCTGCTATCGAGACAGAAACGAAGAGTACCATCTGACTTTGGAACAAAAATTGTTGGATTATTCCAACCCCCGGAACTAGGTTCGACAACACCTAACTCTAACATCTTATCAACTTCTTCATTCAACAGCGCCAATCTAGCTGGAGACAAAGGATAGTAACGCTGTTTCACTGGAGGATGATCTCCAGTATCAATAACCTGGGACAACAAATTAGTACGACCGAGACCTTTGACTTCGGAAGAAATTTTTTTAAAATTATTGATCATCCTGTCTGCTAGCGATCGCTGGTCTCCAGTCAATGAAGCAAAAGGCCGCAAGGCCCTCACTTCATTGACTCGATGCCAAACAATCGCATCGCAGGACTCAAACTTGACGAATTTTAATATTTCCGGAGCCAACTCAAATTCTCGGACAAAATCAATTCCCAAAATAAGGGAAGTACCTATATCAGGAGCTACAACAGCTCGAATAACCTGGCATCGATTATTGAATTTAAAAGGAAGAAACATAGACCCAATCGTCTTAACCGAACTTGCATTAGCAGTGGATAAAGTCACCAACGGAGACTTATTAAGAGTAAAACCGATATCAACTAAATATTTATGTGAATCAGCACCCAAAATCGTTACACTCGATCCAGTGTCGAGTAATCCACAAACAGTTATATCACCAAGTGAAACTTCTAAGAAAGGGCGACGGTTATCCTTCTCATTTGCAAACAATATCGAGGCAGAATGTAGAAAATCCTCTATTCTGCCCCGCCTTTCGAGTTTTTTGGCTCTGAAACCGGGGAATTACCAGGCCGGTTATTCTTAGAACATTCCGGACAAGTGGCTACCGTGTAGTTAAACCTACCACAACGATAGCAATATTTAGAATAGCCATGATGAGTGCCACCGCGTGAACCACGCGAACTATTATTGGCTCCTTGGTTGTAATTACCAGAAGACGAATTAGCATAAGAAAAATCATTACGGGAAAAATTTCCACGATTAAAACCGCCATGATGAAAACCACCGCGATGAGAACCACCACGATTAAAACCACCACGATTGGATGGACCAGCAGAAGAAACGTTACACTCTTTTAACTTCTGTTCAACTTTCACTTCCTCCGTCGCACATTTGGTAGGAGACTCGTCGACCGCATAAACTGCTATCGAGCCAGAAGGCTTGACCTTCGCTTGGGCAGGAGTGGCTGCATTAGATGCGTTGATACGCTGTTGTGCATTTTCAACTTTTTTTCCTAAACGCAGAAGTTCGTCGATTGAATTTATATCAACTAGCATGAAATGTCGTTGGTAAGAAATTGAGATATTTGAAAGGATAATTCCTAATTGTTCCTCACCAGACAATGGCCTTGACAACCTGTTGAAATAGCCCAACATGACGGAAACAAAAATATGCATCCTCTCGTCCGACTTTTGCTTACGTCCCCGTACAAATGACAAAACTTCAGCATCGTAATTTAAACTGCCAAAATCGGAGCGGAGTGCAGCAACTAACTGCTTCCAACTGGAAATGCTCGAAGCTCTAGCACGGTACCAACTAAGCGCTTGTTTCTGGAATAGTTCACAAGCCGATTTCAGCATCCTGGCATCCGAGATATTACGCGAAAACCTAATCTCATCCAATCGTTCTAAGAACTCGACCACACAGGAATCGCCGTCAAATGTGAAACCAAGATTTAAAGGTTTAAGAATGCGTTCATCAGAAATGACAAAGTTATTGTCCAAAGGAACTGGTTTCGTATCAACATGCTGTATATACGGAGCTGACGTCACTTCAGAATTCCTGCCCAAAGGAACCACCTCAGGACTAAGCTTCTCACCCTCGTGCAATGAAGTAGAAGGTATCGGAAGAACTACAGGATTTGGTAACGGGCTAGGCGAACGAACAATATCTAAATATTTTTCTAACAAAACGACAATTTCCAAAACTTCCTCCTTTAAATTATCTAATAATTTCTTGGAGTCTGAATTAGCAGGATTTATGCGTGAAATTCTATGAAAGATATGTGCAGTTTTAGTGCTAATTCGTTTATATAAAAGTTTCTGTTTGCTATTCATAAATTCCTCTATAAGTTCTTGGAGACATGAAAGTCTAATCGAACATTCTTGAAATTCTGAATCCGGATCTAAATCCGTTAAGGTAATTGATTCTGCGGGAAATTCCCTTAAGAGTGAATTAAATTGTTTTCTCATCGCTTCAACATTGGTTGGAGTGACCTCACGAATCGTGAACTCGTAATCGAGTTCTGCCTTTACTAAATGTGACGCAGCATAATACACTATCGCTGGAGACGCCATCATGTCTATATATATAATTTAAATCCCACCAAAAAAATTAAAACCAAAATAAATAAAAAATAATAAAAAAAATAAAATGGAATAAACTGACTTTTTTTTACTGCTTGCGGCACTTCTGATCACAATTTGCTGCTTACCTCCACCAAGATATGTTGCCTTCACATCTGAAAATTAACAAAAAATAATTAGTATGATATTAACAAACTTAAACGGCAAGCGTAAAACTTTTTCGCGGAAACCGCCTTAAAATAACAAAATCTGCTGCTAAACAATTGCCTTTAAATCTAAGATTCAGACAAAAAAATATAGTAACCATAAAAAAAAACGGCAAGTACAAAATACTTCTTTGCGGTAACCGCTTTAAATTACAAAAAGAATGCTGCTATATAATGACAAAAGATGATGTTCAATACAAAAAACAAAAAGACGGTGCTTATAAACCTCTTTCACGGTAATCGCTATGAATGAAAATTATATAAAAACAAAAAAAAATGCTTCTAATTTTTTTTATACAATTTTAAAACAAAGTGCTTAAAAAATCGTGCTTCAATGGCTGAGGAAAAGAATATTCTGGAAGCCAAAATCCAATTTACAGGCCTAACGTTGGAGCGCTAATTTTATAACCTCAAAAAACTAATTTCCGTGTTTGGAAGAAACAAGGTAGAAACTCCCAAAACCCAAAAGAATGAAAGCAAAAAAAAGGACGCCACCTCCTTTTAAAGAAAAAGAAGGAAACTAATTATATTAAAAAAAGATACCCGAAAGAAATTTTGAAAGATACCCGAAAGAAAGTTAACCTAAAAAAATATCGATCTCAGAGAGTGGGTTATATTGATCGGCACTGAATTTGGCCAACAGAAAACCCCTTTCCTCAGACACAAAAGACTACAGCACAAAAAGAAACACAAGGTTATGCAAAGTATCCGTGTTTATTCGCCCACAGGCACCCTTTTCTTCAAATTCCGCTTATCGGCACGTCACATGTGTTCAGTCAAATAGAGGTTAATTCCGGATATGAAGGCAAATTTCCTGACGTGGAGGCAAGTCTCGTCACATTTAGTGACGATTTCGTTACTTAATTAGCAGCAATTAAAATACGCATGTGTCAGAAGGTCATAGATGCCGCAAGCAGATAAATCACACACACTTCACATAACAATTTTTTTTTACCGCCAGGCGGTCACTCTCCGATTTACTCCTTACGGCGGTCGCCAATTCTCACAGCCCAATCTCTCTGTCTGTCTCTTAGCCATGTTGAAGCGAAATAGAATGATTGCAGGACGGCGGAAGTCAGCCATAACAGGTAGGGCTAGACCAGCACAACCGCGATTAATCGCCAGAATCGCCTAGAGCGATAAAAATTACGACTGCACAGCTCTATCTGTCAAAAATTTGATGTTTACGAAATTTCGTAAAAGGTTCATTTAATTGTCATAATATGGGAGAAAGTCATGAAAACAGCGAAAACCAACAGGAAACATGACTAAACACGGGGAAAACATGGAAAAACGGGTGCAGCGAACATAATCTGCACAAAGGTGCGAAAAACAAGACAACAAAATAAGCAGTTTTTGTTACACATTGTTACTTTCATTTTATATTGGATTGTTTAAAAAACGGTGGAGTTAGGTAAAATTCGTATAGTCATCAATTACTTAAAACATTCAAATACAGTCGACAGTGTAAATTAACAGTAGTAAAAAATGTCAGATAAAATATTATAAAATTTATCAATAAAAAAGTATTTTAATTACATAAAATTGTAAATTAAATGAATTGTAATATCAGCAGTATTATTGCTTACAACATATATGACAATATAATATAATACATAATACATACCTACACCTACAGAAATGCCTTAGTAGGTCATTCCGTCCTTTCGTGCAAAACAGGCGATTCCGCGGAGCAAATTTTTTTTTCTTGAATTTCAGATTTATTGATATTTAATATAATTAGGACTTCCTAGTAAAGACATTTATGTGGGAGGCACTTTGGTACATAGTGTACTTTACTAATAAATGGGCGGAGGGTAATGACGATCGGGATGGTAATGAAATTTGCAAGAAGGTAATGATACGTCAAGGGATGGTAATGACACTAGCCTGGAAGGTAATATTAGCTGAGGTTGGTAATGACATGTGATATAGAAATAACATCAGGAATTTATTGTTTCTTTACAAAATATATTTATTAAAAAAATCCATAACCAAAACCAACATTAAATGTTATGAAGCCTATTTTTAAAGCGGCCACTAACTAAATCATCTAAAAAAAATTTAATAAATCTTTATTATTTTTTTTCGCATTACATGAATTACATACAAAACATATTATTATAATTCTAGAAACATAAAGTATGGAATAAGAAATAGAAAATAAAAAATATAAAATCTTGAGATCTACTTTCCTTGTAAAATCAATAGACTTTTGTGCTCTTGTACTTTTGTAACTTAGTAGAACTTCACGGAATCTAATACCAAATGTAAGCTTTTATGCTCTAATACTCAATCAAAAAAAAATCTTTATTATATAAAATATCTAAAAGTCAAAAAAATAAATCAGTTACTCTAACCCTATTATAATCTATCGTGACTCGAGCATCAATGTTATCTCGCTTAAAAACTGCTTGTAATAATAATGCAACAAAACTCTATACTAACAATATAGGAAAACTTTTCTTACTAATCGTAAGATAAAATGGAAATTATAATATCTTGAGATCAACCCTTTTATTTATAATTTTAATCAGGAAGATTTTAAAATGAATATTTTCCTCGTCTAGTAATGTCAGGCATTGGCAAAGGATAGAAACTGCTAGTTTCCGCAACATTATCTTCATCATCTACTACGGGCCAAGAAAGCATATTAGATTTATCCCAACATTTAAAAAAAAGTACGGTGTATGTGCCATTTGAGTATTCTCAATTTTTTCCTATGTACTAATACAGCTTGTTTTAATAGATATTGGACTATTACCCAAATCATCAATATTGTCGGAATGTACACCATGACAAACTACATTCTTAACATTTTCTTTTTTGGCGTTGCAATTTTTTGTATTGTCATTATCCACGTCATCAGTGTGCTTATCAACATTGTGCCGTCAGTATTCATATAAAACGGCATGACTTTTATATGTCGTTGTGTCTCAAAAATGGTAGTACACTTCCACGCTTCATTCATAATAAAAAAAAAATGTCATCCTAACTTATCGTATTGGTTGGTATTGAAATAATTATGCCTTCATTTAATGTATTTATGAAGAGCGGGTGTTTCGTTGTTCAATACATTGCTTGCTACATGAACTTTCGGTGTATCGTCTTTCATCTCATTGCTAGTAAGGTGGTTTACATTAAACACATGGTTAACTATAATTTCATCGTATTGAGTGAAGCTTTCTACAAAATCGCGATTGATTAATTCAGGTTATGTGATGTCAATCCCAACGCTCAATCTCCCCCAATGCACGGTACGTAGATGAAACTGGAGATAAAAGAGCTTAGCTCTCTTTCTTCTATAATTGTTCTCTTTCTTCTAGAATTCTTTCATAATTTACCCCAAATAAACTTAAACAGGCCAAAATTTACATATAGATAATTGACATTTATCTACTTAGCTCTTAAGTTTCCTATAAAAACCTTCAAAACCATTCGAAATTGTCAATAACTCATTGCCTTCCAAAAGTTTTCATTACCATCTGACACGTTTTCATTACCTTCCAATACGTTTCATTACCATCCTACATAAATTTGGAAGGTAAGGAAGGTAATGACAAGGAGTGGAATGAAATAATGGAAGTTTATTCTGCATATTTCGCATGATTGATGACCTTGAAGTTTCAATAACAGTGGACGAAAAGACCCTACCAAAACACACCAAAGTGGGTATAAACTTAGCTTTTTTGTTTTGTACTTACTGTTTGACTTGGATGGATGGTAATGACTGCTGAACGGTGACAAACTCGAAATGAAGAGAAAGAACTTAAATATCTTTTTACACGGCGACTATTCACACAGCCTTCAGAGCTCACGCGACAGACTGACCAATGAGGAGCATAATGATCTACGGTAAAAGCTTGGGCTCATGTTGCGGAGCAAGATATACTTATTTTTTTTTGCGCGGGAAATGATAGAATCTCTGTTGCCAAAGACAAAAGTAGAAATATTTTGTTTAAATGTAATTGTAGATGTCTTATATTTTAATACCTATAGTGTGTTTACCTTATCTTTCATGTATGCTAAGACAACTAAGTATGTGTTGGCAAGTTTAGGTACAACACATCAACGAATTTGAAGTTTGTGGTTTGGAGGCGGAGAGGAATGAAATTTTTCCATGTATTTTTAAGATTAAAAAAAAACTATGTACTTTAGAATTAGATTTCCTAAAGAGCCTTCTTCCTCACACTTAGAGTAAATATATTTCAATAAAACTTTTTTTCTAAATGCGGTATGCAGTCTGATATTAGAGTTTACAGGCGATTTGCACGAAATGGCGGAATGACCCTAATAATTTATAATAGAACATTAAACTTACATATTAGACTACTAGATGTATTACATAACTTTTACATAGATTATGATTGCGAACTCGAATATACATCTAATTTTCGTTTATCACTCTTTTTGCTTTTTGAATGGCCATTTACATGCTTAGTATAGTTATTTAAAAAAATATTAACAATTACTTTACATACTAAATAGTAAGCATGCTTTGTCGGGTGTCCCATTTCACATGAGCCATCTAAATCTACGTAAAACATACCAGATCTTAAACTAAAAAATGTTAGACTACATAGCACACTTCTTACATCACTATTTTGAAACAGTAAGCTTTTCAATTGGTCATCATTAATTATATATTCGAAAATTGCATACAAATGAAAGTAGAGGAATTTGACAGAGTCTGCTGGCACACTCAGACCACCTCTTTGGAGGTAGTCAAAGTACTTATTTTCAACATTGCCACCTTTAGAATCTCTGATGAGAAATGAACACAAGTCACAACATAATCGTTTGACTGCGGAATGTACGGCATATCCACAAATGTATATTTGGGATGACTCATCAACATCACATTTCTCGAGGTAATCGGTTGATAACATACCTTTTAGATCATCCAAATTACATGTCTCAAGGCCACTGTCAGTGTTAGAAAATATTACATTTGTTATATCTTTTAAATTATCCAATTTCAATAATTTTTTAATTCTATTTTTTTTTTCTGATTCCATCACTTGTGTACAAGAAACATGATAGTTACATCCCGATAATTAGCGATACTGGCCGAAACGTTTTTCGATGCAGTCCGATTGAAATTTGCCCAATAACACATAATTAACAGGGTATATTTGGAATGAGGTCTCAACGATAGCTATTAGCACTTTAGTAGTTTGGATAAGTGCATTAAAAGTGTCACTTGACAAAAAACATCCTCCCGGTAGGATTTTCCAATTTTGTAACCAAACAACAAATTTTCTTAAAAATTCTACATTTAAGTCACTCTCTGATTTTATTGCTAAACATCGATCATCTCTTTTTATATCCGCTTTCAATATATTTTTAACATTAATAATGTTCCACCATTTTTTTATAATTTCCATGAACACCCCAGTAGATTTTGTGTCATCTTGATACTTTAGGGCCGCTAGGGTAGAATCATGGAATAAATTATCAACTAACATAACGCTTTGCCGCTCAAAGTTTGTGGGGTACAGTGTTTTGGAATTTAATTTATAACCTTTTTTTACAACATGACATTCTTCATTTTTATAATTTTTTTCTATGTCCCCAAAAGCTGCCATTTTAATTTCCCCAGTTTCAAAAGATAAAAATGAAAATACTTTTCCTGGTGATTTTAAATTAATCCAGTTGTTACGGATATTTTTTAAAATATGCACAGTGTCATACATTCCGTACACCAGGTCATCGCTATGAGTGGGATTTTTAAAGCAAAAAATTTCATTCAATAAATTTCTAAACATTAATTGGTTAACTCGGTTATTATCAGTAATAATACAAAAAAAAATATACCCAATAGACTGCACAAATGTTATTACTTCTAATGTTAAATCTTTAAGTTGTAGACCAGTCATTCCACTGCATGGAAACAATTTCACAACTTCTTTAAAACGTCCAAATGGAGAGGAAATCATAAAACATTGAATAGTTTTTGCAAGCTCGGTTGGTTTGTTTTTCGAGTACCCGGCTATTTGCTTAGATTTATATTCCAACTTACTGTTTACATAGACTTTATCTATGACAAGATTGACAATTTTTTCTCTTTCATCCAAGTTTTTAATTAAATGACTCAAGTAATTGCAGTTATTGGTGTCATTTTTAGGGCTTGTGTGTAATGATGAAGATATATATTGCAAATATCTTTTATGAGGCAGAAAGAAAAATCTGCGAATGATCTCATAACATGATGCGGATTGACAGTAAATTTGGAAGTTTAGTCGAGATAGAATATTGGCGCTTATTTGCTAGAAATAATTTAAGCTGGTCTTTGATAAGGTCGAGCTGTTTTTCTAATGGACCACAATAACTTTCGTCAATCTGTTTTGTAGCTATTACAATATTGTCATGCGCCTTTTCCAAATAAACTTTGAATTTTAACAAAGAATGATCTTCAGAGAACTCATTTGTCTTATATCGAATTAATAAATTTTTTAGCTGAGACCACCTACTTAAGGTGACGCTATTGGCTAAATCAAATTCAACTTTCGCTTGAGACAGGCGAGGGGTGAGATGAAGCGGGGTACGATTACGGTAGGGGTATTTTTTAGCGCCCTCTATGAGTACACGGTTATAACTACTTGATTGCGCGCGACCACCGCGTAAAATTAGCGCAGGGTATATTTGGAATGAGGTCTCAACGATAGCTATTAGCACTTTAGTAGTTTGGATAAGTGCATTAAAAGTGTCACTTGACAAAAAACATCCTCCCGGTAGGATTTTCCAATTTTGTAACCAAACAACAAATTTTCTTAAAAATTCTACATTTAAGTCACTCTCTGATTTTATTGCTAAACATCGATCATCTCTTTTTATATCCGCTTTCAATATATTTTTAACATTAATAATGTTCCACCATTTTTTTATAATTTCCATGAACACCCCAGTAGATTTTGTGTCATCTTGATACTTTAGGGCCGCTAGGGTAGAATCATGGAATAAATTATCAACTAACATAACGCTTTGCCGCTCAAAGTTTGTGGGGTACAGTGTTTTGGAATTTAATTTATAACCTTTTTTTACAACATGACATTCTTCATTTTTATAAATTTTTTCTATGTCCCCAAAAGCTGCCATTTTAATTTCCCCAGTTTCAAAAGATAAAAATGAAAATACTTTTCCTGGTGATTTTAAATTAATCCAGTTGTTACGGATATTTTTAAAAATATGCACAGTGTCATACATTCCGTACACCAGGTCATCGCTATGAGTGGGATTTTTAAAGCAAAAAATTTCATTCAATAAATTTCTAAACATTAATTGGTTAACTCGGTTATTATCAGTAATAATACAAAAAAAAATATACCCAATAGACTGCACAAATGTTATTACTTCTAATGTTAAATCTTTAAGTTGTAGACCAGTCATTCCACTGCATGGAAACAATTTCACAACTTCTTTAAAACGTCCAAATGGAGAGGAAATCATAAAACATTGAATAGTTTTTGCAAGCTCGGTTGGTTTGTTTTTCGAGTACCCGGCTATTTGCTTAGATTTATATTCCAACTTACTGTTTACATAGACTTTATCTATGACAAGATTGACAATTTTTTCTCTTTCATCCAAGTTTTTAATTAAATTTATTTATTTATTTTTATTTATTTATTTATAGTATTACACAAGTTCGTTTGTACAGTTTACCATATCATGTTGTATATATATATGTGACGTTAGCAAAAAACTGATTCTCGAGGAGATATAGTAATGAATAAAAGTCGCCTAACTAGGCCAGGGCCTGTTCTAAGGCAGACTTTATAAAATATTGCTTAAATGTATCTAATCAAATTACTAAATAATTGTTATATAAAAAAAAATAAAATTAAAACAATTAAAATTTGTAGAAATTCTATTACTTTGACAATAATTATTAAAGTGTATAGTAAAAGTAAAAATATGTTTGAAAGTAAAAATATATGTCTAAAATTGAAGAATAATGTGAAAAATTAATATACAAAAAATTAATATACAATATTCAACATTCCATTGATGTTTTCCCTGCCTTCTTTAATAAGCCACCTAGAAACCGATTTTTTAAATTTGTTTTTGGTTTCAATGCGTTTAACGACATCAGGCAGGCAGTTGTACATTCTCGGTGCTATGAAGTTGAAATATCTCTGTTCGAAAGTCGTACGGGTTCTTGGCACTATCATATCGTCATTCTTAGCAGCTCTGGTGAGTCTCACTCGTGCGTTAATAAGTGGCATTTTGAATTTTGCGTGTATCAAGGCTATCTTAATGTACAACAGTCTTGGGTCCAAAATATTACTATCTTTATATAACTGGTTCGTAGGATATCGATACGGTTTACGCTCGATAATTTTTAGTATACATATTCAATTGGACTATTTCAGGGCTGTTGCCTCTCCCCGACGATTTTTAATATAGTTTTTAATATACTTCTGGAAAGCCTGAGCCAGTTTGACAGGAAGTGGGGCTACCGTTTTAAAACAGACGGCCAATACACCTCGTCGTGCCTCGCTTTTGCCGACGACCTAACTTTCATCACCAGAAGCCCCAAGCAGCTTTCCCTGCTATTACAGAAAGTGGAGCTTTTCTGCGACTGGTCAGGCTGTATAAAAGTGAAGCCCTCCAAATGTTTTTGCCTTGGACTCGCCCGCATGGGCACAAAATTTACATCCTATGACCCCAAATTGGTCTATAAGGGCTCTAATATCTCCCTTATAGACCCAAACAATCATTTCAAATTCCTCGGCAGAAAAATCACCCATCAGGGAAAAGACGTCTCGGGCGATCATGTTATAGAGCATTTCAAAAGTTGCCTGGCGAAAATAGATGCCTTGCTAATTTCTGGCCCTCGTAAGGCCTGGATCTATGACAATTATCTAACGTCACATTTGTCATGGCCCTTTCTTATTTACGATTTTACCAAAACCCAACTGTCCCGTCTAGATGCACTGGTGACAGCTAGTTTAAAATCCTGGCTGTCCTTAGCCAAACCAGCTGACCCCTCGACTCTCTTCAGGTCCAAACAAAATTTTGGGCTAGCGCTTAAACTGCCCTATCTGCTCTACGCCAACTCCAGAATAACCAAAAATTCGATTCTGTGCAATTCCAAAGATCCGGCAATATCGAAGCACGTAATAAGTGGCTGTAGTGATTCAAATGAACTACAAGCCCGCGTAGACTTCCACAAAAGGTTCCTTACTGGAATCAGCCAGAATGGCACTGGTCTGGGGTATGGCAGTACAACCACGAGCGACGTGGACTTGAAGAAGTCTCTTTTGCGGGGAGATTACGACAGCAAGAGTATGGCTCATGCTATTGGCCTTCAATGCCAGAATGACTGGACAACAATTGGTGACTTTTGCATTCCGCCTCCAATGCACTGGAAGGTAATGCTCTATGACTGGACGCCAGAGATGCTGAAATTTTATTTGAATGCCTTTCAGCATACACTTCCAGACCCCAGTAACCTCGCTCGTTGGAGCTTTGCCGAGGATAGTTCTTGTCCCCTCTGTAGCAATACCCCTTGCACAGCTAGACACATTCTAGCTGGCTGCAAGGTGGCCTTAGATCAAGGACGGTACACTTACCGCCATGACAAAGTTCTCGCTGTTATTCGCGAGGTAATTAGTCTCTCAGTGGCTCGTGCCAACAAGGGTTTGACAGTATCCTCCAAACCCCCAATACAGTTTGTGCGGGATGGCTCTAAAGGCAAAAAACATTTAACTACAAAACCTTTCTCAATAATCGAGAAAGCTACAGATTGGACTCTGGAGGTTGATTCGGTCTCTAAGCAGTATAAATTCCCTGAAAGTCTCGGATGCACAGCCCTCCGTCCAGATATAACTCTTTACTCTCTATCTCGGAAGGTGGCTCTTATTGTAGAATTAACTGTTCCATGGGAATCAAATATCCCAAAAGACCACGAGTACAAATTAAATAAATACCATGATCTTGCAAATGCCGTAACCCGGAACGGCTTCACTGTTCACCTTCACGCGGTGGAAGTTGGCGCTCGTGGCCTGCCAGCTAAATCTCTATTTCACCTCTTTAAAGATCTTGGCCTTTCCAGAAAAATAATCAACTCTTTCTTAGAAAAATTATCTAAAACTGCGATTTGCGCATCTCAAATTCTATGGCTTCGAAGGGGGAGTGAATGGGTGGCAAGGTGAACGCTCACATGTGGCAAGACAGCTGTCCTAAACCTACCACAGCCGGTTCGTAAGTCCGGAATCCACTGCTCACCCCCCAGAAGTGTAAAAAATAGTATTATGATGGGCCCGACTCCGGTCGGTGAATTCCATGGCAGCTCCGTTTGTATTTATATATATTATGCGCTACTTCAAGAGGCTGGAGGATAGTTGATGCACAACCACCCCACCCGATTATGCCATAACAAAGAATGCTTTGGCATAATGCATAATACGTATTTTTTAGTGTTCCCGGGTCTAAAATATTTCTCACTTCGCGGAATGCGTAGGAAAGTTTTCGAACCTTGCTTGTCAACATCTCAATGTGCTTTTGCCAACGCAGCATATTATCAATTATTATTCCGAGATATTTTACGTGTTCTGTCCTTTCCAGGAAAGGGCATTTACATTGCTGTGTATTTTTACATGAGTGAATAGTTACGGTATGATATGGTGATGGTTGTCCTTTATTATTATTACTAAAAGTTATATATTTCGTTTTTTTTATATTTAGGCTAAGAAGGGATTCATCTAACCATTCACGTACTTGATTAATACCAGCATTGGCTGCACAGAAAGTGTCTCTCCAGGTATGCCCATCAAAGATAATGACTGTGTCATCAGCAAAAGAAATGGTTTTCCCCACCAGATCGCATAATTTATTTATGTAAATGAGAAATAAAATAGGCCCGAGAACACTACCCTGAGGAACGCCAAATGGCAGGTCTTCCGGTTTGCTGGTTACATTATTAATGGTGATAATTTGTTTTCTATTTTGCAAATAGGTCTTAAACCAGTTGAGTGTGACATGCTGGATTCCAACTTCCCCCAACCTCCGAACGAGCTTATCGTGCGAGACCGTATCGAATGCCTTTGCGAGATCCAAGAAAACAGCTATGCACTTTTTATCCTCATCCACATTGCAATTAATAATACGTGTCACTTCTGCGATTGCATCAGTTGTGCCTATTCCTTCTCTAAACCCAAACTGGTTATTAGATAAAAGATTGTTTTCTTTTAAATATTTCAGAAGACGTTTTTTTGCGACTTTCTCTATAATTTTGGATAAGGTGCTTAAAAGAGAAATTGGTCTATAATTATTTATATCCCTTCTGTCACCACTTTTAAATATAGGAACTACTTTAGCGCATTTAAGTGCTTCAGGAAATATGCCCTGCTTGAAACTATGATTGACTATGTGTGCTATGGGACCACTTAGTTCATTTTTTGAGTTTTTGAAAACTTTTGAATTGAGATTGTCAATACCTGAAGAGGAGACATTTTTTAACGAGTATCATTTGGGAAATTTCTTCCGATGTTGTAGGAGTTAAATAAAACGACACCGTAGGGGTAGTCTGAGAAGAAACAAACCCTGTTGAATCACATCTACTTTGTATGTGTTTGGCTAAATTCTGCCCTACACCGGCAAAATGTTTGTTAACATAATCGGCGAGTATCCGCGGAGAAGTATCTGTATTTATGATTTCCTTTCCGGTGTTTAACTGATATATAGATTGTTTAGCTTTTGTTCTGTTTGAAATATCGTTTATAACTTTCCATGTATTTTTTGGATCACCATTTGCTTTCCGTAATTCATTTTTGTAATATCTGACTTTAGTGTTGTGGATTATTTTATTACATATGTTTCGATACTGTTTAGCCTTATCTTTTAAACCTAGGTTATCAGGTCTACGCCGTGATGCTAAGTGGAGTTTGTCTCTTCTATGTATACAGAATAATAGTCCATCCGTCATCCAAGGTTTGTATGTTTTATTTTTATGTTTTATAGCAACCGGTTTAATGGAACAGTTCGAATTAACCACGCTTTGAAGTAGATTTATAAATAATTGAGCTGCACTATTCACGTCGACTTGATCATAGATAGCCGTCCAATCAATACCAGTGACTTCTTCTCGAATTTTATCATAGTTAAATGTCTGTTTCATTATTTGGTTTTTTGTTTTTTTCATGTGGTTAAAATTATAATTCATTTTAAATAAAATAACATTATGATCTGTAATTGATGTTTCATAAACTATTGATAAGGTTGGATAACGGGATCGGCACATTATATGGTCTAAGCATGATTTAGAGTTTTTAACTTCACGCGTAGGGGTCTCAACTAGACAAACCAATCCATAAAGTGTAAGAAGCTCTAGATATTCATTTGCCTGGGGGTGCATTTTTTCATTTATAGATATGTTCATATCTCCTGTTAATATTAAGTTATTTATGTTGGAGATTGTTTTTAGCAAATCGTTCAGACTCGTTAAAAATTTGCTGATATTGTGAACAGAAGGACTTCTATAGATAGCTACAATACAGATTGTCTTGTCTAATAAAACCTGTAAGCAGTTTGCCCCAAATATACTCACCTCATTGACGGTTATTTCTGTTACTTGTTCACTCGCATAGATGACAACTCCATCATTTTGTAGTTTATTCAATTTGGTATAGTATGAACTATAGCCCGATATCCCAATTGGAACAAAGTGCTTCCCAATCCAAGCTTCCGTTAGAATTATAATATCGAAATCAATTTGTAAATCTTGTAGCATTACGAGAAACTGATCGAAATTTTTTTGTAGACTTCTGATGTTAAGACAAATCATTCTCAGGCCTGTTCCTTCTGCTAGGACTACCCTACAAGTATTGACATTTGATGTCACATGAGCCTCATGTGAATTGCGTCAAAAACATTTATTATATTATTATCCATTGCGGTCGTATAATACGGAATGACTAAGATGAATATTATAACTCAAGTGATCCAAGGCACCGACAGATGTGCTGGTTTTATGGTACAAGAGGTAACTCAGAATAGTGTATGAATGTATGAATATTGTATAATCAAATTTCATGAATAATCCATTATTCTTATTATTAAAATACCTAAAGCAAATAAAAAAATGCAATTGAAAGTCTGAATAAAAAATGATAGTCTTATTAATATGACTCAAGTAATTGCAGTTATTGGTGTCATTTTTAGGGCTTGTGTGTAATGATGAAGATATATATTGCAAATATCTTTTATGAGGCAGAAAGAAAAATCTGCGAATGATCTCATAACATGATGCGGATTGACAGTAAATTTGGAAGTTTAGTCGAGATAGAATATTGGCGCTTATTTGCTAGAAATAATTTAAGCTGGTCTTTGATAAGGTCGAGCTGTTTTTCTAATGGACCACAATAACTTTCGTCAATCTGTTTTGTAGCTATTACAATATTGTCATGCGCCTTTTCCAAATAAACTTTGAATTTTAACAAAGAATGATCTTCAGAGAACTCATTTGTCTTATATCGAATTAATAAATTTTTTAGCTGAGACCACCTACTTAAGGTGACGCTATTGGCTAAATCAAATTCAACTTTCGCTTGAGACAGGCGAGGGGTGAGATGAAGCGGGGTACGATTACGGTAGGGGTATTTTTTAGCGCCCTCTATGAGTACACGGTTATAACTACTTGATTGCGCGCGACCACCGTGTAAAATTAGCGCTGTCGTCGCACACGGCGCGTATGCGACATGTGACGTCGCCATTGGGACATGCGCTCGCAACCAAAGATCGCGGTCGGCGGCGCTGTGGCAGCAGTAATCTATACTAATATTATAAAGAGGTAAAGTTTGTGACGTTGTAGGAAGTAATCTCTGGATTTACTGACCCGATTTTGAAAATTCTTTTACCAATAGAAAGCCACGTTATTTGTGAGTGTCATAGGCTATATATTATTCCGAAAAATGTAAAGACTTTTTCGTGGTAGTAGGATTTCCAAAGTAAGTCGGAAAAAACGGTCGAACGAAAACGTTTCTAACTAACGCTGCCTTAACGATGAGAGATATATGATTAAGTTCTAGAAAAAAGTTGTAGAGCTTGATAATGCCTACAAAAAAGTCAGCGACAGCATATGTGTAACTTTTATATTTAAGTCACAAAAAGTAGTTTTTCAAATTAAAAAAATAATTTAAATCGTTAGGTCATGTTTATTGGTCATATTATCAACAATTATGAATTATTATCAAAATAGGTAAATTTATCGTCTTAACCCGCGAAGCACGTAACATCCATTTGGGGACATGTATGGCGGCCGCCTACAATCCGTAACATCCGATTTTGGATATCGCGCTCGCCGCTGCGAAAAATGCAATTTACGATTCGAATCGTCGTAGTTAATGCTTTCTGACCGCGTAACGACATGGCCAAATAATCTTTCATTCGCCGGCCAACGACGATAAAATCGATCGCCGATTTAAAAAGTCAGCATTAGACGTCAAAACAGCAGTATCGATCGGCCACCCTGCGGCGGCGTATAGTTCCGCGAAATGTTTGTTTTGTGCAGTGTTTTGTGGATATAAGTGCAGTGTATACCGTATAAAAGTGAGTAATTTCCATTTTTAAGTAGTTTAGGCATTAGGATTAGTCAATTTAGACAGTCCATTTGCTGTTTTTCACGAATTTTCGAAGAAAACACTTTGGCAACAACAAACGGCTCGCGAAAAAATGGCCGTTTTTATTTTGTAATGTTTGTGAAATATCCCGATATATCGCGAAACATGACGTAATGTCGCTTTAATTTACTAATAAAATAGGTATTGCTTCATTTACATCCTAAGTTATCACATAATTAGGCGTATTTTGAACATTATATGTTGTTTTCTAATATGGCTCGCGAAAATGAAACTTGTTTTGATAATTACTATGAGAGAAAAAAGTGCGATTTTCCATAGTTTTTCGATGAAATGTGACTCTTTGGAGTATAGTAATTAGTTATTAGACATATAATAAGTCTATGATAAGACAATATAATTGAAAAAATCTAACGAATTTTATATTATGGGCATTCAAAGTTTATTATTAGGTTCGGACGCGGAAACTCTCAAAACTTTAGATTTTTCTATAATATCAGACAAAGCTCAAAGTTCTGGTGTGATTTTTAAGAAGAAGTGATGTAGTAATAAAGTTATTTTGAAAGAATTTCATATAAAAAAATACCATAAGTAGTCACAAATTAAAAATTAAAAAATTTTTTTTTTACGAGAATACATAAAAATTTTCTTGGCTGAATAAATAAATATTTTTTCCGTATTTTTGTATGCAAATAAGTAAAAAAAAAATATCGTTTTGGTAAAGCATTTAATAAAGAACATAACTGTATTTACAATTTTTGATATTTACAAAAACTATTTACAAAAAAATCGAAATGATTTTATAGGCGAGTTTTTTCAGTTTGCCAATTTTGTAATATTTATTCATTATTATCTTAATTGTTTTACGAGATAAGGTTATAATGTTTTATATGTCAAATTTCAATGCGATCATTTTTCTCTTTATCTTTTTTTAATCCGTTTAGTGGTTTATAAGTTATGATCGTTTTTCTCAAGGCCGTTGACTCGCGTCGAAAGTGATAGGTGAGTTTTTACCTCGCAACGTGAGGGGTTAAGTGTTTAAAACAAAACACTTTTTCCTTTTACTGCATAAATAGTTAAAGAGATAATTGAAGGGCTGAAATTCTAAAGGGTCTAAGTGCCAAAAAATCTCAAACCGATATTTTCACGGAAATACAATCAATGTGCCAAGCCCAATGTCGTATAAAAGAGTCTAAGTGTCTAACTCCGCCCCACTACTACACACAAGCTGTTAAAGCAAGGAGCGGGTCTATGTTCCACTATGCGTGTGCATCGGAAAGGCGAGTGTGTGTGCTCTGGCGCAAGCTGCGACCGGTACGCGGCGGCGCCGTCTTTTCTATCGTTCAGTGGCAATTAACAAGTTTATGGAGATGGACGTTTCGCCGGTGCCTTCGACTTCAGACACACATGTTGCGAAAAATCGGAAAGAGAATGTGAAAATTCAACGGAAGAAGCGTCGTTTGTGCGGGGAGGAGTATATAACATCAAAAAAGATTAAAATTCCAAAGAAAACGCTGAAAGAGGTTAGTATTATTTTTTAATAATCATTATTTAATAACTTACAGTTGCGTAGCATCGTTGGGCAAATATACGCGACGTTTCGTCTGTTAGTAATTAAATAATGTAAGGTGGTTTTTATTCACTGGATAATGTGCTTCTATTTAAAAACTATATTATTATTTCAGGTTGCCTGCAAGTGTAAATTTCATTGTGGGCAAATTTTACACGAGAGGAGAGAAACCCTTATGATGGAATACTATAGAATTGGAGACGCTATTAAGCAAGGAACATATCTTCTCGGGCTCATTCAAATAACTCCAGTTGGAAGAAGGCGACACGGTACATACACCAACGCTGTAGACAGTCGCAGACAATCATCAGTAGCTTATACTCTGCCAGACGGTACTGGGAACCATGTCCAGGTATGCCGTCAGACTTTTCAAGCTGTTTTTGCCATTTCGCATAAGAAAGTCCAGACTTTGGTGGAAAAAAAGAAGCGCGGAGAAGTGATTTTCATAGACAAGCGGGGATCCGGAAACAAGCCCAGAAAATTCACTGCTGAAATTTTCGAGATAGTACTGCATCATATTAAGTCTTTCCCTTCTCAAGAAAGTCACTACAGTCGACATGAAACTCAAAAATATTATTTAAGCCCCGATCTTAATATTCACCGTTTATACCTGGCATTCAAAGAAAAATACCCAGACTCGCCTGTGACCTACAGATATTACTTTACAACCTTCAAAAAGCATTTTCCCTATTTGAAGTTTGGACGCCCACGAACAGATACCTGTTCAAAGTGTGATCTTCTTCATGCTAAACTGAAATGCTCTGAAGGAAGACAAAAAACTCATACTGCTATCGAGCTAGAAAACCATCACCGTAAAGCTGAAAGTGCTCAAAATACAATGAAAGCGGATTCGGTAAAATCCCAATCCCCAACGAGCGATACGTTGACAATGGCTATGGACATGCAACAAGTCATTTTTATACCGACATTGACTCATAGTCAGATGTTTTATAGCAGACAGCTCTCGTGTTACAACCTTTGCGTTCATATTGCTGACAACCAAAAAGCATACATGTGCCTCTGGAATGAATCATATGCCGGAAGAGGAGGTAATGAAGTTGGTTCTTCACTGTTGAAGGTTTTAAATATAATGTCTGCCAATACTTTAAAAAAAAAAATAGTAATTTGGAGCGACAACTGCATAGGCCAGAATAAAAACCGGATGGTGTTATTTATTCTTATTTATTTAGTTGCCAATGGCGTGTTCGATATCATAGATCATAAATACTTGGTCAGTGGCCACTCTTTCATGTCATGTGATCGTGACTTTGCACAGATAGAACAGAGAAAAAAAGTGGTCAAATGCTATGAACCTGCAGATATCGAAAAAATGATACGTGAATCGTGTCACAAAAACCCATTCGAACCTATAACACTGGACCAACATGATTTTAAAGACCTCAATGAAGCCTCCACGGAGTTCCTGAATACAACAAAATTGAAAATATCAACTGTGTCATGGATAAGAATCCAGAAAAACCGGCTACCATATGTTGATTTAATGCAATCTTTCAATGATCCTATACCTTGGGACACCATCAACATTTTTAAAAAGGGAAAAATGCCCTCTCAACTGAAGGATATGGTACTTCCAATATTGCCTGCCAAGAATAACATATCAAAAGAAAAACTAATTGACCTAAAACAGATGATGCCGTATATACCTGCTGAACACCAACCATTTTATGATGATTTGATCAATAAAACAGAAGCTTGATAATACACATTTTAAAGGACTGTTGTCATGTCACTTAGACCCTTTTTATTATTATTCAGTTACCTACAGAGGACATTTCAGGACTTTGGAACTTTAATACTTTTTCTTTAAATATTTGTTGGTGTGAGAGGTTGGCGGCGGAGTCTCATGACTAAGAATATAATTTTCTTTGTATTTCAATTGAAATAAATAATAATTTCGACAAAATGTTTGTTTTATTCAGTTTTTTTGTTATATCTCGACTTTAACTTTTTGGCACTTAGACCCTTTAGAATTTCAGCCCTTCAATTCGACATGTAACCGCGACCGTGTCGTCTATCTATACTAATATTATAAAGAGGTAAAGTTTGTGACGTTGAAGAAGTAATCTCTGGATCTACTGAACCGATTTTGAAAATTCTTTTACGAATAGAAAGCCACGTTATTTGTGAGTGTTACAGGCTATATATTAATCCGAAAAATGTAAAGCCTTTTTTGTGGTAGTCGGATTTCCAAAGTAATTCGGAAAAAACGGTCGAACGAAAAGGTTTCTAACTAACGCTGCCTTAACGATGAGAGATATATGATTAAGTTCTAGAAAAAAGTTGTAGAGCTTGATAATGCCTACAAAAAAGTCAGCGACAGCATATGTCTAACTTTTATATTTAATATAAAATCGAAGACTATCGCGGTTGTTTGACATTATAAATAGGATAGAAAACGAATTTACCGCGTGAATAACGGCCCCCCACCACCGTTATAACCTACGCAGTGGCGGCAGCGGTTTGCGGCCTACCCGCAAAACAACGGACTGACAGCTCTTTAGTCTACCCTAGACAACGGCGGCTGCAACGTCACCGAAACGTCGGGTCCTACAAATTTCACGCGGTAAATTCGTTTTCTATCCTATTTATAATTTTATATTTAAGTCACAAAAAGTAGTTTTTCACATTAAAAAAATTAATTTAAATCGATAGGTCATGTTTATTGGTCATATTATCAGAATAAGAATATTTAGGCAAGTTTTGTAATTTATTAACATATCGAAGGTTAAAAGGTATAAGCGACATAAACCGAATTGCCCAGGAGAGCAGTTTCAAGTTTGAAATTGCATAAAAATGGACTCAACTTTTTTATTAATTGTCATATCGTGAAAATGGAAACAGGTCTAGAATCAGGAAAAATAGAAGCATTAATTGGCACACTTACTTATTTATTTCCACGTTGTTTTATGTGGTTCTATGTCGCTTAGATCAATTGATCTCATTTTCCGTATGAGGTAATAGGGACCGTGCACGAAGAACACCAGCGCCCTCACGCGTACACTGCTAAACAATCTGAGTGACAGTTCTCGCGTATCCTGTGGTTTTGTATGGAGAATTGGTTTGTTTTGTTTATCGTTACTAAAATATGAGCGGCTCTAGCAAGGAGGACACCATGCCAAAACGTCACGGGGGCACTATATGTTGTGTTGTTGGGTGTAGTAACACCTATTACAACACGAAAAATGTAAAATTTTACAGTTTTCCTAAGCTTGCACATAACCTGCAAAGGCGAGAAAGGTGGATTTCTTTGATCAGTCGCACTGGGTATGTATATGAAATACCTTAATTCCGTGACATTATTAAATTGAGCTTCGGATTAAACACTGTTTATGATTTACAGGCCAAACAATACGCCGTGGCAGCCGAACAAAAATTCGAAGATTTGCAGCGCGCATTTTATCGGAAATGAGAAGTCGGATCGTGTTTTTAAAGAAGTATCCTATTTGTTAGGATACTTTTCTGTTTACACAAGACCACATCGGAGATTTGTGGATCAGTAAAATAACAGTATATGTATGATATGTGTGAATGATATATATGATAAATAAGTACATATGTTCAAAAAACTAAATAAAATAAAGCGTACTTCCAGTTCAGTTCAGTTTTTATTCAGTGTATTTACAGGCAATAATTATACATTATATTTAATATAATTATTCTGTCCGGCAATTCTATAAGTAATATCAACTGGAAAGAAAGCCAAAGAAAACCAGTGACCACTTTTTCCGTCAAGTTCAATTTTGATTTTGATTCAAGTCCCCGACGTTCCCATGGATCGAATACATGAAACAGAAAGAAAAAAGACAGGCAGAAAACAAGTACTTAATCCAACAATAAATCCTTTATGTAATGAAATACCTAAACATGAACCTATAGATATTAAATGAACCTTAATCTAAACATTGCTATAATTTACATAACACTTATGTAGTAGCCAATTAAAGTAGAATGATTCTAATTTAGTCAGAGAGGTTTGTATGAAGTTATCATCTCTGTATATATTTACTAGGCAACTGCCACAAGGAGAATATACATACAAATGACAAATAGTCATACCAGTAATATACATTAGTATCTGGCATTGCGTAAAATATTTATGCGATTGCTTAAGATGGATGCCTTCGACGGTTCTCTGTAAATAAGTAACACTTGGAAGAAAGGATATTGGATCTATAATGGGTTTAGTTTTACATGAAATGGGACACTTAATTTCTAGAATACACATAGTGGATGTGACGATTCCATCAGGTGAACCACATAACCATGGCTCTTGCAATGCTACTAAAAGTCCAACCTCGGTTACCTCTACTGAATATAAACTCATATTTACGACAAGCAATTGACTCGTTGACTTTACCATATACAAAATTTGTTCCACTGCAATTATTTGTTGGTGTAAATATAGATATTACAAGTGCCTCTGGTAATTTTCTTGAAGTCAAAATAAGGTGAGCCTTTTCTGATGCAGATATTCTATATATCCTCTCCGAATACCAGGCATCACAAGAGCTTTGGAATATTGTGCTACTAGCGATGCGTATAACATCCGCAGAACTTAAATTAATGTTTTTTAAATAAAAATCTTTATGGAACTGATTCAGCAAGCTGCTAAAATTGGTGTTCAAATACTGGTACCGCATATGCAATTTAATAATTTCTTTCGTGACAGCCTTGCATCTTGATGGAAGCGATAAGAAAAAGAAAAGTGACATTTTGGAAACGGAAAGATGGAAAACTTGAAATCAACATCAAACATCACTGGTACATTCAAGTTCAAGGACAGCTCCATATAACTGGAAAGAAAGTGTGCCTATTTACATTTTGGTCTGGTAAAAACAATCTACTCAAAACCGAATACATACAGAGGTGTAGACTGACGGATTTTCTCTGACGCTCTCCCTTCGATGGACTGTTACCGTCAGTCCGCACTCGTTGACTATCGGCTGTCGCGGTGATGCCGTACGCGAAGAATGAAAGTGGCTTGTTGGTATGTACGCGTTTATTGTGTGAGTGCGCTCTGTTTAAGAACCGCCACGCGCGCGTCCCGAAAAGACGACTGTTTCAGAGCGACTAAATCACGTCGCTGTGCCCGGCCGCCTTCACCCTGCGCGCGCGCTTCGCGCCGCCCCTAAACCAGGGGTGCTAAACGTCCGGACACTCGTTACGCAACTGAATCTTCTGATCGCGCCGTGTACATGTTGACTCTTAATTCTAACTTTACATGATAACATCGCAATTACATCTAGAAAAATACAGGTGATGTCTTGATTTTAAATATCTCACATATTTCAGCAGATTTGCCAATCACTTCCGCATTCACACGCTTAATGGCCAACTGGTGCTCAACCCCTAAGCCGCATTGTTTTGCCACGGTTTTCGTGAGGGTCGCCTTCTCCCTACCATCTGGAACCTCTCAAATTCATCGCCTTACCGTGGATAGTCCATGCATTCCAATCACTTGTGTAATAACTCGCCCTTTCAGACATGGTGAACCGAAATCATGCTACATTTTCCCCCAGTTTCCGCTGCGGAAGTCGCAGAAACTCTGGCCTTCCCCGCTCGCGGCTCCCAGAGTCGACTCGCTTACGTCTTGACATTTAACCCTAAAACATAACTTTACTGTCGAAATAGATCTAAATAATCACGCTTATCGACTAGGTGTTTAATAAACCCCCACTACTTACGAATCGTCATCGCTTATTTCTAGTTTTGCTAATTTATCCACTGACCTCCTGTATATCTTATTGCCTAATCTTATGTCCACAACTCTGACCCGCCCCTCCCTGTCGGGATAGGTCCTTGTAACTCGCGCCTTCGGCCAACAGCTTTGGGCCAGCGCACCGTCACACACAATAACTACATCGCCCACCTCTAGGTTTTTGACGTCCGTATGCCACTTTTGCCTTTTTGTCAGCGTTGGCAGATACGCCCGAACCCATGAGTTCCAAAACGCATCACTCAGATGTTGCGCGATCCTCCACTGCTTGCGTGCAGTAAGGTCCTTCGCGTCAAACACTCCTGGTGATGGATTGTCACAACGATATCCCGTCAAAAAATGCTGCGGAGTCAGTGGACCCTCGTCTCTCGCATCCATGGAAACGTGGTTCAAAGGACGATTGTTCACGATTAGCTCCGCCTCCAGGAGGAGCGTATGTAATACTTCAGGTCGCGGCGCTCTCTCCTTCAGTACTGTGACCAGCGCCGTTTTCACTGACCTCACAAGCCTCTCCCAGGCTCCGGCTTTCTCTGGAGACAGTGGAGGTACAAATTTCCACTGAATCCCTCTGACAGCTAACGCGTCAGCCCACGCATCTGGCTTCGCCTCAGTCATGGCTTTCTTCAACTCTGCGGCCATCCCGCGTAGATTTGTCCCGTTGTCCGAATACATTATTCGGGGTGTACCTCGCCTGGACACGAAACGCCGCATTGCCAATATCGCGGAATCCGTGGATAGGTTCTCCGCCAGCTCCAAATGTATTGCTCGGCAACTCAAGCACGTGAACAATACACCGTACCTTAGTTCCCTTCTCCTGCCCACGGATACATTGAATGCTCCGAAGAAATCGACGCCGGTGTTGGTGAAAGGACGCTGATGGTGGTCCAATCTTTCCGCAGGCAAGTCCCCCATGCGCGGATTCTGTGGCCTGACCTTTCCGCTCTTGCATCGCATGCAATCTCTTAGCACTCGTTTGACCGCTTGCCTCCCGTTGGTGATCCAATACCTGTCTCTGGTCTCACCCAGTACTTGCTCCACCCCAGCATGATTGGCCCTGACGTGGTATCGAGCGATAATGAGCGCGGTCAACGGGTCCTTATCATTCAATATCACCGGATACGTTACACTCAAGGGCACCCCTGGTGCCGCTGCAGTGCGTCCTCCTACGCAAACCATGCCATCCCTGTCTAATACCGGTGTCAATGTCAAAATCTTGCTTGTTTTGTGTATTGGCAGATTTCGACCAAGGTTGTCGATCTCTGTCCTGTAGTGTCGTCCTTGCGCGCGCGACACTAATACTTTCTCCGCTTCGGCTATGTCATCAGCCGTTATGTTTTTTGCGTCTGGTCGCTTACGGCAGCGCCTAATAAATTTTATGACGTACGCCGTAGCCCGTACTAGCCTATCGTAGTTAGAGAAACGGTCTATGCACACGAATGGCGCCGACGCTTGCATTGTCGTCAATGTCATCGTTTTTTTCTCCAACTCGGTTGTGTTGCCAACCTCCGTTCCTATTATTGTTTGAGGCGGCCATTCTCGCTCTGGTTTACTTAAGAAATCAGGTCCTCGGAACCACCTGCCATGGGGCGTCAGGTCAATACCTGGTGCACTTCGGGTGCCTGCGTCGGCCGCATTCTCCCTTCCCGGGACCCAACGCCAATTTTGGGGCTTGGAAAGCTCCAAAATGGCCGTTATGCGATGAGATACGTACGATTGGTACGTATCCTTGCCTGTTGTCAGCCAGTGTATCACGTTGGCACTGTCTGACCACCATACCGTGCGATCAAATTTTACTAAATGCTCCTTTTCTATCTTGTCAGCCAGCTTAACTCCTAACAGAGCGGCGTTGAGCTCTAAACGCGGTATCGTCAGCGTCTTTAATGGGGCCACACGGGTGCGACTCGCGATGAAACTCACCACTGTCGCCCCCAGCTCGTCCTCCAGTCTTGCGTACGCCACCGCACAAAGTCCCTCAGCGCTCGCGTCTACAAACACGTGCAACTGCCTCGACGTAATCTGCCCCGTCGGCTCCCCATAATACCTAGGTATCCGCACGTGGTTCGCTTCTTTTAGCAGGTGCAACCATCGCACCCACCGTATATATTGCGGCTCGCAAATCAGCTCGTCCCACCCAATTTGCGTTCTCCAAATTTCCTGCAGAATCATTTTTGCCTTTACAATTAACGGACTGATGAAACCTGATGGGTCAAAAATGCTCATCACCAACCTCAACACCTGTCGCTTGGTGGGCCATTCTTGGGCCGCTGTGGACTCCTCTGGGAGCTGTATTCCTCCGATTTTAAAATAGAAGTTGTCTCCCTTTGGGTCGTATTGCACCCCCAGAACCTTATGTAAAGACAAGTTTTCCGCTTCTAATCTAACACTCTCACCTGACCTCTCGGCCTGTGGCACATCGAGCAGCGCGCCTTCACTGCTTGCAGCCCATTTGGTCAGCTTGAAACCTCCTTCCTCACAAATGTTGACTAGGTCCGCAATTATTTTTCTCGCTTGTTCCTCGTCGTCGGCCACCCCTAACATGTCGTCTACGTAGCAGCTCTGCTGCAGTACTTGCACGGCTGCCGGGCACCGGTCTACATATTGTTGGGCGTGTGCGTTCTTTACGTATTGTGCACATGCGCCAGCGCACCGCGCGCCGAATATCAAGGTGCCAACCCTGTACACCGTGGGTTGACTACGTCGATCCATTCCTCGAAACAAAAACATCTGACTATACGAATCGTCGTCCGTCACGCCCACCCACATGTCCTTGATATCCGCCACGAAAGCTATTTTTCCCTCTCTAAACCTAAATATGATCCCTACCAGACTGTTATACAGATCTGGCCCTGTCAATAAGTGCTGATTTAATGACGTACCCTTTGACACAGCCCGACAATCGAAAACGATTCTCACCTTGTCGGGTTTGCGAGGATTAGTTACCGGGAAATGCGGAACAAACCATGCCCTTGGTTTGTCAGCGTATTCCGCTCGATCGACCGCGATTGCGTAGCCCTGGTCTATGTAGTACTGCATTTTACTGCAGTAGGCTTCAGCAAAGTCTGCGGAGGCGTCCATTCTCTGCTCAAGCGACTTAAGTCGCTTGAGCGCCGTGTTTTCGCTCGCGGCGGTGGGCAGTGAAATGTCACCCTGCCGCCACAGCAATCCTGTGCGCCACCGATCCCCCTCAAACACTGTGCTTTGGACCAGTAGCTCCAATGCCCTATCCTCGTCGGGAGTCGGCGAGGACTCGCTCCCCTTCACCTCCAGCCCGTCTAGCTCCAAACCTCGTCGCACCGTCTCGTGTAGTCCTTCATCCGCCGCGTTCCTCAAATGATATGAGGTCGCCAAAGCGTTTCCCTGTGGCGCGGCGATTTTCCCTAGTGGAACGTATCCTAGTCTCGTTCTAGACAGCGCTATATCGCATCCCGTCCTCTTTATAATTCCCCGGGATATAATTAATTGCCAGTTGTCTTGCCCGATGATCATTCGTGGCCTGGCAGTGGTCCCTACTTGCCCCAAGGCCTTCAGGTGATCATACCTGTCGACGTAATCTTGGGGCACCGTCCGCAACTCAGGTAGATTTAGTGCTTTCACTGTGTTCGCAGTCAATTCAAACGCCCGTTTCCCCATCACACCTCTGATTCTACATGTAACCCTTTGAGATCCCTTCTCCGACATTGACATCTCGCCAATGCCCTGCAAATCTAAATTGCTCTGTCTTCCGCATAATCCTATTTCGTCCGCCACCTCCTGCTCTAATAGGGTCAGCGAACTCCCGTCATCCAACAGACAAAAAATATTGATCTCGCCTTTCGGTCCGCGAATGGTAGTTGGCAACACCTTCAGCAACGCCAGATTAGCCGAGTTTGCGTGAGCGACGAACGCGCGACCGGGGTCGTTTCTTTGGTCGCCCCCGTCGTCGGGCTCGGCGCGCGTCCCTATTGCCGCCGCCCCGCTTTTTTGCCAAGCGCTCGGCGTGCTCGCTACCTGCGCCCTTGACCGTGTTAATAGAGGGTGGTATCTACGCGACGGAAACCGTTGACGGCTCCGGCAATCGAACTTTGTATGACCCACCAATAAACATAAGTAGCATGCATTGTGCTCTTTTACGACCCTCCACCTCGACTCTATATCCATACCTGCGAACTTCTCACATTGATATAGCCCGTGCTCTCCTTTGCAACAAATGCACCCTCGACTTGTTATGTTGAATACTGGTCTCCTGGTGTTATTTGACGCCCTCGAATCCTTGCTCGCTCGACCTTCGACTCGCTGCCCCCGATTCTCGTCTGCCCTCGTCTCTAACTTCGTCACACCTGCAGCCTTCATACGCTGCAACGATGCACCCAACCACATGCTAAAGCAATCTAACATCGAGTCGCCGTCCGCTCCTCCCTTGTCGTGTACTGCCCATGCAGCCACCAGTGATCGTGGCAACTTACCTACTAAATTAGTTAGTAACTCCGGGTTCGCCAAATGCCCCCCACGTCCCAGTGATCTTAGTGTGGTTACTAGATTTCTTACTTTGCAAGAATATCGAAGTAGATCCTTACAATTGAGCTCTTCCCCTAGTTTAGTGAATTCTCTTGCCTCTCGCATAGTGCGATAGGCGACCTCGTCGCAATCCCCAAAAAGAGTCTCTAATGTTTGCATTATTTGCGTCACATTGTCTGCCGAATATAACAATGAAGACACTGCTTCACGTGCGGGACCTCCTAAACTCCTTTGTAACCTCAACAGGTTCATGTCGTCCCCGATTTTCCCTATCTCCGTCGAATGTTTATAAATCCCTGTCACGTTGCAGGTTGCGACATGAATATAATATGATGTAATAAAAGAATTGAAAACGTAAATGTATCTTTATTGAAACTCGTCGACCGACCGACGGATATATCGGGCGATAAAGCGCCTAGATGATTTAAACATTCATTTAATTTAATTTAATGGAAATTAACAATTTTTAAAATGATAATATTTAAAATTACTTGAGAAAAATGAAGACAGAGCAAAAGCCTCAGGTCGAGGGCATATTTCTCGAGTTCGGTTGATTTGGGGAAAGGTTCCGAGGACGGGTTCGCAAAAATTATCGGAGAGATTCCGCGGCTTAGCCAACACGGACGTCTTGCGGGGTCGGCCACAGACTGCCTTGAAGACCCTGAAGAGGCGCTAGAAGCTGCTGCCGGAGAGCGGAGCAGGTTTAGACGTACGGCGGGTAGACGGGTTCAGAAGCTGCTGCCGGAGAGCGGAGCAGATTTAGACGTACGGCGGGTAGACGGGTTCAGAAGCTGCTGCCGGAGAGCGGAGCAGGTTTAGACGTACGGCGGGTAGACGGGTACACGCGGTGAAGGCGGTCGTCAGCGAACGCCCGGGGCGGGCACAGCAGTTGAAGCGGGCGACGGGACGCTCAACCCCTGGAGCGCCCCCGACGAAGGTGGACGGCCGCGGTCACGCGTGGCCGGCGGCGAAGAAACTCGCTCGAGTGATCCGATGTGATGATTTGGCGACGCGCCCGCAGCTGAAGCGGGCGACGGGACGATACGGGCGGCGCGCCCGGCGGAGAAGGGCAGGTTCCGAGGCGGACGGGCGACGGACGTCCTCGGCGGAACCGCAGTCTCAGCCGGCCCGGGCTATTGCGCCGGTCGCGCACGTGCTCATGTAGCCGTCGCGCGCGCGCGAGGAGTCCGGAGGAGAGGTGCGCGCGGACGATTGACGCACGTGGCGACCCTTTACGCCGACCGCACGATGTTAGAGCGCACCCTTGGCGATGAAAGTCGTAACCCTCAAGGACCCCTGTAAAAACCACAAGAAACGCCACGCATTAGCTTCGCCCTAAGCGGAAATCTCCCTTTTTGCCGGTAAGGATGGAAAAAAGGATTAGTGCGGGTCGGCCGTCTTTCCAACCTCCAGCGGCACGTGCTCGCGGCGCGTTTCCTCATTCCAAACGGCAAACGCGATGCGAACCCCCATAAAGCTAAGTGCACTTGACGGAAACCATCACGGCATTCCCGAATAATCCAATTAAAACGACTTACCGAAGAAATGAGGGGTCCAGAGCTTGCCAAGGGTCGACTTGCCGATCGACGTAAAGGCCCAAAAAGTGAAAATGCGGATGCGGAACCCGGCTTTTATCTAGCTCGAGATTGTCAAACCATAGATAATTTGACTCCAATAAAAATATCGATTTATTGAATTATGAGGGATAATTCCTAGTTTTATTTATGTTGACCAGCGTATTAAATGTTAAATTTCTACGATAGTAATAATTTTATTGGGTTTTATTTCCTTAAATATGAAAACTACTTATCAAAGATAATTTTGGATGTGACATTTACGCGATCAGCAATTAGGTGCAAAAGGCTTGTTCTCATGGCTTTACTAAAAAGAAAAATAGGCTGTCAGCTGTCAAGACGTTTGACGTTTGACATCTAACCTATCTGAAATCAAATTATCGAGTAAATCGAAATGTTTCCCCGGCGTTTCCACGCGAGAAAATGCGACAAGGTTTCCACGCAAGGAAATGCGACTCCTAAGGTTTCCTCAGCGTGACATCCCATAGAACGACACCCACTCCATTGTGTCTCCCGAGAACCGTGGCAAATCTTTGAAATTGGCATTAGCGTGAAATACAGAAAGTGACTGACATACCTGCTGCAACAAACTCTCCGAACTGTATCTCGAACTCTGTGCGTCCGCGCCGTTCGGCTCGAACGGCGCGCCAAGTTTCTGCACCCCTGTCTCGGTCGTGTCGGCTAGTGCGCGCCCGGATGGCAGCGCGCCGCTGTCGATCAGCTGCCTGTAGCGTTGGCCGCCCGCTTGTGCGCCCGTTTCGTGCGGGAAGGGAGCGCCTGCGATCGTCTCGCTCGCGCCGGCGCTTGGCCCCCCCGCTCTCCGCTCCGCTCCTGCGATCGTCGCGCTGGCGTCAGCCGGCTCGCGCGAGGGAGTTGCCCCCGCCCCCCCGCTCATCCGCGGGGTAGCATCTGACGCCACGCGCGCGTCAGACGCCGGCATCGCCCCGGTCGCCCTGGCATTCTTCTTCTTGCTGTCTCTCGTTGGCGCCTACCTCAGGTTCGTGTGATTCTGTGTTCCATGCTCGCACTCGCTCATCAGTTGAGAGTACTTGCGAGCCACCTCCCGAGATCTGGAAGGCTCGTTGAGCGTGTTCGACTTCTGCGGCTATGAGGTCCTCCTGCTCCTCCATGTCTGCTCGTTCCATCACCATGTCCGCTTGTTGTGCTGCTTGCTGGGCCATCTGAGTTGCCCGTTGAGCCTCCTGCTTTGCAAGAAGCTTCCTCTTCTCGGCAGCAATCCTGGCTTGCTGCCTGGTAACGCGTAACATCGCTTCTGACGCCGCCAGCTGCGCCGCACTGCTTCTGCTGACGTCGCTCATCTCAGAAGCCCTCGATGCTGGTCGCGATGGCGGTGCCGACTCTCCTTCCATTGTGTGTCTCTCTTGGCTTCTTCACAATCGCTTCACACCCGACTATCCGGCTCGAAGGACCAGGTCGTGTAGACTGACGGATTTTCTCTGACGCTCTCCCTTCGATGGACTGTTACCGTCAGTCCGCACTCGTTGACTATCGGCTGTCGCTGTGATGCCGTACGCGAAGAATGAAAGTGGCTTGTTGGTATGTACGCGTTTATTGTGTGAGTGCGCTCTGTTTAAGAACCGCCACGCGCGCGTCCCGAAAAGACGACTGTTTCAGAGCGACTAAATCACGTCGCTGTGCCCGGCCGCCTTCACCCTGCGCGCGCGCTTCGCGCCGCCCCTAAACCAGGGGTGCTAAACGTCCGGACACTCGTTACGCAACTGAATCTTCTGATCGCGCCGTGTACATGTTGACTCTTAATTCTAACTTTACATGATAACATCGCAATTACATCTAGAAAAATACAGGTGATGTCTTGATTTTAAATATCTCACATATTTCAGCAGATTTGCCAATCACTTCCGCATTCACACGCTTAATGGCCAACTGGTGCTCAACCCCTAAGCGCGCATTGTTTTGCCACGGTTTTCGTGAGGGTCGCCTTCTCCCTACCATCTGGAACCTCTCAAATTCATCGCCTTACCGTGGATAGTCCATGCATTCCAATCACTTGTGTAATAACTCGCCCTTTCAGACATGGTGAACCGAAATCATGCTACAAGAGGGATGATTTGATTTGGACAAATGTCATGGAAAAAAAACTTGTTCGTTTTTATATGGACTGTGTATTACATGAAATTATCGATCCAGGAGTACGAAGGAATATGGACGTAAGGGAGCCTGAATACATTTTGGAAGCAGCAAAACCATTGATTTTATAAAATCAATGATAAAACGAAAGAAATCGGTTTCTCTCCCTTGTCCAACGCTTAAGCCTAAGTCACACGGAGCGAGTTTGCTCGCTGCGATCTATTCGCTGCGAATTTGCTCGCAGCGAATGAGCTCGCTATTTCAGTCACATGTGACGAGTAAACTCGCGTGCGCCGCGCGAGTTTCTACAGTTGGTCGACGTTACCGCGGGAAAATGTCGTCCGTCGGACAACGTCGCGCACGTCTCAGAGAATTGATTCGTTTGGCTTGCGCGGAATTAGCAGACCAAACGCTGAAAAAGCTCAATCGGAAGAAAAGAACGAAGTGGGTACGTAAATGGATTGGACGAAGAGATAAATATGGAGCTTCTAATACCCTAATGAAAGAATTAGCTGCCGAAGAACCAACAGATTACAGAAATATTCTACGTATAACGAAAGATAAGTTTGAGGAATTACTTGAACTAATAAGTCCAGAAATAAGAAAACAAGACACAATTATGAGAAACGCCATTACATGCAGAACTAAATTGGAGATAACACTCAACTATATTGGGAGTGGCAGTAGCCTGAAACAAATTTCCTACTTGTTTAGAGTGCCTCACAACACAATATCTACGTTTTTGCCTACGGTTTTGAATGCAATTTACAAAGCTTTGTCGCCATTCATACAGGTATGAACCAATTGTTTTTACTTTCAAACCTTTATTTTTTTATTCTATGTGTATATAACAAGTTTTTTTATTCTGGGTCTTTTATAATGGGACTAAGTGGGTTCATAAATAGATTATATGGAGAGATAAACAGATTATATGGATAGATAGGATGGAGAGATAAACATGAAACTTATACTACTGTTATGAAAGAATTCGCTGCCGAAGAACCGGCTTTAAGTACTAAAGGGTAAAATGAAACATACATTTTATTTTGTTTTATATTTAAGTATTACAAAATATTTAAGAAAATAAAACCTCATTTCTAAGGACGATAACCGAAACTAAGCGGTGGTTACTTTAAGGGGCCTTCCACATTTTGTGCCCAAATTGTGACATTTTGATTGGTTTTCTTGTATAAAGTATAAAGAACTTCAATAAAAATATTATATAAATGGATAGATCTATCCTCGATGTAGACGCCCTTGGAAGTAGATTCTTGTTTTTTTTACTAGAATTATGAAAAAATCCTATTTTTTCAGCGTGTTTTAGGATTTCACGCTTAGGCGTTCGAGAAAATGGTAAAATTTTCGGTAAAAATTTACTAAAATTACTGATTAAAAAATACTATCGAACTAAAAAAAAGATGATTAAAGACCTCTTTGGGGCTGGAATTTTTAATTTTGTACGAAAAATGGGTTAAAAAAATACGAAAATTTGAAGTTTTTCGCAAAACTAAGGGTTACATTTGATTTTATTCTGGAAATGTTAATGAGAATTTAGTAACAGGAACTGTTTTAAAAACAAACTATGAATCTTTGTTAACATAAAAAAAATTAAAGCTTGAGTAATTTCTAATATTTCTTTCATATTTTGAAACGCGACGGCGCGGCGGCGCGACGCAAACCGACTGATTTGGCCGGAATCGCCGCCGTCGCGCTTTATATACGTTTTATAAAAATATGAAAGAAATATTAGAAGTAATTCAAACTTTAAAAATATTTTTTCTAAGCTTTATAAAGATTCAAATTTCTTTTTGAAATAATTTTTGTTACTAAATTAACGTATTATTTCCATAAAAAATCAAACGTAACTCTTAGTTTTGCGGAAAACTTAAAATTTTCATATTTTTTTTTTTTATTGTCGTACAAATTTCAAATTTGCAGCAACAAAGAAGTCTGTAATCGTCTGTTTTTAGTTCGAGAGTATTATTTATTTAGTAATTTTAGTTAGTTTTTAAAGTAAATTTTACCATTTTGTCGAACTCCTACGCGTGAAATCCGAAAACAGCCGCCGAAAAAATATGATTTTTTAATAATTCTATTAAGAAAAGCAAAAATCTACTTAATCTACATCAAGGATAGATCTATCCATTTATATAATATTTTCATTGAAGTTCTTTATACTTTAGACAAGAAAACCAATCAAAATGTCACAATTTGGACACAAAATGTGGAAGGCCTCTTAAGAAGATTGTATGGAAAAAATATACAAACAAACTGGACAAAGCGCTTCTTTTCGTCGGAGAACAAATCAGATATAAAACAATTTAGAAATACTAGTCAGATTCGCAGACTAGTCAAAGCAGTCCTTTATAGAATTAATTGCTAATTTTAATTTGTCTGAAGTTGTAATTCTGCTGCCGTGTTGCGGCGGTGCGTCTGGCAAAACGTAGTTAGCCTGTTGGAGATGTGCTTCTGATATCACGAAGTTGTTCTGTTGCAGTTGTTCTCCTAATATTACGACGTCGGTCTGTTGCGGTGGTGCTTCGTAGGTATGCTCCACTGATTCTTCTGACATTACGTTGGCCTGTTGGTCAGGTGTGATTGGTTCTTCATGCGATACGAAACTTCGTATAATGTTAGGCGAATGAGGAGGTGGCGTACCATAACCATATGAAGATCCTGGAGAGGGTTCATTATGGTAGTATGGAGATGTCATGTGTCGTAACCTTTCTTGGGTTATTAAATTTTGAATTTTTCCTTGCAGTAAAACGAAGCTTCTCTCTGGTAGCTTTCTAAGCTGGGCTCCAATATGTAATGCAAAGCGGTCGTACTCGTCTTCTTGTACAGTAGACATTCTGGCAATATCTTGAAGTTGTAACACCGAGTCTGTGAAACTTGAAGCCGAAGTTTTAGAAATTTTCTTTGGAGGTTCTGGAGGCGGACGAGGTTCTGCATGCCGGGTCATCACTTTATTTTTAGCCTTACTTTTGGTTGATGTTAAAGATAACGGGTCGGAAGCATCATCACGTTGATATTGCAAGGAATTTTCTGCACTTTCATTAAAATCGTAGTTGTCTTCCTCGGGAGTCTCGTTCTGTGACAGATCCTGTAAATGAAAAGAAATACCTGATTAGCAAATATAATTTATATTGTATAGTATGCCATTTGCAAATGGGATATTGCCGGCATGACATTCATTCTAAGGCGAACGTTCATAGGCACCGTTACAATAAAAAAGAACGGTGCCATATATCTTGCTTAATATTAAATATAAATCTTTGTTTCAGGCTCCTGATACTGTGGAAGAATGGAAATTCATCCAAAATATGTTTGAAATAAGGTGGAACTTTCCTAATTGCTGTGGAGCCCTAGATGGAAAGCACATAAGAATCCAACGGCCGCCGAACAGTACATCTACATTTTTTAACTACAAACAGTTCTACAGCATTGTATTGTTCGCAATGGTGGATGCAGATTATTGTTTCAGATACATTGATGTTGGAAGTGATGGAAGAGCTTCTGATAGTACTATATTTAGAACGTCAACTTTGAATGTGGCAATGGAAATGAATTTACTCAACTGGCCAGAGGGAGGAGTGTGTGTAGGAGACGACGCTTTTCCATTGCGAACTAACTTACTGAAGCCTTTTAGTCATAGAAACTTGACACTTGAAGAAAAAATATTCAATTATCGTCTGTCAAGGGCTAGAAGAATTTCTGAAAACGCATTCGGGATCCTTGCTTCCAGATTCCGTATCTTACGACGGCCCATTGACTTAAAGGTAGAAACAACAGAAGTACTTGTTAAGGCAGCTTGCGCCATTCACAATTGGCTCCGAATATCCTCTAAAAACTACATGCCACCAAGATGCGTTGATAGAGAGGACTTACATACAAACGTGATACAGCCAGGAACGTGGAGAACGGAAGTGACCGAGCAACTCAGGAGTATCAACCGAGATGAAGGTGGATATTTATCAAATCATTACTCGAATGACGCCGAATCATTGAGGCGAAAATACGCTAGAGCCTTCCGCACAACATTATCTGTTCCGTGGCAGTCACGTGCAGTTCAAAATTTGTAAATGCTAAATTGAAAATAAATGATTTGACTAAGAACAAGCTTTTACTTCCAGAATTCGGTAGGTTAAACTACCAGAAAACATTAGATATTATAATGCTAATATATTGTTGAGGAGGCCCATGTCTTTTAGCATACATTTTTACTCAAAATCAAGGAACTCGTTTAGGAACTCGACACCCCTCTAGGAACTAGGATAGTCTAGAAACTCGACACCCCTCTATAAAGCCACACATATTTATTATTATTTTATATTTATTAAATTTTATATTTATTGAATACAAAAAAAAAAAACAAAAAAAATATTGAAATCGGTCGAGCCATTTTCGAGTTTTTGCGAGATTAGAAATTGATATGTATGTATATATGTATATATGTATATATGTATATATATATATATATATATATATATATATATATATATATATATATATATATATATATATATATATATATATATATATATATATATATATATATATATATATATATATATAATTTTAAACTTTTTAGCGAGTCTTCATCGAGACATATCCAACGAATCTAAACACAAAGGGGTTACAACTGTATAATTGGCGAGTTCCAGTGACCACTTTCCAGCTCCATCGACAGACCCTGGAAACCAGCTAGGGTTAGAGCCCTCATCGAGAGAAATCTAACGAGCCCCAACACGACATGTCTGCTGTAAGCCGTTGAAGGAGTGCAGGCTGCCCTGGCTGCAGCATCAGGTTAAGGTCACCACATTATTGCATTATCAACGAAGCTACGTAGGTTTAGCAAAACAAAAATTTGGGTTCCTGTCAAAAAAATGTGATTTCCGATTTCTTCCCTAGTGAAGTCGGGTACCCTACCGCAGCTAGTACAAAATAAAAACGTTTTAAAATACAAAAAACTGTAGACACTTACCAGGTTTGATGATGACTCACGCCCTGATAGCACATTTTTCAGGAACGATGCCTCACGGAACCACACTAGTTTTGGCACATAAATGTCATCGGTTCCTACACCACTTTTCATAGACTTCTTCACTTTATTTAATTCGGCTCTGTATGCATCTTTTAAATTTTTTATTTTTCTCTTTAGATGATCCGCGGTAGCTATTACAAATCCAAATTCAATCAGCTCTTTAAACAACTTTTGGAAAGCGTCGTCTCGCGCGTTCTTGTTCATAAATTTGGCGTCGTTGGTGTTCCATAATTCTTCATATTTTTGATACACATTCAAAAAACGAATAACTTCCAAAGCACCCCATTTCAAAGAGTCCTGCTTCTTTGATTTTGCTTCCGCCATTTTGAACTCGCGAACAATAAAGCGACACAGCGTGGAGTGCAGGTAGCGCGGCGTCCGAGACGTGTGGCGTGGGCGCACGCACGACGCGAATGGCGTAGCAGCGAGTGCCTTGTCACACAGCTCGCGCGTGCGTTCCATTCGCCGCGAGTAGCGCTCTCGCCGCGAGTATAATTGAACATGTTCAATTATACTCGCGGCGTTTTTAGTCGCGGCGAGTGGATTTGAGTCGCCGCGAGTAGGTTGTCACAAGCAGCGATTTCACTCGCGGCGATTGAACTCGCAGCGAATACTCGCTTCGTGTGACTTAGACTTTAAGCGGTAGTTAGTTTTCAGTGATTCCATCAAAGTGAGCAAAGAACTCACAGAGAATGTACTTGCCAATAACACCCCAAAGCAAAGCACAAGCAATATAGAGCCACCGAAAAGTAATACGATGTTAAATGTTTTTAATACGATGTTAAATATTTTTTTTTACCAAAAAATACTATCAAAAACTGTCATTATCATTATCAAAAAAATACTAAAGCGGAACATGAATTGCGATTTATGTCATTTAAAAGCCCTTGGAAAACTTTATTCAAAACAGTTGAAGGCATTTCTCCAATTGTCACCTGTCAAGCGGACATCTGTCAATCTGAATCTGCGAGATGAGTCAAAATAATTATTACCTGCCCCGCCGCGAAGGGAGGGGGTAAGTAGACGGGGCCTAAAAACTCAGATACGGTTTATTTTCTATGTAGTACGTCGCCTTAACTAGTAATGATCGAATGGAATTACTGTTGCTTTGTCCATTATGCCACTTTGTATATTGGTATTACTATTTGTAGCGTCATTTTCTTTATTCGTATTAATATCACTGTCTGGATCAGCGGAAAATGATAGCCGTCTATTTTTTGTAGAAGTTATTGGAAAAGATTGCAGTGAACGTTTTGTAGATTCCTTTAATTTGATAGCTTCTAAAATGTAAACGGGTTCTCTAATTTTTTCATTTCTTGGAATTCTCGGATCTACCAATTCTGGTAACAAACATTCCACGTAGAATCTTTTAAGTTTCTCTTCCATAACATCTTTCCAAAAAAAAAATGTCTCTTTTTATATATTCCGTTTTCAGAGGTATACCTTTCCCAGACCAAACAGCGAAAAGACACATATCTCTCATTGTAATATGTAACTGTCCCTGAACTTTGTGACACTTACGTCATTAAATTTTAACTTTAATTGTAAAATAGAAACGCAGTTTGTCAAAATGAGTAGATTTATTAAAATCAGAATTTACAAGAATTAACGAGTCGATAGAGCGGGTCGGCTCGCGATCTTAAGTTATAGCGGGTATGACAATGAAAATTCTAAAACCGTTAAGGAATGATAAAATTGCAATCCGATTAAGATACGGAAGCTATGGAGCGGTGAACCGGGAATGTTGGGAGGGCCTCTTCTTCGTTCGACGACGACGTTCAGTAAATGCGGGACAGGGCTCCCCCCTCGTCCCGAGTACGGTGGTCTTCGCTTGCCCTTACGAAAAGGTGTGTTGCGTGTTCGAAAGAGAGAGCTTGATCTCGATCCAAAAGAGAGTCCCTGGGGAAAACACGGGAGATCAGACCAGGGAAAATTAACGGGACAACCGACAACTACCCTGCCAGTTCATCGACCCCATTCCCACAACTACCCATCCCTACTTCCCACAGGACGAGGATTAATCATACACTTAAACAAGCAAGCACTCTACTCACCAGTAATTAGGGTTCCAGAATGTATTAATAAATTTTGAAGGAACTTCTGGGACTCTCACTATAAATTATTAATTTTAAATGTTCGCTTCTCGAACGATGGAAAGAAAATGAATCACTTTGACCTAGAGAAAGTCAGAATCTGCGAGCTCTCTTCCGTTTGCTAAATCATTATAAGACTTCCGGTATTAATTATTTCATTTAAAAAATATAGTAATTAAATCTAAAATTATTATATTTAATTTTGAGTACTGCTGTAACCCGGAAAACTAACAATTTGCGATATTGGATTTTTTTACGCAAGGAATTATTGAGTGCGTTGAACAATTTTTATTTATTGCATGTTTAAATTTACTAAAACCACTTTTTCATCATTATTAATTTATTTTTATATTAAATAAACGAAAATGGAAAATCTACTATTTATTTTATATTTTTCGAATAAAATTATTACTGCTGTGATTGGCAGCAATGCGAAATGGTATTGCTCCGATTGGCAGTCCTGCCGCCGAACTCTACAATATTGTTTTTGGTCGCCGCGACGCGAGCTGTCAAACGACGTTTTGTTGTTGTATACGCAGACGCTGTTTTCAATTACAAATATGTCCAATTATGGGGAAAATCTGTGAATTACACATGGAAAAGACGCGCCTGCGTCACAACTTGTATATACCAATGGTGTTTTTTATTGATTTCTAATTTATTCTCTTTATATTGCCAATAGGATACCTTTTTTAATCGAATTGATTCATCTATTCCCATTTTAAAAGCAGCTATAGGACACTTTACCTCGACTATTAAATTATCTCCCGATATTCCATCCGGTGTTGCTCCTAAGTAAGGTATATTTGCATCAATAAATAACCCGCATGGTTGAATATCAATTCTCTCTTGAATACTCAATTGTAACAATGCTATTTTTTCATGTTCTTTACCATGACATATCGATGGTACATGGGACAAGGTCTTGGGATATAGCATTGATTTTACAAAGTTGCTACAACTTGTATGTTCCAATTTTTTAACCACTTTGCCAAAATTAGAAGCTGTTAATATACTTCTACGTAATTCTAACCATTCGCTACTGTCACCCTGTAAAATAGTACGCTTTTCTATTTCTTCTCGGTTTCGTTTGTTTTCTTCTAGGTTATCCAAGAATGCTGTTTGGCGTCTTTCAAATACTTCAAATGGCAAATCTGGTTTGCTACAATGTTCTCCATAATCGGCAGTGGAATAAGAAAGAACTAGCTTTTGATTTTTTTCCTTAAATATTTTTTTGAAGTTGAAAGTCTTTTAAGCCTCCTAGATTCCATACGCTTTAATCTTCCCGTGAAACTTCGGCCTAAAATCTTTTTTTGCAGTTTACTTAAAGGCATTCCCGTATTGAAAGATACTACAGCGGCATGGCATCGACCTTCATACGACTGTCTTAATGAATAATTAATTCTTTTCCCACCAATGAACTTAGCAATAATACCATTAAATCGCTCGACTACATTGCTATCTACGTCGTGAATTAAACTCCTAGCGTGAACGGCTACTGATGATGTAATAAAATTAATTCTCTGCCAGATAGGTTTGTTTTTAATCGTAAGCATAATATCCATATTTTTATTTTAAGCAGCTGTCAATAAATTAGAGCAGTAATAAACTTTACAGTTTTTATGATTTTCGAAACTATGTAACGGTGCATTCATTATATCGGTATATAAATTATCTATATTTTCAGTCAGTGGATTATCTTGAGCTTTATTATATTTAATAGCATTACATATTACTTTACGCATAGACAATATTCTCTCAGTTTTCAACTCTTTTCTGCTTTGTAATTTATATTTTGTATCTGTTGCGGCAAGTCGTAATTTGTTACAAAAATTACGTAAGATGTGATTCTTACATTCTATTTTTTCCACAGTATGTGAAGGATAAGGACGGGATTGCAATATTCTATTGTAACTGCTCGAGTCTCCGTCTGAAATAACTCTCGCGTATATGACACCATGCATATCTATAGATCTTTTGAAGCCCTCTACTAAGATATCGGCTTCCATACTAGTACTACTTCCAGCATAATTTTTAAAGCACTGGTGTGCGGGAACTGGAAGTTTTTTTTTTCATATCTAGCACAAATGCAGCAGTATTTATTTCTTACAGCCATAAATAGAACTTCACCAAACTTCTTACCTACAATGGCTGCAGCCCCCGACAACGCAGAATAGTTCTTACCATACGACCGTCTACTCCAAAAGCCATCTGCAGCAACATCAATCATTGCGGTGCCGTTTTTATCGACCCTGCCTTCTTTTATTGACGCATCCCTTTCCCGTGCTGCCGCATTTTCCATACATTCAATGGCTGTGTCTTGCCATGTTGTAACTGCGAGGTTCCAATATGTAACCGCTGGGTTGGACCTGGTTATACCTGGTCGTGGAATAACCACGAAGAGAAATCGAGTGCAGGAAGTATAATTTAATGCCGAAGCAAATACACATCAAAAAACTAAATTTCAGAAAAAATTGGACGCCACAGCTTTTTTAAGGTTAAAGCTGAAACTAAAAAAAAAACAGCATTCAATACAAAAAAAATAAGCACCAGATTTAACAAGGTGGGTAAGTATCACAGGTTTGTCACTGGTTTTGCCAGGAGGTAGCAATTCTTTCTTCAGCTGAAAAAAAAGAAATGAGAACACGTTGCTTCTTTTCAGCGTTCTTTATTCTGCTTCTCCACGGGCACAGCAAAAAACGATGAAGGTGCAAGGCACACGATGCACAAATATCTTTACAGCACAGCAGTACATAAATATCTTCCAAAAGTTGAGAGTAGGTAGGTCCGGAATCTGAATACTCCGATCTCAAAAATGCTCCAAGAAGCAGGCCGCCACGCTACGGCAGTTGATGCTTTACAGGTGGATTATAGATAATAATTCGTATAAAAATAGAGGTGCTCGCCCGCCCGTCTGAAGCCAAGGAAAAAACCCGGTTAGAAAGTCGATACGCCGCCATGTGCTAACCGCAAAAAAATGGACAATAATCGCTTACCAGAAAAAGAACAAGAACTACATGAATTTAAAGGAAACTGCGCCGCGCTATCCTCGTCGGCAGCGACGCCGATGCTCAGCCTCTCTTACGCCTACGCTTCCAGACTCCAAAATCACACAAAATCTCCATTTTTAAAAAGGCGCTGAAGTCACAAGACACGAGTGATGTCACCTTTTGACGTTTCCGCCCCGACCAACGAGAATAGAGACGTCATTGCCGTAACCGTAGCGTTCGACACCTTCTTAAACGTCAGAAAACGGTTTTTACGACTTTTACAGTCGACTTTTAAGTCAAGTTGTGACTTAATTACGACGTTACGAAAATGAAGCAGAAAACTTCGGAAAAATAGTAGACGCCAGAAAACGTGCGCAAATGACACCGAAACATGTAATTACATGGATCTGCACACGGATAAGCATGAATCGCGAAAGAAATGTCACGAAAAAAGCAGTTTTTGTTACAGCCCCCTTCCAAAAAGAAATCGGAAGAGCCAACGAACGATTTCAAATGAATCGTCCCGATTCTAGCTCCACTCTCATGGGTTAACAAAAACGCCACAACGTCTATAGCAGTGTATAAGACAGGAAAAAAAAATACTCTTCTAAACCAAATGACCAAGCTACCTTCAATAAGGGTAAACAAGTCTACAAAAACATACAAATAAATAAACAAAATCTTCCCGTTAACTAAAGTGGAAAACCTGGTAGGTAAGTTCTGCAGAGGTCAACTGCCATTTGAAACTCTCCACTTTCCCGTAGAGAACACAAAACTACTTCAACAACAAAACTACTACTTACCATGGAAGCACAAAGCCCATGTAAAAGAAAAACAACAAAACCTGGTGTCCTAAACAACCGTAATAAACCACCACTCCTACTGAAGGAACACCAACAACGTCCAATAATCAAACCAAATACTGGCTGTGGACAAAAGAAACCGATGACTATATTGTTAGACCACGACAGAACTAATACCTCCTCTGGTATTTGAAAAATGTCCAATACTACCTTTCATACCATCACCTTGCATACTTCCCTCTCATGACATAAATTCAATCTACAGTGTTGCTAGACAGGTTTACTAGCAAGACTGATCTCAAACGAAATGATTTCAGTGATAGTAACCACTCGGTACTACACCTTTGTAAGGAACACATTTTTAAAGTCGATCCTCATAAAGACAACTTTCCGAAGAATGTTAACGAGAGACATAGAAATTACACAAATTACTTAGACCCTTTAGGATTTAATTTGAAATCCTTAATATGCCAAGAGCCAATATTCTTTCCCTGAGCATTAACCAACTCGTATACCAGAGCCGACAGTTTCTTGACTATCTGACATTTTTCATAACGTGGGGCAAACTTTGAAATAAAATAATTCCCCGCATTGCTCAAGAAGTACGTTTTCTTGTAAACCGTATCGCCCACCTCAAACTCCGCAGGACGGTGTTTACGGTCATAATACGTTTTATTGTGAGCATGCGCATTATCAAGTTTCTTCATCACGGTATGAAAAACGCCGGAAAGTTCGCTCAGATCTTGAGCGTAGGACAAACGACTGCCAAAAAGGACCTCAGCTTGGGACACAGGAGAATGAGTATAAAATGAACCGTCTAAGATAGGTTCTCAACCATGAACCAAGAAGAAAGGACTGAAACCCGTAGCCTCCGAAACAGCCGAATTGATCGCCATCTGAATGGCAGAAAGGTGGAGGTCCCAAGAGCGATGGTCGTTTTTTACTGACAACGCCAACGCCGTGACAACTCCTCGATTCTGCCTCTCAGTTGGATTGACCTGAGGGCAATACTTTGGATTTAGGTATCCGATACTTGGACATTAGTTCGGTAAACTCCTTTCCAATAAATTGTTTTCCGTTGTCGGAAATAACATACTGAGGGACACCAAAACGCAGGAAAACTTCATGCTCCATGATACGACTCACGATTTTGCTAGTAGCCCTCTTTAAAGGGAAAAGCAAACAGTATTTACTGAAACAACAAGTAACTACTAGTATGTGAATATTCCGATCTCTCGTCATCGGATAGGGACCCAACAAATCGACGGAGACCATCTGGAAGGGGAAAGAACAAGACTTTGGATTGCCTAACTGACCCAAAGGAGAATATTTGGGTGTTTATACTGTTGGCAAGTTTCACATTGGGAAATGAATTTGACCACATCTCCGTGCAAATTCGGCCAAAAATAGCGCATTACTAGGCCACGATGAGTTTTAAAAACCCCAAAATGCATAGACAGATCGAACGCATGGTTATCGTGTATAAGCTTCTCTCGGAGAGGTAAGGGTACCACTAACTTCCAGTCATAAGCGCTGGTGAGCTGGTACTTTCCCTTCGTGTAGCGATACAACTCTGCGTCCTTAATCTGGTAATTAGGGTAAGCGGCAGGGTTATTAGATACCGCTTGGAACAAATCGTTGTACCAAGGATCGGCGACCACAGAAACAGATGAAACGGGCAGCAAACGCGATAACGCATCAGGAACCACATTTTCGACGCCTTTCTTATGGACGATCTCAAAGTCAAAGGCGGACAGCCGAAGACCCCATCTGGCCAAACGGCCAGTTGGGTTTTTCAGACTCCAAAACCAAAGAAGACTGGCATGATCCGTGAAGATTTTGACTTTGGGACCGCCCTCTAAGTAGCCGCGAAAATGCTCGATTGCATGAATCACGCTTAGGGCCTCCCGTTCGGTAGCAGAGTATAGCGTTTCAGCGGGTAAGAGAGTCCTACTCGTGAAAGCGATGGGATGTTCTACGCCATCCACTCTCTGGGTAAGTACGCCGCCTAAACCGTACAACGATGCGTCGCAGTGTAAGGCAAATGGCTTTGTATAGTCCGGACAAGCTACTATCGGACTAGATATTAGAGCTGATTTCAATTTTTGAAATGCCTCTTCCGCTTCTGGTGACCACGAAAATGCGGGAGCACCTTTGCGGGTACTGGTCAAACGTGACAGAGGAGCAGCAATACAGGAGAAATTTCGGATAAACCGACGATACCAACCGGCCATCCCAAGGAAAGTTTTAACCAACTTAGGCGAACTAGGAGTCGGAAAGTCTAATATACTTTTTACTTTTTCGGGATCGGTATGTAGACCATGAGAGTCTACTACATACCCTAGGTACTTAAGTTCTCGACGAAAAAATTGACACTTTTTGAAATTAATCGTTAGGTTCACATAAACGAGACGATCTAACACTCGGTTTAACAAGGAAATATGCTCTTCGAAAGTTGAAGAGACAATAACGATATCATCCAGGTAACAAAATACTTTGTTATCGAACGACGGGTCGAACAACTGATCAGCGAGCCGTTGCATGCAGGCAGGAGAATTGCGCATGCCGAACGGACAGACTTGCATAGCAAAGAAACCACGTCCAGGAACCGTAAAACTGCACTTTTCCTGAGAGGCCGGATCTAAGGGGATTTGCCAAAAGGCGGCCGACAAATCGATGGAAGACAAGTAGTTAGCGTCTCGTAAACTGTCCAGGATGGTAGTAATTCTCGGAAGAGGGTACGCATCCGGCTTTGTTATCGAGTTGAGCTTCCTACTATCCAGACAAAATCTTAAAGTTCCATCGGACTTCGGAACAAAAATTGTTGGGTTATTCCAACCCCCTTTGCTAGGTTTAATAACTCCTAACTGTAGCATACGATCAACTTCCTCATTTAACAATGCTAAACGAGCGGGAGACATGGGATAATACCGCTGTTTCACGGGTGGATGATTACCCGTGTCGATAACCTGGGATATTAAATTAGTTCGACCAAGACTCTTAACGTCTGTCGAAACTTTTTGAAAACCATCGATCATTTTGTTTGCTAAGGACTTCTGATTCTCAGTCAGAGAAGCGAAAGGATGCAAAACCCTCACTTCGCTGACTGAATGCCAACTAACATCACTATCCTCAAACCTAACGAACTTCACAATTTCCGGAGCCAAATCAAATTGTCGGACAAAGTCCATGCCTAATATAAGAGAAGTGCCAATATCCGGAGCCACAACCGCTCGGATCACTTGACAACGATTATTAAATTTGAAAGGCAAAGACATATAACCGATCGTCCTAACCGTACTAGCATTTGCGGTACTTAAAGTCCAAGACGAAGTCTTGTGCAGGGTATACCCGATCTCAATTAAATATCGATGTGAGTCGGCACCCAAAATTGTGACGCTCGAACCAGTGTCAAGCAAGCCACAAACCGCAATATCACCCAACGCAACATCTAAAAATGGACGACGGTTGTCTTTTTCCTCTTCGAACAAGGCAGAGACAGAGTGAACAAACACATTCACTCTGTCTTGGTTCTCGAGTTTTTTGAATCGGCCGAAGTAGAATTGGGAGAATTATTTCCTTTTGAACAATCCGGACAAGTTGTCACGGTAAAATTAAATTTACCGCAACGGTAACAGTACTTGGAGTGCCCGTGATGTGAACCCCTCTGATAACCACTATACGCTCCTCGAGGACCACCCGCATTATTCGGTTTGCCTCGGGAGTAACCACCTCGGTGAAAACCACCCCGATTGCTTGAACCTCTATGGGATTCTTGAGTACGATTGGAAAGGGAATCGACAGCGGACACTGTGCACTGATGAAGACGTTCCTCAAGAGGAACGTCCGTACTATTATTACCGGAACCAGAACAATCGACAGAGTGAACTGCTCTAGACGCAGAAGGCTTGGCTTTTGAAAGTGCCTGCAGGTTAGCATTGTACTCATTGATAGCCACATGCGTGAGTTCCTGCTGTTTCCCCACATGAAGCAGTTCTTGTATGGAATGAACAGGGATGTACGCGAAACATTGTTGCAGGTAAGGTTTTAAATTGGGTAATAGGATTGTCAGCTGCTCCGCCTCCGGCAAGGGCCTGGATAATTTATTAAAATAACCCAATACTTCAGTTACAAAAAGATGAAGAGGTTCATCCGGTCTTTGAATTCGAGCGCGAGCCCGTTTCAACATATCGCGGTCGAAGGTTTGACTGCCAAAATTTTGGCGCAGTGCTTTGGCCAACTGGGGCCAATTGTCAATCCTGGAAGCAACCGTCCTATACCAAGCGAGCGCGTGATGTTGAAACAACTCGCACGCCGATTTCAGCAACCGTGCATCAGAAATATTTCGAGCCAAACGATTTTCCTCAAGGCGTTCCAGGAATTCTACGACGCATGACTTTCCATCAAACACAAACCCTAAACTCAAAGGCCTTAACCCTTAACCTGTAACATGATTTTCACTGACACTATCGGTAACACCGGTCTGTCAGGCCCCTATAGAATTTTCACCGAAAATATGGTCTGTTCTAGCAAAAATCTTTATTTTAATGACATTTTCTCGAAAAGTAACAATATGCACACACTATAACATGGGATAAGGAAACATTTTTCAGCTACTTATTTCTAAAATTATGATGAAATTGTAAACAAACATTCGATAGTTCCGAATTTTCTTTTTATAACACTCACTTTTTATTTATTATTTTAATCTTATAGCAAAAAATTAGAGAATCATCTGAATGAGCATAGTCTTGTTAGATACAATTTTTACATATTTTTTTTGAACATTCAAGGCAGATAGGGTTGCTACATCTTATACATTTGTAAGCAGTTTTCCTTTTGAGTGAGGAGGGGCAAATCGAACAGGTCTTCCTTGTTTCGAGTCTATCAGATGGCAGATTTACAGTTTCTGGGACTGTGTCAGGATTAACAATTTTTTTTATGGAAGCTACCAGCTCCCTTGGCAGGTTTGGGGTTTTGAGACGACGATGCAGGAATGGTGTCACTAGTGATTTTGCTAAGGTTTTTATGAAATCAAACCTTGTCATATCGGGTGTACCACGAAAGCAGTTGAATACTATGTGTGCGTTCACAGTAGATATGTTGACCATCTGGTAGAAAATGGTTAGTGGCCAGCGTCTGCTTCTTCGGTTGCAGGAGTAGCCTGCACATTTCATATCTAGAAGGTCAACACCTGATTTTGTCGAGTTGTAGAAAGAAATGATAGAGGGCTTATTCCTCCCTAGATCGTGGTCTCTGGTGTGGTGCATGGTGGATAGAAGCAGAACAGCTTTGTTACGTTTTGGTACAAAAGAGAGCAGAGTAGTACTTTCTGTGAATCCGTACAGAGAAGAACCGACCACTCTTGTAGTTGATGCTTGAAATTCAGGAGGGATATGCCTTTTATTTTTCTTTATGGTTCCTACGTAAGTCAGTCCTCGATTTTTCAACTCATCTACCAACTCTATAGAGGTAAAATAGTTGTCGGCGGTTATATTGCGGTTTGTTTTTTGTATCGGAGCTGTAAGTTTCAAGACAGACTGAGATGGTACAGATAGTTTCTTCTCTTCCTCTGATAGGCCAATTCCATCCGAGCCCTTTCCGGAATATATGTAGGCATTATACAGATACGATGTCTTGGCATCAGTTAGACACATTATTTTTAGACCGTATTTTGCCGGTTTTTTAGGCATATATATACGAAAACCACATCTACCCCGAAATGGTACCAGCATTTCATCCACCGTCACTGTGGCACCAATACAAAATATTTTCTGACAGTTGTTTATGAATACTTCAAAAATATGGGATATCGCTGCGGCTGGATCATTTGCAGTTCTGTTCCTTCTTGATTCTGGATCATCAAACCGTAAGCACTGAAGAAGAACTTGAAACCTTTTCAAAGGCATGATGGATCGAAAAATAGGACGTCCGGTTTCCTCAGTACTAAACAGAGAACACATATCCTCGCGGCCAGACTTGAAGATCGAAGATAACATCAGTAAGCCAATAAAAGCTTTCAATTCCAGGTAGTCGAGGTCTTTGTAGTTGACATCGTTTTGTCGGGAATGCAGTTCTGTAACTGAACGGATCTTCCTGTTGGTCCAAAGTAGAATTTCGTGGGAAATTTTACCGTCGAATAATAAATTCCAAATTGACTCAGGCGTCGGGTTCGGTCCTAATTGTCTAGCAGGAAGTAATAGACCGAACATACCTCTCAAAATATTATGACTCGGTATCCTTGCAGTAACAGGCCTTTGTTCCTTTGAGCTCCACTCAAAATCGTTCTTCCCTTTGTATACTTCCGCGACGACCTCTTCCGGACGATTTAGCACATCCAGTTCTATATCCAATAAACCCTCCTCGGACTCAGAATCTGAAGTACTAGAGCTACAGTAGGTTTCAACGTAGTCTGGATCATTATCGGAATCATCGTCATCTTCGACTTCTACATCTTTTGGCTCATGTAGAACTCGTACAGCCCGACGAAGCACACGTTCCTCGTCATCTTGCTGAGATGAGGAGGAAGACATTCTGCAACAAACGAGCACAAATAATTTTATATTCATTTCATTAACATACTCTAGTCATTAATGTGAACATTACTAGGTAAGTAACAGCATTGACATACTTACTTTACTTTGCATACAGCCACACTACTGAAACTAAAACGACGTTAGTTGATATACCGGTCCCCGAGACCACTACAAAATCGACGCTACCTGCCACATCGGTCTGTGAGACCGCCACCAAATCGACACTATCGGCTACATCGGTCGGTGAGACCGCCAAGGTATTTTTAAATGCGCAGGAAATGGCGGATTTCGTGCGCACAAGCATGCGCCCGTATCACCCGGCGGTCGAGCGGTAACTGGTGGAAAGGTACTAGGAACGGCGGGGGGGTCGATTGGTCTATCGCAGTGTTGCAACACAAAACGCAAAACACCAGGGCCTGTGAGACCGATGTTACATGTTAAGGGTTAACACCTGTTCATTAGTAAAATCATACGGCCTGCTGACAGCGACCGGATTTCTAACAAAAACCTCGGGTTCGGAAACCGAATCACCCGCATTAGGTACAGTCGAAACATTTGGAACGGCTAACGGAACAAAAAGATTATTTGATGAAACCGATGTCACCCCTAAAGGATGTACCGGCACAGGCAACTCTACCTGTACAGAAGTAGACGGCTGTAAATTTGGACTAGGAGCTCTCACAATATCTGAACACTCCTCCAGCACCTTCACGATCTCTAAAGTCTCCGCCTGAAGACGTTCAAACGAAGCTGTCGGTACAACCCCAGGCGTTATACGCGATACTCTATAAAAAAGATGCGTTGTTTTTGTACAAACGCGTTTAAACAAAGGTCGAGTATTGTTCTCTACCAAATCCTCGACAAATTCTTGGAGACACAAGAGTCGAATTGAACATTCATTAAACTCTTGCTCGGGATCCAGATCCGTCAACGTGATTGAATCTGCAGGAAACTGTTTAAGCAGCGAACTAAACTGTCGGCGCATCGACTCCACAACCGTCGGGGTACCCTCCCGAATTTTGAATTCGTAATCCAATTCTTTTTTAACCAAATGTGAGGCAGAATAATACACAAGCACGGGGGAAGCCATCTCAACTACTTGCGTATTAAAAATATAAACAAGCAGAAAATTTAAAAGTTTTAAATAAAAAAAAACAGAAAAAAATAATTGACAAAAAAATAATTCACCAAAAAAAAATTTTTTTTTTAATATATGGTAAAAAAAAACAAATAGTAAAAAAAAAGATCTCAATAAAAAAAACAAAAAAACAAAATTTATTTTTTTTAAAATAAAAAAAATAATTTAGAAAATAAGTAACTAGAACGGACTGACCTCAACGATTGCTGACGAGCACCTCTATTCACCTGACACCTTGACCAATGGAGCGGAGTATTCAATCTTCAGAACTGAAATTTACAAAAAAACAATTTACTAAACAGTCTATAACAATCTTCGAACACGGCAAGCCTCTATCTTGCTGACGAGGCTATTTCCCGACAACCGTATTGGATTACCAAATAGAACAGAAAAAATGACAAAGAAACACAATATTAGTAAGCAGTAGATAATCCTTCAAATATGGCAAGCCTCTATCCTAATGACGGGGCTATTTCCCGACAATCGTATCGGATTACAAATTAAAAACAAAAAATTACAAAGAAAACCGCTATACTGTACCTCGAGCTACTGTACAATGATACTAGATATTATGTACAATATCTTTTTTTTTTAAAACTGTGAAAAAGAAACGGCAAGTCTTTATACAATAGAACTTCTTCACGGTAACCGCTTAAAAAATTAAATTCAGGTTACAAGAAATGTTACAGGTTAAACATTAAAGAAAACATTTAAGTAAACGCAGACGTGTCTCAAAAACTAAAGAAAGAATTACTACTTAGGCTAAAACCAGTTCTAAGGCCCCACGTTGGGCGCCAGTATATAACTGCGAGGTTCCAATATGTAACCGCTGGGTTGGACCTGGTTATACCTGGTCGTGGAATAACCACGAAGAGAAATCGAGTGCAGGAAGTATAATTTAATGCCGAAGCAAATACACATCAAAAAACTAAATTTCAGAAAAAATTGGACGTCACAGCTTTTTTAAGGTTAAAGCTGAAACTAAAAAAAAAACCAGCACTCAATACAAAAAAAAATTAAGCACAAGATTTAACAAGGTGGGTAAGTATCACAGGTTTGTCACTGGTTTTGCCAGGAGGTAGCAATTCTTTCTTCAGCTGAAAAAAAAGAAATGAGAACACGTTGCTTCTTTTCAGCGTTCTTTATTCTGCTTCTCCACGGGCACAGCTAAAAACGATGAAGGTGCAAGGCACACGATGCACAAATATCTTCACAGCACAGCAGTACATAAATATCTTCCAAAAGTTGACAGTAGGTAGGTCCGGAATCTGAATACTCCGATCTCAAAAATGCTCCAAGAAGCAGGCCGCCACGCTACGGCAGTTGATGCTTTACAGGTGGTTTATAGATAATAATTCGTATAAAAATAGAGGTGCTCGCCCGCCCGTCTGAAGCCAAGGAAAAAACCCGGTTAGAAAGTCGATACGCCGCCATGTGCTAACCGCAAAAAAATGGACAATAATCGCTTACCAGAAAAAGAACAAGAACTACATGAATTTAAAGGAAACTGCGCCGCGCTATCCTCGTCGGTAGCGACGTCGATGCTCAGCCTCTCTTACGCCTACGCTTCCAGACTCCAAAATCACACAAAATCTCCATTTTTAAAAAGGCGCTGAAGTCACAAGACACGAGTGATGTCACCTTTTGACGTTTCCGCCCCGACCAACGAGAATAGAGACGTCATTGCCGTAACCGTAGCGTTCGACACCTTCTTAAACGTCAGAAAACGGTTTTTACGACTTTTACAGTCGACTTTTAAGTCAAGTTGTGACTTAATTACGACGTTACGAAAATGAAGCAGAAAACTTCGGAAAAATAGTAGAGACGCCAGAAAACGTGCGCAAATGACACCGAAACATGTAATTACATGGATCTGCACACGGAAAAGCATGAATCGCGAAAGAAATGTCACGAAAAAAGCAGTTTTTGTTACAATGTGTTAAAAATGCTTCGTTGACTTTTTAAATAATATGACTGGGACTTTTTAAATAATATGACATGCATGGCGCTTCCATGGCAGATAAAAACTGTTCTAAATGGGAAAAACCACTACCTATTACCGTTATTCCAGAAATGGCACTATAATTTAAATCAAAGTGAACGTTTTCCGGCTCTGAATGAATAATAAAACTTTTTCGGCACATATTGCATTTAAAGTGAAATTTAGATTTTAAACCTGTTCGCTTTTCGGAAACAACTTCTAAGTTACTCAAGTTACACGCGAATGGACCATGGTTGCTTATAATTTTTAACTCGTTAAATAAATAATTGAAGTCAATAATTCGCCTTCCTTCCACTTTCTCGGGGGTCTTCGTACTCGTATTATTATTACCCACCTGCGGAAAATGTTTAATAAATTATAATAATTGAAATGCTTCTAAGAAGAAAACTTCTTCTGATATTTAAGTCAATCAAACTAACGTTAAAGACTTACCTCTATATTGTAGTCATCCTTCAATATCTTATCCATACCCGTGATCTCGAGATCTGCCATACCAGAGGACTGAAAACACAATATATACCTACCTAATTTAAAAAAATTCATGGTCAAAATTTGCAATGGGGTCGATATCGATTTTTGCGTGAATGTATTGTGACGTTTATAAATAATAATTTTGGGTCTTTAAAGTTTTGGATTTTAACAAGGGTTATTTTAGGCATGAAAACGTCAATTAGTATGTATTTTCGTATAACGGCCGCGGCAATATATTCACCGCGCCGAGTAAGTATCGTACGTTCGCGAAACACTTAAAATCGACCAATTTAACGTTACGATAATCGAAGATTGAATAAAGTATTCTATGACCGGTAACTCAAAATTAGAGAAGAGCAGAGACCTGATCTCGAGGGTCGGCTCCGTAATGAGAAATCGGAAACAATCAGCTCAGTAATAGTTTGTGTTTATTGAGGTTTTAAAAGTTAAATTAAGAACGATTTATAAAAAAGCATAAAAGATAAAACGTCAAGATAAAATTATAAAATAAAATAAAAAGGCGTTTGAAAGATAAAAATATAAAAGTGGCAATAGAGAAACGTTGACAAGATAAAAATGTAAAGTTAAAATAAAAGGACGTTGACGTTGACGATCCAGGGGGAAAACGTGTGAACGAGGGATAGCCCCGAGAGTACTCCAGTCCGGGCACCGCGCCTGCGAGGCCTCCGTCGGCTTCCACTCCTTGGACGTCTGTAGGGACTTCCCTCGTCTTTAGCCGCACCGCTAGAGTCCGGAAGGTTCTTCTCGTCGGGGATCTGCGTTCCCGGAACCTGGGGGTAGCTAAGGTTGATGCCCGCAAGATCTCGCCGCTGTGCTCGCCCTATATCGCCTTCAGCGATGCAGACGCCGGAGGTTGGTCGTCTTCCAGGGATCTAGACGCCGGAGATTGGTCGCCTTCCCGATCCAGACGCCGGAGATGGTCGCCTTCAAGAGATCCCTGCACAGATCACAATATTCGGGTTAGGAAACACTCAGCGCGGCCAGGGGATAGGACAGATTGGACCAGGGAGGACTGAGGGCAGCGGCCCCCCGTCAGTGGTCCGATCTTCCCGGCCGGCACTCTCCCTATCGTTAATCGGGAACCCCAAAGCGGGTTTCCCCTAACCCTCAAGCATTAAACAGGACTCACCGAGTTATCCGTAACACTGGTTCGACGACTATTTCCTCGGGATCTCTTGATTATTTGAAGTGGTTTGCTTGAAGGCCGGAAAACGAATGACCCTTTTACAATCTGCGAGGTAATCCGCGGGTCAACGAACTTCGTTTTCCCGCCCAAAAACGAGATGAAATAATAAATATAAATACAAACGGAGCTGCCATGGAATTCACCGACCGGAGTCGGGCCCATCATAATACTATTTTTTACACTTCTGGGGGGTGAGCAGTGGATTCCGGACTTACGAACCGGCTGTGGTAGGTTTAGGACAGCTGTCTTGCCACATGTGAGCGTACACCTTGCCACCCATTCACTCCCCCTTCGAAGCCACAGAATTTGAGATGCGCAAATCGCAGTTTTAGATAATTTTTCTAAGAAAGAGTTGATTATTTTTCTGGAAAGGCCAAGATCTTTAAAGAGGTGAAATAGAGATTTAGCTGGCAGGCCACGAGCGCCAACTTCCACCGCGTGAAGGTGAACAGTGAAGCCGTTCCGGGTTACGGCATTTGCAAGATCATGGTATTTATTTAATTTGTACTCGTGGTCTTTTGGGATATTTGATTCCCATGGAACAGTTAATTCTACAATAAGGGCCACCTTCCGAGATAGAGAGTAAAGAGTTATATCTGGACGGAGGGCTGTGCATCCGAGACTTTCAGGGAATTTATACTGCTTAGAGACCGAATCAACCTCCAGAATCCAATCTGTAGCTTTCTCGATTATTGAGAAAGGTTTTGTAGTTAAATGTTTTTTGCCTTTAGAGCCATCCCGCACAAACTGTATTGGGGGTTTGGAGGATACTGTCAAACCCTTGTTGGCACGAGCCACTGAGAGACTAATTACCTCGCGAATAACAGCGAGAACTTTGTCATGGCGGTAAGTGTACCGTCCTTGATCTAAGGCCACCTTGCAGCCAGCTAGAATGTGTCTAGCTGTGCAAGGGGTATTGCTACAGAGGGGACAAGAACTATCCTCGGCAAAGCTCCAACGAGCGAGGTTACTGGGGTCTGGAAGTGTATGCTGAAAGGCATTCAAATAAAATTTCAGCATCACCGGCGTCCAGTCATAGAGCATTACCTTCCAGTGCATTGGAGGCGGAATGCAAAAGTCCCCAATTGTTGTCCAATCATTCTGGCATTGAAGGCCAATAGCATGAGCCATACTCTTGCTGTCGTAATCTCCCCGCAAAAGAGACTTCTTCAAGTCCACGTCGCTCGTGGTTGTACTGCCATACCCCAGACCAGTGCCATTCTGGCTGATTCCAGTAAGGAACTTTTTGTGGAAGTCTACGCGGGCTTGTAGATCATTTGAATCACTACGGCCACTTATTACGTGCTTCGATATTGCCGGATCTTTGGAATTGCACAGAATCGAATTTTTGGTTATTCTGGAGTTGGCGTAGAGCAGAGAGGGCAGTTTAAGCGCTAGCCCAAAATTTTGTTTGGACCTGAAGAGAGTCGAGGGGTCAGCTGGTTTGGCTAAGGACAGCCAGGATTTTAAACTAGCTGTCACCAGCGCATCTAGACGGGACAGTTGGGTTTTGGTAAAATCGTAAATAAGGAAGGGCCATGACAAATGTGACGTTAGATAATTGTCATAGATCCAGGCCTTACGAGGGCCAGAAATTAGCAAGGCATCTATTTTCGCCGGGCAACTTTTGAAATGCTCTATAACATGATCGCCCGAGACGTCTTTTCCCTGATGGGTGATTTTTCTGCCGAGGAATTTGAAATGATTGTTTGGGTCTATAAGGGAGATATTAGAGCCCTTATAGACCAATTTGGGGTCATAGGATGTAAATTTTGTGCCCATGCGGGCGAGTCGAAGGCAAAAACATTTGGAGGGCTTCACTTTTATACAGCCTGACCAGTCGCAGAAAAGCTCCACTTTCTGTAATAGCAGGGAAAGCTGCTTGGGGCTTCTGGTGATGAAAGTTAGGTCGTCGGCAAAAGCGAGGCACGACGAGGTGTATTGGCCGTCTGTTTTAAAACGGTAGCCCCACTTCCTGTCAAACTGGGTCAGGCTTTCCAGCAGTATATTAAAAACTATGTTAAAAATCGTCGGGGAGAGGCAACAGCCCTGAAATAGTCCAATTGAATATGGTATAGAGCGGGTAGTCCATTCTTGCGTTTTAACATGGAAAGTCAGACAGTTGTAGTAGGAGGCTACAATGTCACGCACGACTGGTGGGAAGTTGTACCAGCGGAGTGCAAAGTGGAGGAGACTGTGTCGGACTGACCCAAAGGCATTCTCTAGGTCGAGCCAGCATACATTGATTTGGCGTTCGTGCTGTCTCGCATCCTTGATGGCAGCAGCCAGGAGAGAATTGTGCTCGAGGCAGCCAGAGACGCCACGCATGAAGCCTTTTTGAACTGATACTCCAAGGTACTCATTCCGGTGCATGAATTCGCTCATCCTCGTGTGGACTATGCTAAAAAAGATTTTGGCCACAGTGTCTGTGAGAGCAATGGGCCGAGCGTCCTTTGGTCCGGTGCAAACTGGGACCTTCGGAATTAAGATGACTGTCGCTCGGCCAAAATTCTGTGGGACTACACCGCTATTCCAAATATTTCGGAAGATGGATCCTAAATATTGCAGAAGGCAGGGGCATTTTTTGTATACTAAATAGGGAATACCATCGGGACCCGGAGTAGAGCCCGACGGCTTCCTCTTTACTTGATTAAGAATTTCATCTAGAGATGGAGGTTGAGAAGCAAAAGCTACCGTAGGCAGGGGCGGAGGTGTAATGCCCGGCGGAGGGCTGTAATTATGGAGCCGCATTGGGTCCTCATACGTGGTCGAAAAATATTCCGTGGCCATTTCTTCCGGGATTTGGATTTTTCCCTTGGCGGCAGACAAAACCGTTTTGCTGTAGTTAAAACGGTTTTTGTCGAACCGGGCTTCCTCTTTGGATTTGAGAAATGCTGCCTTGCGCTTGTCGTTTTGCGTTGCTACGCTCTGTATGAGTTTTAGTATAGAGCGGTACGCGCGCGAGAAGTTGTGGCAGAGGGCTTTATCCCCGGCTTTCTTGGCTTCACGTAACTGGCGACGAAGTAGCCGCTTTTGCCTACGGAGCTTTGCCTTAAATGCGTTTTCTCTGTGAACCGGGTCGACATGGGTAGATTTTGGGTAAACACCCGAGAAGTATTCATGGACCGCCACCTGGAAGGACGACAGCTGGACGCTGGCAGGGCATTACGGTTCTATTGCGAACTAATAATTTCGTAATTATTCTCATTAAATTTCCTGATTTATTTTTGTATTATATTCTATATTTCAATGATTTTTAAGAACCAAATATTTTACAGTCTAAATAATAAATTTTAAAACATCCGAATATTACTTTTATTTATCATTATTATATTCTGACATAATTCCGAATTTATTCGAAATTATTTTATTTATGTGATATTCGTACCCAATCGGATCGTTAAATGATCGCACGATCGGTAACGGGTCGAGACGTCGCTCCATCGATGTCCAACACTACGCCGCCGCGCGCTGACTGAACTGTCAAACAGATCGCGGATCGAAGCATGTTGTGTTTTCGTATTGAATGTCGCGAACGAGATTGGGTTTTCCGACTGTTTTTCTCGCCGGAAAAGCCAATACCGTCACAGTATATGTATATACGTCTGATATCTAATAAAACATGTTTAAAGAAAAAACGCCTAGGGTTAGAAAATAATTTGATCCCCAGCAGTTTGAAGTCAGACAAATATTTTATGCTATGGGCTGCTATCGAAACGTACGTAGCAAGTATATGGCATGGAGGGGTTAGAAGATTTTCTAGATGGCCGCTGTGTCACATTCGGGTTTGCTCATTATTATCTACGTCGAGTTTGGTATCGTTTCTCTATAAATTAAAGTCGACAAAAATCATTTCCTCTATAATATTACTAGTACACCATACGAAAAAAATGGTAATTATGTAAAAATAGTGAAAATTAGAGAATTTGAATAATAAACAACGCCGAAACTATTAAAAGTCGCTGAACATACATATATGGAAAGGGGGAGGGGGGGTATTTCAAACAGGTGTGTATACTATTTTTTCAAACATCGTTTTTTTTTTTTTGTGTGTATACTATTTGGGTGACCACGTCAAAAGCCATAACAAAAACTAACATTTACGCAAACGGACATCTATTGACTAAGTCAAATACCTACAAAATTATTAAGGTCAGATTACATTTAGATCGGTACTTTGCGGTTAATTTAATCCTATATACATAGGTACACCCTTTTGCAATACCTACGTACTTCATGTTTTAATTTCTAGAGGGGAAACTAAGTATTATTCATCAGGAAAAATGTAAGCAGTCAAGTGTACAAACCTAAACTGGATTTAATTAATGTGTAGATCAAGGACCTACATTTTATGCATTTGCTATACGGAAGATAGAATAAGCACGAAGGTAAAGGTAATCCAAATCCTAAGGTTATTCACTCACCGTTGCATGTTGATGTACCAGTGTATCATTATAGGTAATTGGTGGACGGTCATACATTTGAGCCCTCCTTTCCCTAAAAATATATTAAAAAAACAAGTTTTTATAGCACTGAAGTAAAAAATGTCATTCATTGTTTCATGTCGGGCCGCCAATTTAGAGTCCCTGGCCGCTCGCAACATGGCTACCGCTCGATAGCCAATCGATTGTAATTATTGAAATTTTCGTCTATGAAACCTACCTTTTCAGTTCTGTCAGCCGTTTTATATTTTTTTTAAAAGCGTTCTTGGATGATAATGGATATTTCCTCCCCATGTTGAGTGATTAACTAAGTTGGCACTTTTTAGCACAATATTTGTGTCCGATAGATCGCTATGGAAATGTAAAAACGAGCGACGCAGAACCCAAAGCAATACCGTTCGGGCATGCAACCGCGGACGGACTGACTCTGCCAAGCGAATCAGCAGCGGGTGGCCATAGACCTAAAGCCTATAATTGCTTGCGCAGTCGTACAGTTTTGCTGAAATACCGCACGACAAATAATATTTTTTTTGGTTTTTTGAAAGATTATAATGGTTTTTTTTAAGAAATGCAAAATATTATGATGTTAAATTTTAAGCATTTGCTTGGTACATGTTACCAATATAGTTTCAAGTTGTTTGACTTTGTAGATGCCAAGAAAAATGTAATTTACAAAAAAGTGATGACTTCAAATTTTATTTATTTTGATTGGGAATTAAATCAAAATAATGAAATTCTGCATCGTAGAACAAAATATTACGAAATTTGCTACAAGATTCATATTTTTTATAATAGTTAAATGCATGCGGGAGGCCCATAAATTTGATCGCAAAATGTCAGTTTATCACTATTTGAGAGAGGTAGTCGCCTTAATTGTAAATTTGTTGGCAGTATCCATTTCAAATCATGCTCAGACAGTTCCTCTTGTAATAAAAATACTTTAACCTTAAGATCACTAGTGATTAACAAAGTATTCAATACTTTCACCGAATTCATTTGATAATCCTGCACAGAATCAATAAAGTCTATATTAACTGTATAAAAGTATATACAGTTCTGTAAAATTTTCCACTTCCACTCAAGGCACACATCCAACTTAGTTTTTAGGAGTCCGTCTTTAAGTTCATCATAGTCTTGAATTAAATCACTATTCAAAAAAGTTTCAATCTGTTGATCAAATCTTTTCGCACATTTTTCCCGTCTCTCTTCTGGATTAGTACGTAATGTACCGATCTCAGTGCTCAAATACGTCGGTAAGTTGGGGAATATATGAGGCACTGAACCTGCAATTAGTAGGGGCATCGAAGTGGCACTTCCTCCACGTTTCCATCGCTGTGGTGTATTTCTTGAGAACGAACAACTTCTTCGGAACTAAAATGGTTACTGCATACAAACGAACCAGAGCTCGGCGTCCAATTAGAGCGTGGAATAGCTCTGGTCCATCGCTTACGAAGATTATCTTCCTTCGGGAAAGAAAATGTTGAAACGGGAAGTTCTCCAGTTTTCAACGTAGAGTCATAATTTGATTTGCATCCAGGAACACAGCATCGCTTCGGCATCTAAAAAATATAAGCTAGTATTAGCGGTGATATTACACCCTAGCTGGTTCGAATTCGTGTGATATGTTTGACAACATAATAAAATTGTTTCCAGTCAGTCGATAATAGCATCGATGATGATCATCGTCATTGAGTATCGCTCGCTTGATAATCATCGTTGCCTATCGTCTCGGGAAAAGCTGCATACAGACACAGACTCAACGCTTTAGCAAGGCATACACGTGCAGACTCAACGCTCCACGCACAATGATTTGCAGAAAGGCGCTAATCTGCAAATCACTGCAAGCATGCTCAAGCAAGTTTGTAGTGTGGTTATCAATTGGCACACATCGACGATAACAAAATAAACGTAAAACAATGTCGGTGGGGCTCTACCTTCATGAAGTTAATATTATTAACCCGCTGAGCACGTAACATCCATTTGGGGACATGTATGGCGGCCGCCTACAATCCGTAACATCCGATTTTGGATATCGCGCTCGCCGCTGCGAAAAATGCAATTTACGATTCGAATCGTCGTAGTTAATGCTTTCTGACCGCGTAACGACATGGCCAAATAATCTTTCATTCGCCGGCCAACGACGATAAAATCGATCGCCGATTTAAAAAGTCAGCATTAGACGTCAAAACAGCAGTATCGATCGGCCACCCCGCGGCGGCGTATAGTTCCGCGAAATGTTTGTTTTGTGCAGTGTTTTGTGGATATAAGTGCAGTGTATACCGGATAAAAGTGAGTAATTTCCATTTTTAAGTAGTTTAGGCATTAGGATTAGTCAATTTAGACAGTCCATTTGCTGTTTTTCACGAATTTTCGAAGAAAACACTTTGGCAACAACAAACGGCTCGCGAAAAAATGGCCGTTTTTATTTTGTAATGTTTGTGAAATATCCCGATATATCGCGAAACATGACGTAATGTCGCTTTAATTTACTAATAAAATAGGTATTGCTTCATTTACATCCTAAGTTATCACATAATTAGGCGTATTTTGAACATTATATGTTGTTTTCTAATATGGCTCGCGAAAATGAAACTTGTTTTGATAATTACTATGAGAGAAAAAAGTGCGATTTTCCATAGTTTTTCGATGAAATGTGACTCTTTGGAGTATAGTAATTAGTTATTACACATATAATAAGTCTATGATAAGACAATATAATTGAAAAAATCTAACGAATTTTATATTATGGGCATTCAAAGTTTATTATTAGGTTCGGACGCGGAAACTCTCAAAACTTTAGATTTTTCTATAATATCAGACAAAGCTCAAAGTTCTGGTGTGATTTCTAAGAAGAAGTGATGTAGTAATAAAGTTATTTTGAAAGAATTTCATATAAAAAAATACCATAAGTAGTCACAAATTAAAAATTAAAAAAATTTTTTTTTACGAGAATACATAAAATTTTTCTTGGCTGAATAAATAAATATTTTTTCCGTATTTTTGTATTCAAATAAGTAAAAAAAAAATATCGTTTTGGTAAAGCATTTAATAAAGAACATAACTGTATTTACAATTTTTGATATTTACAAAAACTGTATTTACAAAAAAATCGAAATGATTTTATAGGCGAGTTTTTTCAGTTTGCCAATTTTGTAATATTTATTCATTATTATCTTAATTGTTTTACGAGATAAGGTTATAATGTTTTATATGTCAAATTTCAATGCGATCATTTTTCTCTTTATCTTTTTTTAATCCGTTTAGTGGTTTATAAATTATGATCGTTTTTCTCAAGGCCGTTGACTCGCGTCGATTTTTTGCGCGAATATGTCGCGCGCAAAAGTGATAGGTGAGTTTTTACCTCGCAACGTGAGGGGTTAAAGATAAAAAACGAATAACCAAATAATTACCTTAAGGGGTTAATGTAAATCGTATTTTATCCAGATCCAACGGCACACTGTCCCTGGAATGCACCAATGACTCTCGGAATCTGAAATTTAAATCAAAATTAATGAAAGCAAATATATAATGAAGTATACGAGGCAAACCAATCGGTTGATTATATTTTATCCAGATCCAACGGCGCTCTGTCTCTGGATTGCACTAACAACTCCCCCTGGAATCTGTAATATATTTGAAGTTAAAATTAATGATGAGGTAGGCAAAACAAGGCAATAGGTGTGTTTAGAGTGCTCAAAAACTATTATACATTTAATGGGTCTGGTAACGTCTTTTGATCTGAACAATCAGTCTTATGGTTCACGACTGATAGAACGTCGATATTACATTACATTTTCGTCGAGTCCAATTGACGGCTAAAGACCGCTCTTGGACGTGTCAAAATAATTGTGCAAGGTAGTAAGTCTCGTTACTACTCTTTACTGAACATACATAGGTAGTCAAGAATTAACTACTAGATTGTCAAACTATAAATATAAATAATCAAAATAGAAGCCTAATATTTGAAGTAGTTAATAATTTGAAAAGATACGTAGTAAAATTATTCATCGTAATATTCAAATTGTCAGTAAAATGTTAAATAATCAAATCAAATATACGTTATGAATTTTAAACTAAAAGTACATATATAAGACCATCTTGAGGTGTCGACTACAACGGGCGAGCCCGTCACCGCAGGACGTTTTAACGATTCATCGTTCTATCGACCGTGCAGTGAGCGTAGAAGACTTTGGACAATAACAATCCGACGTCTAGCTACGCCACAACCCGTGAGAGTCCAACGCCTTACCGCGAGTTAGCCAGGAATAAACCCGGCGGGCTCGAGATACTCGCGCCCTCACTTCCAATTGTGACCAGATTTCTCCGGTCTCTCGATTGGTTTGGAGTTCGAGGTCGCTTGCGCGGTCCTCTCCCTTACGAAGTGGTGAAACGGAGTACACCGAATCTATCGCGGACCAAGGCGTCCTTTGCCCGGCTCTGAACCGGGATCGAGTCGCCGTACGCAACCACCCCCGCTCTATAGGAAACAATACAGTTTCCAGACTCCCTCCCCCGACTGTTAGTCGGAGAGCACAATCGATTGGCTTGCGCCGCACGGTGCGCAGACCGTCCAGGAGCGCCAGAGGTTTGATTCCCAGGGGAGACTGGTTGACGCAGTGTCTTACCCAGGTTCGCACCCCGTGCGTGGAGGCCGTCGGATGGGTGTTGACCCGTGAGTGTGACCGACCCTGAACACATGGGTCATCGTGGCCAACTCATCATGGGCCCGTTAGCTCCCAATATATAAGACCATATAAAATAATCAGACAATAAGGCTCTACTATTTTAAGTAATTTAAATGGGCACAATATTTGAAAAATCATGATCCTCAAATTCGGCCAGATTATAGAAAGGGTGGCCTATCAGCATCTCCTTAATGTTTTTTTTTTAATTTTATGTCCTCCAGCTGTTTAAATTTTGTAGGGAGTAGATTATAAAATTTAATGCTAAGATACAAGTAGCTTTTCTGTACTTTTGCCAGTCGTATTCAGGGTACGCATAAAAGCGAGCTACCGCGGGTATGATGCAAGTGAATGTCTGAATTAATTGCAGTTTCTGCTGCATATGCATATTGCTGTGATATTCTTAAACGAGGCCTGGTTGGCTGTGGCCAGGCAGGTTAAAAAAAAGCTATTTTGTTGTATGCATTACAAATAAAAGCTTGTTGTAGAAGATCAATTAAATATTTACCTGAAGCCGTTATCGTAGATAGTATCAGAAAATGAGGCGGACTCTCTCTCTCTCAATTTCACTCAGACAAACGCATCTGGGAATCTGTAATTTATTTGCATTCAAAATAAACAACACTCTAAAAATTAAATATAACATGATGTCGACATATATGATTGTGCTAATAATAGCACTAATTAGGTAAAGGATACTTTTAAAAAATGATTACGCCATTAATATTTAATAGATATGAACTAAAACTGTTAATAAAATCTGTAAAATTAGCGATAATAACGAATGTTTTGCGGATCAGAGAACACGACAATTTGAGGTTATGTTTCTATGTAAAACAACATATTAACGCAAATTTGTCGATAAAAAGATGTATATTTACCTTAAATAGTTGTTGCAGATAGGAAGATGAGTATTTTACATTAAACACATTCAAAACTATACATAAAAACCACAAAAACTGTCACAAAACCCCAAGCGCCGACAACAGTCTCGAACAGTTTCCACACAGTTTCGAACTGTCACAATACTGCGATACGGTGGTAGGCCGCACATAAACCGGTTCACGGCGTCGTTGCCAGATCTCTCAGTAGCATGGCTTGAGATAGAGAAGGCAATGTATGGTATATATATGTTTTTTTTTTTTTTTTTAAGAAATAGGAATCGCACTTATTTCTTATCTGAATAAATAGGACTAGCCGCTTAGTGAAAAATAGGTCGTAAGATGCTGAGCTTTCATAACATTAGATGGTATACTGGGTTCGTTCAAATGTGTAACATTAAACTCCTGATGTCGAAAGTTGTTCAAATACAGATAATTTGGAATTAAAAGTAACTGAGCGACAATCGGACAAATCGTGCGCGCCACCTCGTCCACGGTATGTTACTGTACTACGCACTGCTGGCCGTTCATTAAAGCATTTTAAATTATATTTAACAGGTACTACTCGAGTTGACTTACCAGCATAGACGATTGCAGAGAATCCTACTGAAATTTTGACTACAGCCTAAAATGGGATGCAGTGAAACCGCAACTTCTTTTCTGAAATTAACCGTTTTTCGATGTTTATTTGGCACATATATAATTTGGAAAGCTGTTCCGAGCTCAAGCGTCGAGTTTGGTCACTATTAAAACACTGAAAGCGTTTGAAACATCGGTTGCGAAGCATTAATCTATCTATGCGGCGTAACTTGTCTGCTAATACAATCAACAAAAGTTTTATATATTTTAACAAATTGTAACAAAAATCCAAATTTGCGTGACATGTTCTGTTTCAAAAAACATGTTGCACGCATTGCAACATGTTTCGCTTGTATTTCTCGTGTTTTGTCATATTGGTCTTACTCAGTTTTCGAGTTGTTGCGGAATCATGGGTCACAATCTCAAAACAATTTCCAAAACCCTATAAAATTGCTAAAAGCTTTGACAGTTGGATCTGTCAGAATAGAGATAGCCGTATTGCACAGCCCAATAAAAAATGACCCTTCTGGTGTTCTTGCCATGACAAAAAAACAAGGGATTTACTTAAACAATCGAGTTCAAAAACAATTTTAATAAATATAATAAATATTACCTAAAATATTGCTATTTTAGTGAACATGAGTAGCTATGAGTTTTTTTTTAAATCTCCTAGAGTTGGTATAACTGCAGGCAGTCCAGTCTGTGCAAACTAGCCACACTTCATTGGGGGCATCATTCTTTCCAAGATGGCGCGAGGAAGAGTACTTCTAACTCGCGCCGGGCGACAAAAAACCCGTTAAAAGCCGGGTGATCCGCGAGTTGTGTGCACCAGATGTGCGGCGTTTTTAAAGTTATGTGAACAAGGTCTCATTTTTCGGTAAGCGTTTAATTCTTTTCGGGATTCAATTAGATAAACGAGTTTTGTAGTAATGGTGTGTTTCTCTTTCCGTCACAGCGGGTTTTTGGCTGTGCCGCCTTTTTCTATATTCCAATGAAATTTCAAATATAAATCGGACCACCGTGCCCTGACTTTTTTTCTCGCCTGGATGTTCGTTTGAACGGAAAAACGTATCACAAGTCACATTTCTGAAGTCTACCACATGTATGGAGAGGAGATAGGAGGAACTACCTGCTAATAAAAGGATCTTGTTTTATAACTTTACATTGTAGTTTTATTTTAAAATTGCGAAGGTGTATTCTCTGTCTTGCCAAATTTAGTGACAAAGTAAATTCTTTCCCCGACCCTGTGGTTGTTTTTTTAATTTTCGGTCATAACCTAACCAAAAGTATTTTTTTTCTTTTTCGCGTTTTAAATAAACGCGATGGCGCTCTTGTTTCTTTTTGGTATAACGCGATCGGATTGTTAATCGTACGTTATAAATTGGCTGCCCAAAGCTGGGGCCTATAAACTAAATTTTGGCAGGTAGAAATATCTCTTCGCAATTTTAAAATACTCGTTTTTGCGGTGATAAGTGGTAGTCTTTTCTCAGTTTTGTATGAGAATTATTATTGTAGCCACATTGTGGTATGTTATTCTAATTGCGGAATTTTTTTTGACAGATGTTACGAATTTTGCAAAAAATTTCGCGTTTTTGTCTTGTTAACTATTTCTGCGGTTCGCCGCGAAAGAATGTTAAGTTCGCCGCAATATTTTAAGTAAATATACTGTAATTCTTATTAAATCCGGCGAGAAACATTGTATAGATTAATATTTTGTGTAATAAGCGGTTTGTATTTTTCTGCGGTTCGCCAATCATTATAATCTAAAATTATAATCATTATGGTCTCGGATGTGGTATTATCCTTATAAATAGTATGGGAAGGCGCAATTGAGTAACACTACACACGCGCGCCGAGCGTGAAGCGAATGACACAAATATCGCTGTTTGCGGGAGCTGATCTTGCGTGTGCGCGCGGTCGCGATCGGAGACACGAGAAGCGTGCGCTTCGCGTGAGTGATTGCAAACGACTGACTCTGCCACTGCGCGGCGTGCCGTGACGGAGATTAGGATACCGTCGACAATCGCGACGCGAATTCATCGATCGAACGGCCGTCGACCAAACCTGTATGGCATCCACATGCGAGTGTTATGATATAAGTGTGTAGGGAGGTTGCCTACATCACCCCCTTCCAAAGACCGTCAAGGGCGATAGTGATCGGTAAAATTCACTCGACGTCCAGAACGTGGTAATGTAATCTTTTTAAACCTCTGGTAAAGGGTCTTCATTGTGTACAGACTAAGTGAATGTCGGTTTAAGTCTGTCTATAGACACTGTCATTTCTTTGTTATTGAAGATAATTTTAAACGCTTTGTCTCCTCTGAAAATTACCTTGTGGGGGCCGGAATATGCAGGTCGGAGGGAACCCTCGTGATGCGTCTTCTCAAAGGAATACGTGATCGCAGGTTTTGAGTTCCTTATAAATAAACACTTTGGGCTTACAATGGCGTGAAGCTGGAGAAGGCCTTAATTTTTCGGCAAAGTTCCTGATTCTAGCGACGAATTCGGTTGTGTCGGTGGTCCCGGCGGTGGAAGGCTCGAAAAATTCGCCTGGTAATCTCAGCGACTCGCCGTAGACTAACTCTGCTGCGGATGCCTGTAAGTCATCTTTAAAGGCTGTTCTTACGCCAAGGAGGGGCCATGGCAGTGACTCTGTCCACCTGTCATTTGCATGGCATATTATCGCGCTCTTGAGTTGCCTGTATAACCGTTCGACCATACCGTTGCAAGCCGGGTGATACGCTGTGGTTCGTCTGTGTTCAAATCCGGCTATTTCCGACAAGCATTGGAATAAAGCCGATTCGAACTGACGTCCGCGGTCGGTCGTTATGACCGTCGGGCAACCGAACCGAGAAATCCAGCTCGACAGCAAGGTTTTTGCAACAGTTTCTGCTGTAATGTTATCTATAGGTACTGCTTCTGGCCATCGGGTAAATCTGTCCGCGGCCGTTAGACAGTACTTATAGCCCTGCGATACAGGAAGAGGACCTACGAGGTCAATGTGGATCTGTTTGAAGCGTGCTCGTTGTAAGTTGTATGTACCTAGAGGCGCAGTCACGTGACGGTTGACTTTCGACCGCTGGCATGGTATGCAACTACGCGTCCATTCCCTGCAGTCCTTTCTTATGCCTGGCCAAACAAACTGCTCTGCTATCAATCTGGCCGAAGTGTTAGCGCCAGGATGGCTAAGAGAATGCAGGCTGTCAAAAACTTGCTTCCGGTGGATCTTAGGAACATACGGTCTGGTAGACGATGTACTGACGTCGCAGTACAAGGGAGATTGACTTCCTGGAACGTGAAGTTTTTTCAGCTGCAAGGACGAGCCTTCGCTCAAAAGCTTTTGGAGTTCAGGGTCTGGAGCTTGACTTTGTGCTAGGACTTCGAGGCTTACTGGTGCTCCTAGTTCTTTGATACGCGATAATGTATCTGCGACCACATTGTCTTTGCCAGATATATGGCGGATATCGGTAGTGAACTGCGAGATGAAGTCAAGGTGTCTATACTGCCTGGGCGAACAGTTGTTTTTCCTTTCGTGGAATGCAAAACTAATCGGCTTATGATCAGTATAGACAATGAAGTGCCTTGCTTCTAGCATGTGCCTGAAATATTTTATTGCTTCATAGATGGCCAGTAACTCCCTATCATAAGGCGAGTATTTGGTTTGCGATGGACTCAACTTCCTAGAAAAGAAAGCTAAAGGTTTGTTATGCACCATCTTTTAACTGTTGCAAGGCCGCGCCGATGCCTTTGTCGGACGCATCTGTTACTACAGCAAGGGTGGAAGTGCAATCGGGATGGGCCAATGAGGCTGTGTTAGCAAGGCCCTCCTTACTGGTCTGGAATGCTGCTAAAGTGTCTTCTGTGAGGTTGACTGGGTGTGATCCCTTAACCGAACCTGTCAATAAAGCGTGCAGTGGAGCTTGGATCTGAGCAGCTCGAGGAATAAATCTCCTATAAAAATTTTGCATGCCTAAAAATCGTCTAAGCTGACGCACGTTTGTTGGTGGTGGGAATTCACTTACCGCTTGCACCTTCTCATCGGGGTTTGGTTCCATTTTCCGAGATGAGATATCCTAGAAACGTTACCTCTTGTACCCCAAGGGTACACTTCGCTGTATTTACCAACATTCCATAATCTTTAAGCCTTTTAAAGACCTCGCGCAGGTGATACTCGTGGTCCGCCTCACTTTTAGAAAATATTAAAAAGTCATCAATATACAAAATCAAGGCCCCTGGTCATTTCGTCCACAAAACGTTATAAGGATTGACCAGCATTCCGGAGCCCGAACGTCATAAATGGAAAATCAAATAATCCAAACGGAGTTGTAATGGTGGTCTTTGGGATGTCGTCAGTGTTCACAGGTATCTGGTTATAAGCTTTCTCCAGGTCTAAAGTACTGAATACTTTACATCCAGAAATGCTGTGTGTAAAGTCATGGATGTACTTGATTGGATATCTGTCGGGTATCGTACGAGAAATCAACTTGCGGAATCGCTTATGCTGTGTGAAATCCCATATGTTTTGGGAAACTATATTTTTTGTGCTACTTTTCATTAGCAGTTTTGTTCATTTTTAACGCAAAAGAATTCGAATAACGAGTATGTGAGTAACGAATAACAATTTCATGAACTGAATCAACATGCCAAAATTCGTCTGACGTAAGGGTCACATCAAAATATTTTCCTTCTACGTCGAATTAATGTCTACTCTTAATGGCCAGACTGTTCATTTGTTATATTTTTATTTTACGAATATTTAACCTTTTCGGGAATATCTTGAGGGCATTTACAAAGCAATAATTATTCTTAAAATGTTGTCTATGGATGATTAAAATAGTTTCTCGAGCGTGCGACCAAAGAATAGGAAAGAATCATGACTGGATCACTGTACAGAATGAGTTTGTGTTAACCGGCACCTTAAAGGGGGTGAGTCAGTACGAGCAAGTAAGCAACTCTTGATAAAAATATATGAAAAAATCTAAAAGTCTTCTGAAAATTTCAAAATTTTTATTTTGTGAAAGATAGTATAAAAAAGCACCATCTAGCGATAAGTAAAATATAGCAAATATTGCTTATTAGCGATATTTTACCTAACCGCTAGATGGCGCAGCGCGCTCATACGCATGGCGAACTTTTATTTAACACACAAAAACTCCAAAATTAAAAAAAAATGTTTTTTTTTTTCAAAATATTTCATTAAAAGTTGCTTATTTGCTCGTATTAATTAACACCCTTGAAGGATGCCGGTTAAATAAAACTTATCCTGTATATGTATTGTATCTACCATTTGTGGACATCCGCTACAAAAAGCTCACCTAGGAGGTGCATATTAAATTAGAGCTGGAGTCACATCCTCTACGATTTGCGATAAAAAGTCATATGTGGACGATCTCCAGAGAAAGCTCCATTTCTTCGATTCTAGCTTTCAAAATATTCACATTTTTGTTATGTCTTAAAAATGTAATTATCAATCAATAAAGGGAATATAAAGTACAATAAAGGGAATATTTTTGGCCTCTTTTTAGAAAAATGCGAATACTTTGGAAACTGCGATCGACGTAATCAACTCTAAACTGGCGGACGTCTACATAATATTTGAAAATAATCAAGGTATACGTCTACTTATTTCTTTTAATTCTTTTCTTAAATATTTCTAGAGCCGCTGTTTGCATAGGAGGTAAACTTCGGTTTTCTAATCTGATTACATTGGTGCCTTTCAATATTTTGTTTATTGTAGAGCACCAATTTAATATACTTAAAGTTATGGTAATTTCTAGAAAATAAAGCTGGATTGTTTTTTATGTTCCTGGCAATTTAAAAAGTCTAATGAATATTTACTTAAAAAACTATTTTTAATCTCATTTAAAATACCGTTTTTATTTCCATTAAATTCTAAACATTCATTTGCTTCCCACCAAATATTCCCGAAACACCTTACCGCATTTTCCGATGGATAGCAAAGTTTTGTAATATTTTTATATTCCCTGGCACTAATCCATTCGTGAATAACCTCTTTTCTGTCACTAGTTGTCTTTCTTGCAATTATTACATTTATTTTTTAACAATTTTTTTTTAATAACCCAACCTGCCGTGTATACACGTGAATGAATATTCAACCTTTCTCGTCTCGCCTCCCGTTCCATACTGTCGATGAAAATAAGTGGAAGGTGATGTTGCTCCCCACTTTGTATGTCAATTTCGGAATGATCTTTTTTCTTCAGTTAATCAAAGAGCTTTCCTACAGTAATAAGGTGCTCAGAGGTATCATCCTCGCAGTTATATGATTCATTATGGAATTTAATAAAATTTGTTATTAGAAGCGTTTTAAATGTGCAATTGAATGTACGACAGTCCGGGTTATTGTTACGATAATTATATGCCCTTACTTGGCCAAAATAGTTCTCTATCGGGTCCGAGTTAAAATAATGCGGTCGCATAACCTTTAAATTACGAGTTTGGAAAAAAATCCACAGCCTTACAAAACTTTTCAATGTCGTTATGAAATTCCTAATTGTCGGCATGGATATATTTTTACCATTGATTGTGACGAATTTCATCTCCTCTAATTTTCTGATCGCCTCCCTCCAAAAGTCATGCAGTGTTATTAATAAACTCAGACTAAATTTTATTCCACGCTTAATCCTCGGAATAAACGAAAGTGCTATTAATAAACCTGGAATAGCGGTATTCCGTCACTATTACTACCAGACTAACAGCTGTCAGTTTAGTCCGTGGTTTGGGGCGGAATAGCGCCGGAATAGCGATAAACCCTTGCGTGCTTTGCTACACTCCAGTGATTTATTCAGATTTTGCGTTCGTTATTGGTGATATTTAGTGAGAAAATGGATGAAGTTAATTGCGTCTGTACTTTCGAAGAGCGATGTGAACGTTTGCGCGTTTTTGGCCCCCGAAAGCTGAAATTCTATAAAAGGCGCTTTGACCCATATGTCGAACTGCCGGAGTCCGAATTTCGAAAAAAATATCGCTTCTCGAAGGCGAACATGCTTAAAATTGTTAATATGCTACGTCCTGATCTTCTAGGCGACAGAAGAGGTGAATCCCGAGCTGCAAGTCGCCGCGGCAATAAGGAGTTGGGGTCGTAGTGAGGTTAGTTTTTTCCTGCAGTGTTTTATTTTCATATATTTACTGATATGTTATAATAACATATATACGTTTTATTTTCAGATTCAAGATGATTGCGCAGACATGCATGGATCCAGCCAGCCTCTTATGAGCCTAATTCAGGCAAGGGTGGCCAAGGCCTTGGCTTCGAAGCATCAACGCTTCATAAACATGCCACTGACTCTCGGCTCCCAAGAAAAAGCTATGATGGACTTCAGTCGATTGAGACGGTTCCCTTCGGTAATTGGGGCTATCGATTGTACCCATATTCGCATCCCAAGAGTAGGCGGAGATGCTGGACAATACTATGTCAACCGAAAAAACTTTTTTTCGATCAACGTTCAGGTTATGGTTGCGCTGAATAATGAAACAAAATGAAAAAGTACATAAATATTCCTTTATTTTACTCATTAAATTTCATTGTTTGCAGGTTATATGTGGTCCAAACCTGAAGATTAACGATATAGTCGCACATTGGCGAGGAAGTACACACGACTCGCGAATATTCAACGAGAGCGCATCAAGCGGAGGTTTGAGAATGGGGAATTTCGAGGGCGACTGTTGGGTGACTCCGGTTACGCTTGCACGCCATATCTCTTCACGCCAATTTTAAACCCTGCTAACGAGAGAGAAGAAAGCTATAATCGTGCTCAGATAGCGACACGTAACCCCATCGAGCGTTGCTTTGGGGTTTGGAAGCAAAGGTTCAGGTGTCTACTGACTGGTATGAGAGGGTCTCTGTCGACTATTAAAACCACGATAGTGGCTCTGGCCGTGCTGCATAATCTGGCTCTGGAGCTTCACGACAATTTAGGTAACATCTGCTCCTAAATGTAATTTATTTTTTCAAGTCCGTAACGACTACATATAATGTATTTTTTGTAGATGACGAAGAAAAATGAAGAACCGTCATGTAGTGGAGCTGGAGCAGTACCAGCAACCATTGCACTAGCAGAAGACGTCGCAGCAATGGCTGTCAATGTAGCTGGAAGCGTTGCAAGGCGAAATTTCATTACGAAACATTTTTAATTCTCAATTCTCGTCTGCTTAAATCGTGTAATTATTGATATCATCACATTGATGATTTAGGGGACATTTTGTATTGTTTCAATTATTTATTAATCTTGAAATATTGAACTATGATGAATCACATGCTTATTTTATTAAAAAATATATTGCTAAGAGTCTATTTTTTCTTCAGTGTATGTGGTGATATGTAAATTGAAACCATATTTATTTACTATTTCAAATCTTTTAATTTTTGTTCATGCTCTACTTTCATGTAGTACAAAGTTTTTGCGTGTATTTCCTTTAACTGTGTCATACGTGTGTCGTGCAACTCCTTTGCTTGTAAAGCGGCATCCTGAAATAGCAGTGCTTTTTCGGCTCTATCGGCATTCATATTTTCAAGCGTATTCTCCAATTTTTTGTCCGACGGCGTCTGAAATAACAAAGGATTTTAAGATAAACAGGTCAAATTAATTAAATAAAAATAAAATCTGTACAGCGGTGGATTTAGTCGGTCTTAGACTCCTAGTATCATTTACATACATTTTATAAGAACCATTGTAAACAGCACCGCAATGAATGTAACAGATATTTTTGCACCCCGTTGCGGCTATACAATAGGGATAGCGAGTGCAGAGAGGGTAATAAATTGAGCAAATACATACTTTTTTCCGATGCACGGTAGGTACGCTTGTTGACCGTCGACGGTGTGGGCGCAAGTCGGTCGCGAGCGAGGCGAGGTTGCGCGAGAGGCACGTTGACAGTGGACGGGGCTGGAATGCAGTGGTCGCGGCCGCGCATCGCACCCTCGCTAATCGGATGCGGAGTGAGGGGCTGCGAGAGAGGCGCCTGTTCGATCGCATCCCAATCGATGGACTCCCGGTGCAATGAGCGCACGCAGCCTACGCCTACTCGCGATCGCAACGGCGTGCCCGCCGGCGAGATGTCTCGCGATGCCGACCTCTGACTTCTTTCGAATTCTGTCGCCGCAGTCTGTTCTATGACCGTGACGGTCGGTTCATTCTGCAAACGAATTTATAATTTTAATATGTACGTCGACATAAAGTAAATGTTCTTTTGTGTATTTTAATTACCGATTGTGTCCGGTTATCGTATTCGATTACGCAAGATACGGCCTTCAAGTCCTCGTCGACAGTGGCGAATATGTCATCCGAGGCAACATCCAAAGCTACATCTGCATTATTGCCGACCTATAAAATGATTAAATGTAATTATTGAACTGGAACAGTTCATCTTGTCTAACATTATCCTATAAGTAGGCTAGGTATATCTGTTATTAGACGTAGCAACAACCTCGAATAAGCCATCGCTATCGAATTCATTGCGCTCAACGACGAACTCCTCAGGTAACATCTCCTGCAGCTTCATATCATCATCCGTCGGAGGCGGCGGGGGAGGGCCTCCGCCGGTGGAGCGCGCTTCTCGCCGCGCCCAACCCAGCCTTTTGCGCGCTGACACCTTCATTGTTTTGAACTGCACTTGCAGTTGCTGGAGAGTGCGCTTGTTTTCGCTCATCGTGTTGAAACTGAAAATATATCGAAACACCTTATCGGACTGCAGTTCCGGTATAATATGGAGGCGATAAACGCCTAATTCGTCGATTGTTACAATACGTCGACAACAAACTGGCCCATGCTTGTTTCTTCAACGCGTTGCTGTTGGCGTTGCACGACTTGTCGTTTATGATGGACACTTGGCGCTCCAACAGTTCCATTAAGAGACTCTGAACAGAAAACGTAGAATTATAACAAAGGTCCTCGACACGATATGGTTCGATCTGACAAAGAGCGAAGTACTTACCCTTTCCGCAACATCCCAATTTGCAGCTCGTGCTCTCTTACTCTTCGACTCCTGCATTCTTTAACGGGATATCAACAAAAATACGCACAGAAATGCCCAAACAGCCCGCTTTGCGAATTGAGGTTATGTCGCAATCGGAATGACAGCTCAGGCGGAGTCTAGCCAAGTTGTCAACATAACGAACTGAATTTGTCAGTATTACTATATGTAAAAAATATATTCACCTTAAACTGACGACTAACTAGTCTAGGTTTAAGATTGGTTTATTAATACCATTGCATTAATCCTCGGAATAAGAGTTAGTACGCGGACTAACTAGTCCGAGAATAGTCTGCGGATTACTGAAATCTATTTAATAACACTGATGGTGTTTTGGCTGTTCGGCTGTTCGCAGCTCTTTTCCTCTGTGTTTTTTGTAAAAAAATGGCAGCGCCATTCAAATAGGTCGTCGAAAAAACTTACAGCTGCTCCAGTATTTCGCAATGTCTTACTGACTGGCCTTCCATCCGCATATTGAGCTAAATGTAATTAAAAATAAGTCAACATAAAATAGCCATGTCTGATTTAAAATATTATTCGACATATAAATACTTACAAAATTTAGACGTATAAGATAAAGCAGAAGCCATTGTTTTGCTCAGTACTCTCACACAGTTTCTGACCTTAAAAAAAATCTTTTTTATAAATCGTGCTTAACCCGAAGAACGTCTCAAAAAAGAGGGTTGTTTATTAATAAAACAGGATGTCTAGCGCACCTGAACGTTTGGAGTACGAGTTAATATCCAACGTATATAAGAATTTTAAATCAATTTTTCAATATAATATTAACGAGTTTTATTAATTTTTCTATATAATATAATAAGTATTTTTAATAATATTAAACATATTTATTATTCGTACCTTCATCTTTTTTATTTTTCCTGGGATGACATGCTCATTATTTAGCTTGTGCAACAATCGTGATTGTGGATGATGACAATCGGTTGTATATACGTCCATAATGTCTTTCCAAGTCGATCTTTTCCCTTCAAAATATATATCCCTCTTGATGAAATTATTTTTTAGACCCTTTATTAAATGACATGGGTCGTAGATAACACTCATTGTTTGATTTTCTATGGTTATAACATCATCTAAAAGCAATATATCAAGCCATTACAGTGGAGTTGAACAAAATGGACTCATAATCGTAGACTATATAAGGGTAAAATAGTTCCGTTTTGGTGGAAAATTGTTTAAAATGATATATTACACAAAAAAATAACAAAATACAAATTAACTTCTAACCCCAAAATATCCAAGTTATATTTTTATTGTATATAAGCATGCAACACATATTACCTATGTGAACGTAAATTAATATTAACGGATGTATTTGATCAAATATTCTTGCATTGTAATTATTGCAGCCACTTGCCACAATATTGCGATGCCACTGGCACGGAACCGATCAGTGGTCGTTGGGGACCCAGGATTGTAAAAAGAGGTCCCCCCACTCGATCGCCGCTCGCCCTATTACGGGCAGCCAGGTCACCACTGCGAGCCTCGATAGCCTCAGTTTACACTTTACCACCGTTTAACTCTCCCTTTCCTAGCACCAATAAAACGCACTTTTCACTGTTAATAAATGCAGTGTATTCACAACTTATAGCTAGAACTTTAAACAAAAACAAAATAAAAATTATTCTAAACACAAACATGAAATTATTCTAGACAGTGCTTAATGTAGAAAGACAATCAGATTAAATCTTAAAATATAAAACTAGCCTAACTTATTTTTAAAGTTGGCACATGCGTGTCCCCAAGATTCATAACACAAAATGTCTCACTGAAATGTCTCGCTATCGGTGTCGCAGCTTGCAGCTCATAGACCGACCCGCGTGTCCCACAGGCGGTCGGTCGATGGTGCTGCGGCGTGCTGCTGGCGGTGGCTTCCTTAGCCGACCGCGTGTTTGCTGCTCGTGCTGCAGCGGCGTATCGGCGGCTTGAAGCGACGTGGCATTGCTGCGGCGCGCTTTCAAGTTGACGACGGCTGATGAAGGCAGGCACGTAGTCGGCACGGCGCGGCGCCCGATTGGCCCGGCGCGGCGTGCGGCTGCGTGTCGCTCGTTCCGGCGCGACCGACTCCCAGTTCGGCGCGGCGCGGCGATCTCTGTCACCGCGACTTGATCGCAGTGGCTGGCACGACCTACTCCCAGGTCGGCGCGGCGCGGATCTGTCGCAACCGACACGCTGGTCGGTGCGGCGCGGCGAACTCTCTTTCGCCGCGGCTTCTCGGCGTCTTGAGCGGGGCTTGTCCTTGCTACTTTGACTGCTTCCTGCTTTACTCTATCGAAGGCCTTCTCCACATCGAGGAAGACAGCTGCTGTTGGGCGGTGTCGGTTCCAATTCACGGCGAGATGGTGGACTACCCTCGTCAGTTGGAGAGTCGTGGAGTGTACGTCTCGGAAGCCAAATTGTTCGTCGCGGATTGGTAGGTGGGGTTTCAGGAGGCTAAGGGAGCACTTTTCTAGCACTTTGGCTAGCGAGGAAAGGATAGAGATAGGCCGGTAGCTGCCGGGTTTCCGTAGGTCTTTCCCCTTCTTTGGCAGCATGATGACGCGCGCCTTCTTCCATGCGGTTGGGAAATGTCCCAGTCGAAAGCACGCGTTGAATAGGGGGGTGATTGTCGCTGCTACGACTTTCGGGGCTAGCTTGAGGGCGGCGTTTGTTATCCCGTCTGCGCCTGCCGCCTTCCGGATGCCAATGTGCGCATTTGCCGGTGCACTTCCGCTGGCGTCACGGTGGGAGGTGGAGATGAGAGGGTTTTCTCGGAGTGGTCCGCGAGGAAATCGCGGACTGTTCTCGAGTGATCCTCGTCCTCCGTGGCGTTAGGGGTGAAGGTGGCTTCGAGGTGGCGAGCCAGTAGTTCGGCTCTGTCGGCTGCGATGTATTTGAGGGCGCCGTTTTCGTCGACGAGTGGGTACGTCGGCTCCGGCTTTTCCATCAGGCGGCGGTTTAGGCGGGAGACCTTTGGGAGGTCATCCCCGATTTTGTCCATCAAGCGGTCCCAGTTTTCCTCGCGGTTGGTGGTGATTGCCGCTCTCACTGCGTCGGTGATCTCCTGGAGTCTCTTCTTTGCCGTGGGGCAGCGGGTTCGTTGCCAGAAACGGAGCCTTTTCTTCTTTTCCCGCAGCAGATCCTGGAGCTTAGCGGGAAGGGGTTCAAATGGTCTTCGACGCGCATTCGATCGAGCTTTTGATCGCAGTTGATAACTCGTCGAGATACGCGTCGATTTCGCTTGCGTTTTCGGGCGGTGGTCTGTGGGGGAGCGCGTCGGTCAGGGCTCTTTCGTACGCTTCCCAGTCCGTTATGGTTCTGGCGGCTTGTTTGAAGGAGGTGGCGATGGGGGTGATCTGAGTGGAGGTCGTAGATAACCTCTTGATCTATGGGGAAGTCTACGTTTTTCAGGATCGCGATGTCGAGTACATCCGGGTCGTGGAGGTGGTTGTCCGGGATGCGAGTCGGCGAATCTGGGCCTATCACGGAGAAACCGCGTTCCTCAGAGTGTCTCTGCAGCATTTTTCCTCCGTCGTTGCGGACGCGCGAATTCCACTCTGGGTTTTTGCAGTTTAGGTCTCCTGCGATGATGGTGGCGGTCCGAGAGTCAGTGGTGGCGAGTAAAGCGTCGATGTCATCCGTGTCGAGAACCACTTGTGGTGGTTTGTAGATGGTAAAAAGGCGGATATCGCGGTCCTCGTATCGGAGTTGCACCCCCGTTGCGCCTACCGACTTCAGGACGGGCACGTCGATTTCCTGGTGAAGTAAACGGCGACGGATGATAATTGCCGTCCCGCGGTAGGCGTTGCCGAGCGGGGATCGTTCGTCTCTCCGATACACGAAATAACCGGGTATCTTCAGCGGCGAGCCGGGGTACAGGTGGGTTTCCGACAGCAGGATGACATCGACGAACTGTTATTATTATTATTATTATTATATTATACACTAGCAGCTTAAGGCTGATGCGTGTATATCACATGCACTTGTTTTTAAACTTGTGACTGTTTTGCACTAAGAAAATTGTCCAGTTTATTTTTAAAGCTATTGACAGAGATAGCACTGATCACATCCTCTGGCAACGCATTCCAAGCATCCACTACACGATTTGTCAAAAAATATTTCCTGGGGTTCGATGCTGCAATTGTCTTATTTAGCTTCAACGAGTGTCCACGCAGTTGTGTATTGGTGTTCAGGGTATACATGCTCTCGAGGTTGGGCACACTGTAATAACCGTGAAGCATTTTGTAGCTTTCTATTAAGTCTCCTCGCTGCCTACGTTCCTCTAATGTTGTCAGGCAAAGTTCTTTCAGTCGCACTTCGTATGGTTTGTTCCTCAGCGATAGCACCAACTTTGTTGCTCTTCTCTGAACTCTTTCCAGGTGCTCTATATCCTTCCGAAAGTAAGGATTCCATACCTGGTAGGAGTATTCGAGGAGCGGGCGAATGTAGGTTTTATAGAGCTTGAGGAAAAGTTCACTGGTGATAGTGGAAAAAGCTTTTCTTATTAAATATAGAAGTGAGTTTGCTCTCTTAACTATTTCGATTATGTGGGCTTCCCATTTGAGGTCCCAGGAGATAGTGATGCCGAGGTCTTTCTGGGTCATAACTGACTGTACTGTTTTCCCCTCAATCGTATATGCTAGCCGTGGATTTCTAGATCCGATGTGTAGGACAGTGCATTTATCTGCATTGAGAGAAAGCAGCCATTCCTTGGTCCACTGCACTGTAGAGTTAAGGCTGTCTTGGATGTTCTGGTGAGCTATGAGTGGGTTTGCGAAAAACTTGGTGTCGTCGGCAAATAGAGCAAAATCTAATTCCATAATTGCTTTTAGGTCAGTCAGGAATATACCAAATGCAATAGGACCCAGCACTGAACCTTGGGGGACTCCACTGAGGACTTTATGCGGTTCAGAATGACATTCTCCAACTCTCACTGTGAACGTCCTACCAGTTAGAAAGTCTTGCATCCACGCCAGTAGCTTTCCACGGATTCCGAAGTGTTCCATCTTGTGAGTCAGACGTTTTATAGGTACACGATCAAATGCCTTCTCGTAATCTAAATAAACAACATCAGTCGGGCATCCCTCGTTCCAGTCGCTAGTCCATTTATCGAGGCATGACAAGAGATTTGTCACAGTGGACCGTCGTTGCGTGAACCCATGCTGTTCATCAATTATTACCATTTCTTGGCTCAGGAATGATCTGATTTCTTGAGCAATGATTTTTTCCATGGTTTTGCAAATGATACTAGTCAAACTTATAGGTCGATAGTTTGCAGCACATAACTTGTCGCCTTTTTTGTATATCGGGGTAACAGTTGCTATTTTCCAATCTTGCGGTAATTTTCCATTGCTAAATGATATGTTCATAATATGAGACAACTGGTTACATATGTCGGGCGCACATTTTTTTAGAAATATTGCCGGAATTTCATCTGGTCCCATTGAAGTCGTGTCTTCAAATGTTTTCAAGAATTCTGAAACTTTTTCCGGGGTAAATTTTATATCTTCGATGAAATTCAGTACCTTCTGTACCTTTACATGCGGCATTGGGGTGTCTGGTTCTCTGACATAGGACTTTTGGAATTGCTTAGCAAAATTGCTTAGTTCTTTGAGGAACACGCGCAGTTCTTGGAGTTTGCTCCGCAGACCGCGCGCATTCCAGTGTACGACTCGCAGTCTTCCCGTCATTGTTGGGCCTCGGGACCTTTCGGCCACATCCTTGCGACTTTGGCGCGCATGTTGCTTATTGCTTGGAGGGCTTCGGGGATGTCCTTTGCCTCCGAGATGCAATCCGCGATGCGGTCCAGCGCCCTGTTCATAACAGGGCGGATTGCATCTCGGGACCTTTCGGCCACATCCTTGCGACTTTGGCGCGCATGTTGCTTATTGCTTGGAGGGCTTCGGGGATGTCCTTTGCCTCCGAGATGCAATCCGCGATCGGTCCAGCGCCCTGTTCATAACTGCGAGTTTATATTCGTGAATTTCTTTGTCGCTCATGGAGGGCGGAAATTCATCATTGGTGGGCGGCGGTTGCGGGAGCGGGAGCGGTTCGGGCGGCGGTTGCGGGAGCGGGAGCGTTGCGGGCGGCGGTTGCGGGAGCGGAGGCGCTGCAGGTGGCGGGTGTGGGAGCGGGAGCGTTGCGAGCGGCGCTGTTGAGGTCGATGCTGCGGGAGACTCGGCAGTGGTCGATTTCGCGGCGGGTGGTGAGGTGTCCATAGCCTCGGGCTGCAAGGCGGCCGGTTTCTTGCGGGTCCTCGGCTTGCCCCTCCTCTTTTTCGACTTTTTCGGTTTCGTCGAGGATTTGGGACGAGCAGGCGCTCGGGTGGGGTTGGAGTTGGGCGGCTGGAAGGCGTCGTTATCCCGAGTTCCGGCGATCTCGGCTGGCGGAGTCGCTGCTAAAATTTGTCGCACAAGATCAAGGCGGTCAGCCAGCGAACATTGGCGTCGTCACTCAGTTGTTTTTGTACGCGCCGCAGAAGCACCTCACGGGCGCAGCTGATGGCGCGGCTGTCGGCACGGCGGGAGGACGTCTCGGTGATTCTGTGGCGGCGTGTCGCTGCGGTTCTGCCGTAGGATGGTTCGGCGGCGGCGGCGGGTGCGGGGTGGCGTTGGTGGGGCGAGTCGCTGGAGACTGGCGGGACTCGCGTTGATACGGCGGCTCAACCGCTGATGACATAAGCGGCGGTGGTGGCGGCGGCGGTGTGGCGTTGTTGGATTGGTTTGGCGGCGACTGTCGGTGGCCGGCATATCGGCGAGGCGGCTCCTTGCGCGGTAGGCCCGTTCTGCGGCTTCTGGCGTTCTCCAGCAGGACCGCTTGTTTAGCCCGTGCCGCATCTAGCGTTGGCCGGATGTTCGCCCGAGCAGTCGCAACAAGTCGGTCACTCGGTTTTCGGTTGGCGGCAGGCTTTGGCGGCGTGGCCGCAGATAACGCAGCGCAGCGGTCTGTGGCAGTTGAGGCTGGAGTGGTTCCAGCCCTGACACCTAAGGCATTGGGAGGGCCCGTCCTGGCCGCGCCATGCTTCGATGCGTATGCCGGGGCAGCAAAGTAGTGTATTTAGGGCGTAAATCTTGTTTGTGTGTTCGCCGTTCTTCACTTTGGCGAAAAAGACACCGCTGGTGCCTATCTTCTTGACGTGAAGAACGTCGAACCCCTCTTTGGTGAGGCCTCGGTTGACCGCGTCCACACTGGTGTCGGTGGGAAGGCCCCTGATGGCCACTTTCACCTTATCCGCCTTGAGGTTGTAGGTGTGCCAGGCGAGGTCCGGCTTGGCGTTCAAGTACCGTTGGATCACTCGGTACTCTTCTGCACTTTTGGGGGTGAACCTGAACGCCTGGGTGTTTCCTATAGGGCGCAGATTCGCGCTATAGCCCAGCTCGTCGTGGATCGCCTGCAGGTGAATCTCCCAATTCGGGAGTTTTTCCACGTTATATGTTCCACGAGATTATATAAACTCTATTCCACGAACCTAACCTAACAGGAGCGCAGTCTTTCCTTCGTATTTTGGTATATCGATACCGTGCAAGTGGGTCCACTCTTCCCACTGGCTGTCATTGCACTCCTGTTCGGGCGTTTTGAGGTCTTTGATCGTCATGACGGACGTCATCTTGTACCAGTCGTTGCCCTTGACACTTTTTACATCGAGGCTTACTTCCATGGAACTTTCTTGGTGAGGGCCCGTGATGCTCTTCAGGGTGATCGGGCTCTTTTTACCCTCTAAGCCGATCTCCCTGGCCACGCTCTCCTTCAGCAGCGTGACGCTCGATCCCTCGTCGAGTACCGCTAGTATTTGGGCACTGCCCTTCGGGCCCCTCACCGTGACAGGTACGACGCGCAGTAGAACATTGGTATTAGTAAAATTCCTACCTTGCGTAGTGTATACTGCTTTTCCGCTGTCATCGCGGTCGTCTGTCTCTGATGCTGCATCCGTCGCTCTTCCTCTGGGCTCCGTTCGCATCGGAGTCCGAGTTGTTTCGGCGACGAGCAGCGCGTGCGTCCTTCTAGCGTCGCGGCAGTCCCGCGCGTAGTGTCCTCTATTGAGGCACCTGAAGCACACGCCGGCGTTCTGTATGCAATTAAAACGCTTGTTCTCCCTCATTTTCCGAAACTTGTGGCACTTCGTGATACTGTGTCCTTGAAGGCCGCACACTACGCACTTGGGCCCGTCGCCCTTCCTGTCTGAGGCTGCACTCGGCTAGCGCACTGCCGCACTATTGTTCTGCACTGCATTTTTCCTTTTCCGTTCGGGTGTCGGATCCCGCACATCCGTGTCCGTCGCGTACACCCGCTTCGGAGCAGGCTTTACTTCGTGCACTTTGGCCTTCGGTTTGGCACTCCAGTTGGAACGATTCACTGCCGCAGCTTGATGTCCTATTTTATCCATGTAGGCGCTGAAGTCGAATAGCGATGGGTTGCCTCCATGCTTGTCGAGGATCGCCTCGCTCCAGCCCGCCAAGTGGTGTCCCGATAGTTTGGACTCCAGCTCCCGCAGAATCTCCATGTTATAGGCGTACTCTGGCCTCTTCAGCGACTTCAACGACGCTATCAGGTTGCCAACCGTGATAGTGAAGTCTATGAACTCTTCGCTCGTCGTTGAGTCGCTGGTTGGCGGTCGCAAGCTGCGCACTTGATTGGTAAGGCGCCCGATGAGCACATCGGGACGACCAAATCTCCTCTCCAGGATCTCCCTGATCCTCAGCAGCTGCTCGGGGTCAAACAGGAACGCGGAGACCGTCTGATAGGCCCTGCCCTTCAGACATCGCTGCAGCCTTGTCAGCACCTCGCTGGGTGTGAGGCTCAGCGTCTGCTGCTCCAACTGCGACGCGAAGATCAACCACCGCTCTGGGTCGCCGTCGAAAATCGGCAACTCCCGTGGCAGCGTTTGCCGCAGCAGGATTCCCTCGCACGCCGTGGGTGCGTGCGGTGTCGCAGCTGGAGCCGTTGCCTGCACGTCGTCCCGTAGCTGCTGCCTTTGTCGAGCTGCGCCGAGTACCGCTTGCTTAGAGTGGTCAATCCACTGCGGTATCGGCGGCTTTTCTATCGGTAGGCGTAGCTGCGCTACAGACCGCCCAATGCTCCTGATCTCTTCTACCTCTTCCTCCTCCGCCTCGATGATATCCCGTTCGATGGCTGCTGCCTGCCGGAGATTGTCTCGATGGCTGCCGCCGCGCAATGGCTGGCGCGACCGACTCGCTGGTCGGCGCGGAGCGGTGTTCTCTGTCACCGCGGCTTCCCGGTGCAGCGGACGCGGCGATTACGCGTCCCTGATCAAGCGTACGCGGTCCTGCACAGCTCGGCTGCTAGCCGCAGGCGGTCCGTGTCGATAGTCGGCGGCGGCAAAAACGTCCACGTTTCGCTGGCCTCGCCGCGAAATACCGAACACAAATACCTGCTGCGGCGATTCCCCTCCGGCTCCCGGCTGCTTCGTCGCTGCGTCGTCCCTCTCGTCGCTCCCGCTGTCGGCGCGGTCTGGCGGTCCGTTGCCAAGACCGAGGTCCCGTAGATCCGGCGACCCGAGGCGGCGAGGTCCAAATCACTACGCCGAGTGATGGAATTGTCAGTCCTCCAGACTGACCGACGACTTCTTCTTCGACGACTTCTTCCCAGCAGCGCGACGCCTAAACTCCCTGAGCGGCCGGGGAGACCACTTGTTGCCGGCACCAGGGGGGCAATTCTTGAAAAATTTAGCATGCCATATTTGTCTATGGTCCATTTGATTTACATGGGCCATAGACAAATTTAGCATGCTAAATTTTTCAAGAATAGAGCCGGAGAGCGAATGAATTGCTGCCCGCCCGGCGGCCATATTTATACCCCGGCTCGGGTGACGCGCGCGCGGTCTGTCTGCCGGCGGCCGCCGGCGGCCTCTGATTGACCGCCGCTTGGCTCGGCGCTCGCCGATATTTTCTGTCTCGTTTTTTCGATTTTTCCTATTTTAGTTATAGGTTTTCGACGATGTACTTCTCTTCGGACTCAGTTATTTCGCTCCTGGAGAATATTTTGCCGATTTCTCTTATGGCGACTCCAACATTTTTTCGCCCGATGCGGCAATCTTGAGCGGGGCTTGTCCTTGCTACTTTGACTGCTTCCTGCTTTATGTTATACCTTTTCCTTATTATTTTTGTGATAAACACATTTATTTAATTTTAAAAATTAATTTTCGCTTTTGGTCGACGGCGGCCTCGGTCGTGACGCGACGTCTGCGAGGTCCTTCCCATCGCACCTAAGCTCATACATTTTTGAGGAAAATTTACGCGGATGCTATGCCCGATTTCATCTTGACGGAAACTGTGCGTCGGCCTCGACAGCTTCCGCCTTTAAAATTAAATATTAAATTTCTGGCGGATCGCCCTTTCTTTTGCGGCTACAACACTCTGAATAAATTCAAGAAATTAATTTTGCGGTTCGGTGGACGGCGGTTTCGGCCGTGACGCGACGTCTGCGAGGTCCGTCCCGCCGCACCTAAGCTCATACTTTTGTATGGGAATCTACGCGGATGCTATGCCCAATTTCATCTTGACGGAAACTGTGCGTCGGCCTCGACAGCTTCCGCCTTTAAAATTAAATATTAAATTTTCTGGCGGATCGCCTTTTCGTTAGCGGCCGCAACAGTAATCATCACTAGACAATTTATTACCACATTTTTTAGTTAAGGAATTTAGTTTGTCACGTGTTTTCTCATCACCAATTATTTGGTCTCTTTTCGTATTTTCTCGCAGATTTTTTAACGCTGATTGAAATGCGGAGCCCTGGTCGCAAATAAGTGCAATAGGCTTTAGACCAATTTCTGAGATAGCAGCAACAATACGTTTTATTATTATTTGCATTTGGGTACCAGAAGTTGCACCCCCACAAAAATAATAGGCGATAGGTTGCTGCCACTTATAAACAGCCCCTCTCAACATAAAAACCAGTGCATGATCAGCAAAGTGGCTCGTATTTTCTAGCAGTTCCACAAATCCATCAATCTTATCTTTCTTTTTGTTGTATGTTAATCCTGGTTCCAGTGGCATTTCGTCAAAAATAATGGAACAATATTTCTTTTTATCATTCCAATTGACAACCTGCAAATAAAAAAAAACTTAAACCACGTTAACAATAACAATTACAGTAAATTCCCTTAAAATATCACTATTTGATGCTTGCTACTTTTTCTACTAGGACAAGCTCTTAACAATATACTGATATAGGGATAAAATTCCGTTTATAAACAACATTTTAAAATATATATTTTTGACGTAGCGTATTCGTGCCTCTTTCTTCATTAACCCTTGGAGTAAATGGGTATTTTCATGGATGCATCTGTCTCTTTTGCAGGATTTTCGGCGACATCGACCTTAAAGTACTATAACTACGAAACTACTACACCAATCATAAAAAGAACAACTGCACAATGATTGCATTGAAATTTCGAATATAGAATATTGAAATATCATTTTGTAAAACAATTAGATAATTATGAATAAATATGAGAACGTCAAAGAAGTGAAAAAAACGCGGAACCAGATCTGGTCGTATCATACTCAACGGATAATTGTTTCAGAACCAGATTTGGTCGTATCATACTCAACGGGTTAATGACACAATTTGTTGATTAATACCAGCTTCAATATCTAATTTTGCTACCATTTTATTTAGCGTTATTTTTGACGGCAATATAAAAATTTTGTGCAAAAATCTGTAGCGTTTTGGGCTTTGCTTCATAATTGACAACCCAATCACTTTTTCCCCCAATGTAAACCTTCTACCTTTGTGACTCTTAGTGCAAAGCCTGATCTGCATTTCCATTAATCGTTTTGCATACGGATTCATCTTGTGTGCCAAATCTTCAAAAGAATTCTCTTTAGAGAATTTCAAAGCTCTCTTTGCTCTCTGATTGATGTTAGCTTGCTTTCCTGCTTGTGCGTATTCTTTATAAAAAAAAATTAAGTTCGGGGTAAGTTCAATGACCTTGTGGAAGAGTCTTTTCCTCGACTTCTTGGTCGATTTAAGATGCTGGTAGATGCGAGGCACTGGTAGATGGGTAGAAGTAGATGGTCCAATATTTACAGCTGTAAATAAGAAACTGTATATATTATTCGGAATCAACTATGACGGCTTTGGCATTTATAAAATAAACTAGCTTACAACATATCTCGATGTACTAGGTACGCTGGCGAAATCGACGACAGCTCTTGATGTACTAGGTAAGATTGAGAGATCTATAAAATAGGTAAATATTTGTTATATTTCTGAGCAACTCGTGCAAAAATATCGAGTTAAATAAAAGATTTTGGCAGTAGTTAAAAAGGCCAACTACTAAACAAGATGTAAACAAACCCCACGGACATAACGAGGATGTCGCAAAGTGGAGCCATAATAATAATCTCCTCCGGGAAAGAAAATAACAAACCTAAAATTGGCCTACAGCTCTGAATTTTCTGTTCATGAAGCGTAAGCTGCAATAATACGGTTTATCATAATACGGTTTATCATATCAGATATCAAGGTGAACGCTCACATGTGGCAAGACAGCTGTCCTAAACCTACCACCGCCGCACATAGGGGTATTTGGTCGTTCTAGCTGGCCAAAAGTATTTTTGTACTTTAATTGATTAAAGATGTATTTTCAAATGATATAATTTGTTATAAATATTTTTTATAAATGTGTAATAAATAATTGGAAGTATGTATGAAGAAAAGTATCACTGATATGACGTGTCAATATTTCTCTAAAATTTCTCTAAAAATTTCTCTAAAACGAATCTAAAATTTCCTCTTTTTCGCCGGGGGAATATTTCAATGAAGTTATAGGTATTTCGTCTACTAACGATTTTATGTAATTTCTATTTGCCATTTGTGTGTCTAACGGTTGACCACCTCTGATTTTAATTTCGAACCTGAGCTCATTGGCTCGCAGAAGATTGAATTTAACCATTTTGAGATATCACTAAACTGAATAATTGGAATTTTCAGAAACGCTCGCGATGACCACCGGAAAGTGCAAGATAAGACCCCGCTACGGAAACACTCGATGAAATTTGGAATGAGGCAACGGTCACAAAAAAACACTTACCCGCTCGAAGCTGAAAAATAGCTGAAACAGACAGAAAGATTATTCGGAGGGTACGACGGGAAAGGAAAACCTGAACTCGAGAAAACTTTAGAAGAAAATTGGGCGCCAATGTCACGTTGTGAAAATGGCTGGTCCGTAACCCCGCTTTTATCTAGCTCGAAATTGTCAAACCATAGATATTTTGAGTCCAATAAAAATATCAATTTATTGAAATATGTGGAATAATTTCTAGATTTATTTCTGTTTTACCAGCGTATTAAATGTTAATTTTCTACGTTAATAATAATTTTATTTGTTTTATTTCCTTAAATATGAAACGTACTTATCAATACAATTTCGGATTGGCATTTACGCGATCAGCAATTTGGTGCAAAATGCTTGTTCTCATGGCTTTAACAAAAGAGGAAAAATAGAGCTGTCAGCTGTCAAGACGTTTGACGTATTGATTTAACCTATTGGATATCGATTTATTGAGTAAAATCGAAATATGTTTCCACGGCGTTTTCACGCGAGCAAATGCGACCTAAGGTTTCCACGCGAGGAAATGCGACTCCTAAGGTTTCCTCAGCGTGACACTCCCCTTATTCTTCGGTAAGTCGTTTTAATTGGATTATTCAGGAATGCCGTGATGGTTTCCGACAAGTGCACATAGCTTTATGGGGGTTCGCATCGCGTTTGCCTTTTTGGAATGAGGAAACGCGCCACGAGCACGTGCCCGCTGGAGGTTGGAAAAACGGCCGACCCGCACTAATCCTTTCCTACTTACCGGCAAAAAGGGAGATTTCCGCTTAGGGCGAAGTTAATGCGTGGCGTTTCTTGTGGTTTTACACAAGAAACTGGGGTCCTTGAGGGATACGACTTCATCGCCAAGGATGCGCCTATAACATCATGCGGTCGGCGTAAAAGGGGTCGCCACGTGCATCAATCGTCCGCGCGCACCTTCTTGTCCGGACTCCTCGCGTGCGCGCGACACCTATATGAGCCTATATGACACCTATATGCACCTATATGACACCTATATGACACCTATATGGGCTATAGCCCTGGCCGGTTGAGTCCGCGGTTCCGACGAGGACGTCCGTCGCCCGTCCGCCTCGGAACCTGCCCTCCACCGCCGGGCGCGCCGCCCGTATTGTCCCGCCGCCCGCTCCAGCTGCGGGCGCACCGCCCGTATCGTCAGATCACTCGGGTGAGATTTTCTTCGCCGCCGGCCACGCGTGACAGCGGCCGTCCACCTTCGTCGGGGGCGCTTCAGGAGTTGAGCGTCCCGTCGCCCGCTCCAGCTGCTGTGCCCGCCCCGGGCGTTCGTCGACGACCGCTTCACCGCGTGCACCCGTCTACCCGCCGTACGAACGAAACCCTGCTCCGCTCTCCGGCAGCAGCTTCAAGCGCCTCTTCAGGGGTTGACTTCAAGGCAGTCAGTGCCCGACCCCCGCAAGATGTTCGTGTTGGCCAAGCCGCGGGATCTCCCCGATAACTGACTTTTGCATACCCGTCCTCGGAACCTTTTTCCACACCGAAGTTGAACTCGAGAAATATGCCCTCGACCTGAGGCTCTTGCTCCTTCTTTTATTTTTCTCTGCAAATTGTTAGTAATTTTAAATAATTATATTTTAAAAGATTGTTATTTCCAGTTAATTAGATCTCTAAAGAATGATTTAATGGTCTAGGCGCTTTATCGCCAAATATATCCGTCGGTCGGTCGACGAAGTGGTAATTAAAGATTTATTTTATAATTTCATTTCTTTTATTTTAGTATCATCATGTCATTTAAACCTACAACGTGACAAGCTATTGTATTCTAATAAAACAAAATGGCTAAATCATTTGTCCGAGCTCGATAGAATGTCTTGCCGGCTCTGTCACAAACGACGGTTCGGAATCTGCGACGATACTGAGATTTACTTGAGACATTGCAACTTGTGTTACACTGAGTGTAATACAAGTTGCAACGCGGACAAACTATTGTTCTTGTGATGTTAACGGATTTATAGCGGCTTGCTGAATGAAGGCGCAGAACGCACCGCCATCTTGGCGGCGCGCCCGGACCATGTCCATCCGTGCAGCTGGCCGGTGAGCGAAATAAAAAGAATCGACTCAGTCGATCTATCATACTGATTTGATTTTAATATGGAATGTTCTAGAAAGAACGTCTAGTGACAGGAAAAGCTGCTGTCGTATCAGTGCGATTATTAAGGATGACATAATGTTTATATAAATATTTTTACTGTTATTAATAATAAAATAGCGACGGCATCCGTTGCAACTCCTTTAAGCTTCGAAGAAGCTAAGACATTGATGAGCGGCGCTTGAAGTTCTGCCGCTTTAGGGAGAAATTGACGATAAAAGTTAATCATGCCGAGGAATCTGCGAAGGCATTGCTCGGTTTTTGGCAAGGGGTAGTCCTGCAGTGCTTTGATTCTCTCCGTAGGTGGGTGCGTGCCGTGTTGGCTAATGCGGTAGCCTAAGAATGTTACCTCGTCTGCGCCAAAAACATTCGAAGGTTCGGGCTTCGAATGAATCGATACCTCAGTTCCAAACTCGGTCATATTGAAAATCGTACTTTTGAGATAAATGGAAAAGAAGTTTTTGCCAACCATTTAATGCTAATTTGTTTGTGGATTTCACCAAAGTTTTTGTACAATTTTCATCAATACTTTAGAATTAATATTATTTAAATATTTGTTATATTTTTTTCATTATGTAAGAGTTTTCATTGGTTTTTCGAAGATTTCCATATTGCTTGTAATATTCAGCCTTAGTATATAGTGTACAAGCAAACTTTAGATACCTATAATATATCTATAGTTTAATGAACTATATGAATGAATGAAGATATAATATATCTATAGTATAATGAAAATTAAATTCTGCAAGAAAATGAATGTTTTTATTTTATTAATATTTAGTCAAGAGTCGTTTTCAACTAGAGCTGATTCTCGTATTGGGAGGTTTTGATAGAATTCCCAGTATACCCTGGTAATAGCTTCAGATTTGCATAAGGCAAGTAAGTTCTTTTTAGCTGCAGAAATACCAGGAAAACGGGTGTAGGCTGACTTCAACTCCGCGCACCTTTGACTTGCTCTTGTTGGTCGACGAATGTTAATGCTATTAAACTCCTAGTCAAGAAAGACTTTCTATATCTTATTAGAGTAGGTGAGCTTTTTTCCACGTTTACTATGCGGATACTGTTCCATTTTACAGTTTCACCATCTTGATTTTTGGTGAAATTATCACCGTTAGACACCAACGATTTAATTTCACTGAAGTCATACATTGCGGTGACAGAGCATGGCTTGTCAGATTTTTTAGCTAATGCCATTATTGGATCTAGCTGTGTTGGCACAAACAGAGGCCCACCTTTCAGAGCCCTGTTTTTTTTCTCGTTCAATGAGGGCTGCATGGAGTCACCCTCATTTTGTGCATGACCGACAATGAAGAACTTGTGTTCTATGGAATCTATGTCAAGTACTTGTACGGCATATATGTAGGCAGTGGCGGCGCTAGGCGTCGGCGACGTCGGCGACCGCCGACAGCCTCGCACCTGAGGGGACCTCGCAAAAGTTTTACAAAATATTTAAATTTCATTTATTTATTTTCATACACTTGCGTGAGTAAAGTGAGTGAGTAGTACTTTAGGGGTATTATCCAGAGTCCTCTGGCAACACTATGAAAGTTCGCGGGCGAGAAACAGAGTTAACTTTTTTAACACAATGATAGATGCTATTATAGTCGACACCGAATGTCGATTTAAAGTGCCCAATGAATATTTTGAACAATTTGATTTTATCATTGTAATGATTTAGGTACAATACTGCGGGAAGGCGACGGCGAAATAGTGACATACAGCCTTTCGAGCTATATGAAGAGCTACAGCTTTTGAAAGCGAATTCACTTGACTCTGTCAACGACGCGAAACAACTCATTCAGTACATTTTAGAAAATAATTTGGAAGAAATATATCCAAATGTTTACAAAGCAATTAGAATCATGCTCACAGTTCCCGTCAGTACAGCTTCCGCTGAGAGAAGCTTCTCAAAGTTAAAATTGATTAACACCTACTTGAGAAGCACGACGACTCAAGAGAGGCTATCTGCGTTATCAATTCTATCAATTGAAGCTGAAATAGCGGCTAGTACATAATCCTGAAAAAGTTCAGTGAGGCCAAAAGCCGAAAAGTTAGTCTATTTTAATTTCTATTTGTGTAATCTTTAACGTCTTTGATTAGCAATAAAACTCGTTTACTCATACATTAGTTTCACTATAATTCGGCTCATGTAATCTAACGTTTTCTTTTTGACTGGGAAATAAAAAAGGCCTCGCGGACCTAATTTCGCCGACGTCCAAGTGTGGTCTAGCGCCGCCACTGTATGTAGGTATAATGCTATGATGAATTTATTTTTATTTTGGCCAGGACAGTAGTCTGAATAAAAGATAGTTTTTCTTCCCTGTGCTGTGCAAATATTTTAAAATACATGACCCAATTTCATTTTCTCTTCGGCGGGCGACAGCTTCATGCCAAATATAACAATATCATTCTTTATTTTTTATGTCGAAGATCGTGAAGTTATAATTTAATAACCTCCTCTTATAAAAGAAATTGCTTGTGTTGCCCTCTGGTATAGGTTGAACCGGCTGAAGATCAAAGCAGCTAATTAGTGTGTTGTCATTTGCGTTTTTAATGTCTTCCTCTTTCTCTAGGCGACTTAGATTGTTTTTCCTTAATATGGTTCTCATATTCAGCTAGTTTTTTAAGTTTTTCATCTCTTATTAGGTTAGAATAATTTGTGCAGAAGCTACAGTATTTTTTTTTTTATATAAAATGAGATATTATACTTAGTCTTGGTATTGAAGATTGTTTTGTAGAGATGTTTCTTAATACACTGCTCATTGTTTTCAGTACATTTTTTTGCATACTGCCTGTACATTTCGGTTATGTTAATATCACCGTGGAGATATTTATTACGGTCCGATTTTGCTCTGCAGTAGTGCGACTCCATATCGGGAAAAGACTCAATATGTTTTCTGACATAGTCTTTGATGTTTTCGTCTATTCTTGGTCTGTCCGATCTTGGGTCTCCACCTCTTTTGTCTTTTAAACGAATCCTTCGCTGTTCTTCTTTTTGAGTGCTGTACTTACCACTCCACTCCCTTGTTAATATTCAAAGTATTTATGAAGAATGTCTTGCAAACCCTTATTACTGCATTATTTATTTCTAGGTAGCCCCTTGAGCCTCAGAGGGACCGATCGGACTCAAACGTAAAAGCACAGTTGCGCCTCGTTGGGACCAATCGGTCTCTAAAGTTAGTATTCTAAAGTTCTAATATGCATCAATTCTAAAGTGCATCAACGGTTTGGGAGAAATTAATATTTTGGTCGGCCGCCATAATAAATCTAATTTTTCCATAATTATACATAGTCTTTCAAAGACATACGCTCGCGAAATCTCGCGGCTCGAGGGGTTAATAAGCGTAATTGCATGTTCTTTTCTTTAATTCATGCTTGGGTGCTATAGTCTGCATGCATCTAATTAAATAGTCTTGTTGCGGTTACAACAGTACAAATTACCGCGTAAAGCTCTGCCCTGTAGACAAATCAAGAAATGAACCGCACTCCCGACAAACACAATATTCTTTATTTCATATAAGATATAAGGTTAGATAATTTAATCACCAAAACGCAACAGGCGGTCGTTGAAGGACGGACGAAATCCTGAAACAGAAAACGAACACGTTAGAAACTCGTCACAAACACTGTGATATCAAATCATACAAAACTGAGATTCAGCAGACACGCAAGAGCGACCACAGACACAACGCGACACGACTGCGGGCGAACAAAGACTGGCCTGGATGACAGGAGCGACCCTGTTTAAAACCGGACCGCGGGTGGCGTGCCGCCGCGCCGGACACAGTGTTGTATTACAAAGAACAAGCGAGCGATCGCTCTACAGAAAAGCGGAGACAGAGCGGGAAGGAGATACGGACATGGAGACATTTAAACTCGAACTGCGGGCGCGCAGAGCGATATGCGAAGGCAACGCGTCGAGAGAGACAGAGATTTCATCGATATAAATACGACCGATATTTTGTATGTAGATTCATTCATTCTGTATCGGACTTTTAATAAAGTACTACATAACTTTGCAAATATTAATACGCGAGTTTTGAGCCCGAGAAAGTCTCTTTGTCTGTTTACGTCCCCTAACTTCCAGTAGGATTAAAATATTTGGTGTTGCTCTTGTGTTATTTTCGTTGGCACGAGCCACTGAGAGGCTAATTACCTCGCGAATAACAGCAAGGACTTTGTCGTGGCGGTAAGTGTACAGTCCTTGATCTAAGGCCACCTTGCAGCCAGCTAGAATATGCCTGGCTGTGCAAGGGGTATTGCTAAAAAGGGGACATGAACTATCCTCGGCATAGCTTCAACGAGCAAGGTTATTGGGGTCTGGAAGCGTATGCTGAAAGGCATTTAAATAAAATTTCAGCATCTCTGGCGTCCAGTCATATAACATTACTTTCCAGTGCATTGGAGGAGGAATGCAAAAGTCCAATTGTTATCCAATCATTCTGGAATTGAAGGCCAATAGCGTGAGCCATACTATTGCTGTCGTAATCTCCCCGCAAGAGAGACTTCTTCAAGTCCACATTGCTCATGGTTGTACTGCCATACCCCAGACCATTGCCGTTCTCGCTGATTCCAGCAAGGAACTTTTTGTGGAAGTCTACGCGGGCTTGTAAATCATTTAACTCACTATGGCTACTTATAATGTGCTTCGATATTGCCGGATTCTTGGAATTGCTTAGAATCGAATTTTTGGTTATTCTGGAGTTGGCTTAGAGCAGAAAGGGCAGTTTTAGAGCTAGCCCAAAATTGTGTTTGGACCTGAAGAGAGTCGATGGGTCAGCTGGTTTGGCTAAGGACAACCAGGATTTTAAACTAGCTGTCACCAGTGCATCCAGACGAGGCAGTTAAGAGTTTCAAGGCGATAGGTGAGGGCAGCAAACCCCGCCCACCGCCCGGGCAGTTATAACGACGAGGGTCGTCTTGTCTGCCCGGGATGTCGTGCTACGACAACCCTGCGCGTACCAGTAGGGTAAAACACGCAGGGGGTGAAATAGGGTAAACCACCCCCCCCCCCCCGTACCGCCCCGAGAACCCATTTATTCTATAACAAAAATTTAGAACAAAAGTGATAACAAAAGAATTTAATTTTTTCTTTTAGCCAACGAAAAACGAAAAGAATTAATTAGGACGCCACCACGTTTTTATCGAGAAAAACGGGAAACGAAAAAAAGAAAAATGAATCTAACCCAAAAAAATTTAGAAACTCTTACCTCAGCACGTGGGTGGTACAAAATGTCACTAAATTGGGCCTGTCAGAACTAAACCATCGCGGCATAGAAAATAAAAACACAATCCATTTATCTAGGTCTTCTTTATTCCTCGGATTCTGGCGAAAAGTCTCGTCCATGGAATTACATCCGGCAGAAAAGAAAATCCGGTTACATCAGTGGTTTATTTTGATAACCAGGTCGAATGCAGCCGCGGTAAACCTCAGCAAGGGTTAAAACATCTTATAAAATTGGGCAAATAAAGGTGACACAATCTGCAAAAGAGCAGAAAAACCCGTAACTATCGCGCCGATCACATGTCAAAGACATCTTTTCCAAATATGTGAAACTTACCGCAAAAACGGTTCACACACCACACTACATATTTGTTAATGAAACAGAAAAACTCCCACGCACTCTAAAAGCGGCACTCAGCCCGTTTACGGCACTTTCTGACCACCTCGCCTCGACAAAAGCAGATTTCTCCCCTTCTTTTCGAAGCGCACGTAAAACGGAAGCCAAAAAAAACACGGCCGGATGTCGCAAAAGATGAACCAGAAACTATCGATTATAATTATGGCAACATTTAGCGGAAAATCGAATTGACAACCGTAATGTCCATACGGGTTTGACAGATAACCTCAAATGTCAACAAATTACGGGCCGAAATATTTGTACGGAATTTTAGTATTTTTAATGCTCCGGGAGGCTCGGAAACCGATATAAAACCAAGAACGGCACCAGAATCATGTTGAAACACGTCCAGAACACGGGAAATGTGATAAAATCCAGCAAAAACAAGGAAAATTCAACAAAACATAACAAAATGCCATGAAACATGAAAATAAGCATCTGTATGGATCGGAAACATGTTTTTAACCCCAGTTTCAGGTCGCAAATTGGATTTTTGTTACAGCCTCCCCCGCAAAAAGAAATCGGCAGGACCGCGACGATTTCCTCGAGTCGTCCCGATTCGCAACTGAGCAAGGACATGACAAAAATCCCAACCAATACGCCTCCCCAGGAAACAGTCCAACGAAAACAAATCCAAAAGGATACAATCAAACAATATAAAAACAAAAAAACTACAGCTTATCCTCGTGAACAGGAAAAAAAAACAAACCGTTCGGCAGGGTACGGCAGAGGTCTACTGACAAAAAAAAACTCCTCTCTACACAACAGTAGAGGATTTCCACTCAACTACTCCAAAACTCAAATAATACTCCTAGAAGGAGCCAAAAACTCTCCCAGCACCCCCAGGGGACTTCCACATCACCCCGTAAAATCGAGGACTTAGTCCTAGTGGCCTCATAAGAAGACCTGCAAACCGGTCGAAGGTAAAACCTATCGACCTCCCCGCAAACAAGCAAACCTAAGTAAAAACTCATCGGGGACTAAAAAAAACACAAAAAATTTGACCAGATCGTTGTTCCTCGATCGTAACCAATGCCTACTAAGAAAAATGTTGACTGTCAAATAATACCTTTCATACCGAGCCCTTCTAAAATCCCTTCCATACAACATTCAAACCACAGTGGTACTTGTCGGAATTGCAAGCACGACTGATACCATACAAAATGATTTAAGTGATGGCAACCACTCGGTGCCACACCGTTATAAATGACAGTTTAAAATAGATAGAAATCGAGCAAGTCGAAAACAGATGGAACAAGTTTTATAAGAGTAAGTTAACGAGGATTCCACTAACAAACAAACAAATAAAAAAAAAATGTCAAATCAACCGGAGTCTGAGGGATTTAATTTAAAATCTTTTATATGCCAGGTGCCTATGTTTTTGCCAGCTGCATTAAGCAGCTCATAAACCAAGGGAGAGTGTTTCTTCACTATCTGACACCTCTCATATCGCGGGGCAAACTTCGAAATGAAGTAATTTCCCGCATTGCTCAGGAAATAAGTCTTTTTAAAAACTGTATCCCCGACGGCAAATTCAGCCGGCCGGTGTTTACGGTCATAATAGACCTTATTGTGAGCATGCGATTGAAGTAATTTCTTCCGCACGGTATGGAAAATGCCAGGAAGTTCACTCAGATTCTGGGCGTAGGACAATCTGCTACCGAAAATGACTTCGGCTTGGGATTCCGGGGATTGAGTATAAAAGGAACCATCTAATATCGGTCCTCGACCATGAACCAGGAAAAAAGGGCTGAAACCCGTGGCTTCCGAAACAGCCGAATTGATCGCCATCTGAATGGCAGAAAGATGGAGGTCCCAAGAGCGATGGTTGTCTTTAACTGACAACGCCAACGCCGTGACAACTCCACGATTCTGCCTCTCAGTTGGATTGACCTGAGGGCAATATTTCGGGTTCAGGTATACCTTAGGGATCCGGTACTTGGACATTAGACTAGTGAACTCCTTCCCAAGGAACTGTTTGCCATTATCAGAAATGACATAGGGGAGACCGGGGCTATGGGGCCACCTTAAGGGAAATCGAGAAAAATATTGTTAGTTTTAAGGAATTTTGATATCGCTCCTAGACAAAATTAAATTTCAATATGTTGACTATCACCCTGAATACCTCATAAGGGGAAGTTTTCAAAGTGTTGATACTTAACAGCTAAAAACTATGAACACTGCAAATGGCCTCATTACCCCATGGTATGGGGTAATGACGCCACCCTTGGCCTGGTTACCCCAAATAATTATAAATACAAGTTTAATCAAAGAAATAAAGTTTGTTTAATTAAAGAACATTACAAAAATCGCAAATATAACATTTTGCCTTTTCAGCGCCACTGCAGTCCTTGTGCGCCCACTTTCCACAAATTGTGCACCTGAACCAAATTTCACGACTTTTCCCATATTCGCCACATACAAGGCAAATTTCATCATCGGAACTCTCCTGATCTTTTAAACCTTCATCGTCGAATACGATTTCAGTTGAGGTGTCTGATGAGGAGCTACTAAATACTTTCTTCTTAACTCTCAATAACTTCTGTTTCTCTACTTCCTTGTTAGCTTTCTTTTCTTTTTTCAAACTTTTCTCAATAAGCTCGTCTTTGAGAGGTGTTGACGTTAGTATTTGGGATGAGCCTTTCTTTCGGAGATGTTTTGTAATCTTCTTGATCCTCCTTGGAATAGGTGTTATTTCAGCCACTGTGGTATGGGGTGACTTGTTCCAATTTGAAGGCCCGGCGACAACTTCCTGATTAGATGGTTCAACGATAACATCCTGATCTGATCGCTCGGAAACAACGTCTAAATCTTCAGCAGGAGGTGTAAATTCGGTCTCATCAAAAACGTATGGATTCAATGGAAAAATACCAGTACACTGGAACCCTTTTAGAGCTTTGTCTACGGAAGACACTCTTCTATAGGCAGAACAAAAGATAGAAGCAATGTCATATTGTACGACTCTCTCATACTGCTTTGTCTTTAGATGAAGGTCTATCTCTCGATTAATTGCCTTCTTCAGAGGTCCAAAAAATACAACGTCCAGGGGCTGGGTGCGATGGGAGGTGTGCGGTGGGAGTGATACCATGACAATTCCATTAGCTCTACAGAAATTGTAAGCTGATAGGGATACATGACTCGAGTGATTGTCAAGTACCAACAAAACTGGTTCCTGTGTTGAACATTTAACAGTCTTATGGAAGTGTTCGAGCCATTTTACAAACAAATCTTCGGTTATCCAGCCAGACTTAGAGCAAGTGTAGATGGCATCTGGAGGCCCATCCTTCTCCAGCAGAGGTGTCATTCTTTGACGCTTAAAGATGAACATAGGCGGAACGTATAACCCTGCAGCACTGAAGCAGCAAACCACCGTGGTATTTGTTCCTCGCTCAGCGCTGGAAATAAGACCAACTTGCTTCTGACCTTTTTTGGCCAGTACTTTTACTGCACTCCCAACTGTATTAACACCTGTCTCGTCACAGTTGAATATTCGAGATGCCGGAAACTTGTATTTACCATATACTTCTTCGAGGTTGCTGTAAAATTTTGACACGTCAAGCTTGTTAAATCCCAGTATTCTACTGAGGCTTGTGTGCTCTGGCTTTCTAAGTGAAATGTCACCACAGCGTTTCAAGAAGCCAGAGAGCCAACCCTCACCGGCGAGTTTGGTAGTTTTGTTGAACTTATTTTTGATGTTATTAATTTCAGCAAATTCATAAGCAATTTGCCTTATTTGAGTTGTTGTCACACCAAAATATAATTTTGCCAAAATTAGGACATGAGCCTTTAGTTCTTCTTCTTGTCCAGCGCTGAACACTGTTGGTTTACCCATATTGGGGCCTTGTGGAATTCCTTTTTTTAATTGGTTTCGAAGAGAACTCCTCGGAATGTTAAAAGTCTTCGCCACACTTTTGACACTTCTGCCGTTGGCCACTTGAGCACAAGCCTCTGTCATACATTCCTTGCTCCAACTGGCTTTATTCGTCTTCCTCTGATAATTTCGAACCATCTATGAAAAGGGAAAAAAACACGTAAAGCACTTTGTTTCCTTTAATCCACAATATTGGGGTAATCAGGCCATCCCTGGCCTCATTGCCCCATTTTGGTGAAGTTTACAAACATATGGAAAATATAACCTAAAACTGTCATTGAAGCAATCAATTGCATGCTAAATCATGCTGCAATATGCTATTATAAAGCATACATTGTTTGATCTTAGTATTACCAATCAAATTTTTCATATGCTTACTTTTGTAAAAGTCCGACCTTAGATGGAATGGCGGTATTTTGATTTTTCGCCCACGAAACTTTTATATCTCCTCACATGAACACGGCCGTCGTCGGACTGTTTAATTATGCCAATGAGAGTTGGTAGCACTGCATATAAGCGGACTAAAACGCGCGGGGTTTGAATTAAGCGGGTGGCCTCATTCCCCGGGGTGGCCCCATAGCCCCGGTCTCCCCTACTGCGGAACACCAAACTGCAGAAAGACCTTATGCTCCATAATGTGGCTAATGATTTTACTAGTAGCCCGCTTCAAGGGAAAAAGTAAGCAATATTTGCTGAAACAACATGTGACTACTAGTATATGTATATTCCGATCTCTCGTCATAGGATATGGACCCAAAAGATCGACGGAGACCATCTGGAAAGGAAAGGCACATGATTTTGGATTACCCAAATGACCCAAAGGAGACATATTTGGATGTTTGTATTGCTGGCACGTTTCGCACTGAGAAACGTATTTAACAACGTCTCCGTGTAAGTTCGGCCAAAAATAACGCAGACAAAGACGACGATGGGTTTTAAATACCCCGAAATGAATTGCCAGATCAGAAGCATGGTTTTCCTGTATCAGCTTCTCTCTCATGGGCAACGGAACCACTAACTTCCAGTCATAAGAACTGGTCAATTGGTACTTGCTCCGAGAGTAGCGATACAACTCACTACCTTTGATCTGATAATTGGGGTAAGCGGCAGGATTGCCGGATACTGCATTAAACAAATCATTGTACCAGGGATCGGCGACAACAGAGACAGACGAAACCGGGAGCAAGCGCGAGAGCGCATCAGGGACGACATTTTCGACACCTTTCTTGTGGACGATCTCAAAGTCAAAAGCGGACAGCCGGATACCCCATCTGGCCAGGCGGCCAGTTGGATTTTTGAGGCTTAAAAACCAACGCAAACTGGCATGATCCGTGAAAATTTTGACTCTGGGACCGCCCTCCAAGTAGCCGCGAAAATGTTCGATAGCATGAATCACGCTTAGGGCTTCCCGTTCGGTAGCAGAATATCGCGTTTCAGCGGGTAGGAGAGTCCTACTCGTGAAAGCGATCGGATGTTCGACGCCATCCACTGTCTGGGTCAATACGCCACCTACACCGTACAACGACGCGTCGCAATGTAAGGCGAATGGCTTGGAAAAGTCCGGACACGCTAAAATCGGACTGGAAACCAGAGCCGATTTCAACTTCCGGAACGCTTCTTCCGCCTCGGGTGTCCACGCAAATGCAGGGGCACCTTTACGGGTACTTGTTAAACGAGACAACGGCGCAGCAATACAAGAAAAATTCCGGATGAACCGGCGGTACCAACCAGCTAAACCAAGGAAACTCTTTACCATTTTAGGAGAATTTGGAGTAGGAAAATCAAGAATACTTTTTACCTTCTCGGGATCAGTATGTAACCCATGGGAATCAACTACATACCCCAAATACTTCAACTCTTTCCGGAAAAATTGACACTTTTTGAAATTAATGGTGAGATTAGCATACACCAGACGATCTAACACTCTGTTCAACAGGGAAATATGTTCTTCGAACGTGGCCGAGACAATTACGATATCATCTAAATAGCAAAACACCTTGTTATCGAAGGACGGGTCAAACAATTGGTCGGCGAGCCTTTGCATGCAAGCCGGCGAGTTGCGCATACCAAATGGACAGACTTGCATGGCAAAGAATCCCCGTCCAGGAACGGTAAAACTGCACTTTTCTCGAGAAGCAGGATCTAAAGGAATTTGCCAAAAAGCGGCCGATAAGTCAATCGACGAGAGAAAATTCGCATCTCGCAAACTATCCAGGATAGTAGTAATCCGCGGCAAAGGGTACGCATCTGGCTTCGTAATAGAATTCAGCTTCCTACTATCGAGACAAAAGCGGAGAGTACCATCCGACTTCGGGACAAAAATAGTCGGGTTATTCCACCGACCGTTACTAGGGGTGATTACGCCTAAGTCTAGCATTCGGTCTACTTCTTCATTCAACAGCGCCAAGCGAGCGGGAGACAGAGGGTAGTACCTCTGCTTCACTGGCGGATGATCGCCCGTATCGATAACCTGCGAGACCAAAGTTGTACGACCAAGACCCTTGAGATCAGTAGAAATTTTATTAAAACTCTCGATCATCTTATTTGCTAGCGACTGTTGGTTCGCCGTCAAGGAAGCGAAAGGATGTAAAGCCCTCACTTCGCCAACAGCGCTCCAACCGACATCGCTAGACTCGAACCGCACATGTTTCAAAATTTCAGGAGCTAAGTCAAATTCCCTTACAAAATCCATCCCCAGAATGAGAGAAGTTCCAATATCCGGAGCTACAACAGCTCGAATCACCTGACAACAATCATTAAATTTAAAGGGCAAAGAAATATAACCAATCGTCCGTACAGTACTAGAATTAGCTGTGCTAAGCGTCAACGACGCAGCATGATGCAGAGTATAACCGATATCCATTAAATATTTATGGGAACCGGCACCCAAAATTGTCAAACTCGAACCAGTGTCGAGAAGACCACACACAGCTATATCCCCCAACGAAACATCCAAAAATGGACGACGGTTATCTTTCTCATTTTTGAACAACAACGAGACCGAGTCAACAAAAGCCCTTATACGGTCCCGCTGGGCACGTTTTTTGGAACATCCGAATGAGATTGAGATTGAGATTGAGAGGGCTTCCTCTCCTTTGAACAATCCGGGCACGTAGCCACGGTGAAATTAAATTTACCACAACGGTAACAATATTTGGAATGGCCGTGATGTGTGCCACCCCGAGCACCACGCGAAGCTCCGGGGCCTCCACGAGTGCCACCGACGTCGGTCGGGTTGTCTCGAGAGTCACCACCCCTCTTTGAACCACCCCGAGAGTGTTTACCACCCCGGGATGAGTTATTGTATATTGGAGACTCTACGGCAGAATCCTGACCATTATTAAATGGTTGAACTACAGAAGCAACGTCATCACCTGAGTAGTCGACAGCGTGCACAGTTTTTGGGGTCGACTTCTCGGACCCACTGAAGGAACGTAGATTGGCGTTATATGCGTCAATTGATAACTGGGCGCTTTCCAATCGCTTCCCCAGACTGAGCAGCTCATCTACGGAGCTGATGGCTACCAACGCGAATTGCTGCTGCAGATACGGCCTTAAATTTGAGCGGATGATTTCCAGTTGTTCGGCCTCTGACACTGGCCGCGACATCTTCTGGAAATAGCTGAGCACAGTGATGACAAAAATGTGTAGCGGCTCATCCGGCCTCTGAAACCTGGACCGCACCAACTTCAGCAAATCGCGGTCGTAGTCCAGACTTCCGAAACTTTCCCTCAGCTCCCTTACGAGCTGAGACCAAATATTGATACGCGAGGCACGAGTGCGATACCATACAAGAGCATGACCAGTGAACAGTTCGCAGGCCGATTTTAACAATCGCGCATCGGAAATATTACGCGCCAATCTATTCTCCTCCAGCCGCTCCAAAAACTCGACGACACAAGACTTGCCGTCGTATGAAAAACCTAAACACAGCGGCTTCAAAACACGCTCGAAAGAACTATCCGCACCCCCGTATGCAGGGACCGGAAAACGCTCTGACGAAAGCCGAGGAACGAAAGAAGTAGAAGGCGGAGGAACCGCATCGAAAAATACCGGTTCCGGACGAGAACGCAGATCTCCAGCACCAGAAGTCGAAGGTACCGGCAACCCTGGCGGCTCAACCACCGGAACGAACAAACGACCAGAGGAGGGACCAGGCACAACACCTGAAATCTCCGGAACCGCACTCACCGCAGGTGCGTTTGTAGGTCGCAACAAGCAAGGGCTTGGACCACGCGCCAATTCCGTACTCTCCTCCAAAACCTTAACTATCTCCTCAATCTCCGCTTTCAACTTCTCCAGTCGATGAACAAGGTCTACTTGTGTGGAAACTATTCTTGACACACGATAGAAAAGATGTGTAATTTTGGTGCAAGCTCGCTTATACAATAAGCGAGTTTGGTTTTCTAAAAATTCCTCTAACAATTCCTGTAAACAAGACAGTCTTATAGAACACTCCTGGTATTCTTGTTCAGGATCTAGCTCAGTGGTTTGTATAGACTGTGGCGGAAAATCATCTAACAAGGCAATGAACTGCCGTCGCATCGACTCTACAACATTTGTGGGAACACCTCTAATGCGGAATTCATAATCTAATTCTGCCTTGACTAGATGAGAAGCCGCATAATACACCAAAACGGGAGAAACCATTGTCAAAACCTATCCCACAAAGTAAATTTAAAATAAAAATAAAAATCACGAAAAGTTTGGAAAAATAAAATTTCCAAAAAAAAAACTAAAATATTAAAAAAATTCAAAACACGGACCCGTTTTTGTCGGTTGTGTCACCTTTACCCAAAATTCCTAACTCCGCCTCTGCTGCCTTCACCCGGATATCTGAATAAACCTGAAATTATATAATAAAAAACAAATTAAGAAACCTTCAAACTTTACATCAATAGACTTTGTCAATGCCGCAGACTAATGTCATATAAAGCCAATTAAAAGAGAAAACGGCAAATTACATCAAAATCGTTAGAAAAACAAAGTCGGCTTACCAAAAAACGCAACTTAACCAACTAGTCGGCAACCAAAAAAGACTTAACACACACTGTGAAACTGACAAATCAAATTGACATTATACAATTAAAACATGACGGCGGATTCATCATCCTTTCGCGGAAACCGCGAACTACAGCCAATTAAGCGTGAAAACTAACGTCAAAATACTGATAAACAGAACTGTCAAAACATATGATCTAAAACTAGCAACAAATTGCATTCAACTTGGCAACAAAATTATGTAGTGACTGAAATTAGCAACGCTTTTACACTTTTATGGGATACGTTTTACGGCGAATTTAACTTCTTTCACGGAACGACGTAAAAATTACAACCAAAACAAAAATATGAAATGTCAAAAAAATATGACAACTTAAAAAAAAAACATGTGATTTAGATTCCAAACCACGAAAATCCAGCTCTAAAAAGCCCAAATTTAGTTCTGTTCCACGTTAGGGCCGCCAAATTTATAACAAAAATTTAGAACAAAAGTGATAACAAAAGAATTTAATTTTTTCTTTTAGCCAACGAAAAACGAAAAGAATTAATTAGGACGCCACCACGTTTTTATCGAGAAAAACGGGAAACGAAAAAAAGAAAAATGAATCTAACCCAAAAAAATTTAGAAACTCTTACCTCAGCACGTGGGTGGTACAAAATGTCACTAAATTGGGCCTGTCAGAACTAAACCATCGCGGCATAGAAAATAAAAACACAATCCATTTATCTAGGTCTTCTTTATTCCTCGGATTCTGGCGAAAAGTCTCGTCCATGGAATTACATCCGGCAGAAAAGAAAATCCGGTTACATCAGTGGTTTATTTTGATAACCAGGTCGAATGCAGCCACGGTAAACCTCAGCAAGGGTTAAAACATCTTATAAAATTGGGCAAATAAAGGTGACACAATCTGCAAAAGAGCAGAAAAACCCGTAACTATCGCGCCGATCACATGTCAAAGACATCTTTTCCAAATATGTGAAACTTACCGCAAAAACGGTTCACACACCACACTACATATTTGTTAATGAAACAGAAAAACTCCCACGCACTCTAAAAGCGGCACTCAGCCCGTTTACGGCACTTTCTGACCACCTCGCCTCGACAAAAGCAGATTTCTCCCCTTCCTTTCGAAGCGCACGTAAAACGGAAGCCAAAAAAAACACGGCCGGATGTCGCAAAAGATGAACCAGAAACTATCGATTATAATTATGGCAACATTTAGCGGAAAATCGAATTGACAACCGTAATGTCCATACGGGTTTGACAGATAACCTCAAATGTCAACAAATTACGGGCCGAAATATTTGTACGGAATTTTAGTATTTTTAATGCTCCGGGAGGCTCGGAAACCGATATAAAACCAAGAACGGCACCAGAATCATGTTGAAACACGTCCAGAACACGGGAAATGTGATAAAATCCAGCAAAAACAAGGAAAATTCAACAAAACATAACAAAATGCCATGAAACATGAAAATAAGCATCTGTATGGATCGGAAACATGTTTTTAACCCCAGTTTCAGGTCGCAAATTGGATTTTTGTTACAATTCATAATAATAAGTATTTACAAAAGAAAAATTTACAAAATTTAACATATTCACAAAAAGAAAAAAAAATCAACAAATAGCGTAAATTTAGGAGCCGGTAAGCGGGGTAGAGGACGCTCTAGAACGATGATGGTGAAGGCGCACGGTCCGTGGGCAGGTCTTGGAGCAGCCACGAGGGGGAGGAATCCCTGGATCCTGCAAAGAACGAAACGCCCCTCGGTAAGAGATGGACACAAAGACGGGCACTTCGGGCTGGAAGTAGCCGCCGAATCACGCCACCAAGGAAGAGGGTACCCCCTGGGGGGTATCCCGAGGCCTCATGCTTTTCCAAGAAGCCACCCAGTGCTCCACAAACTCGCCAAACGACTGGAAGCAGCTCCTACAACTGACCAAATCCGAGTACCAAATCGGAGAACGCCCAACGCACGCGCCCACTGCATCCATCAATTTCTCCCGTGCAGCCGCTAGAATTGGGCAAGACCAAATTACGTGTTCCGCAGTTTGGCGACCATACCCACAGGCGCACCGGGGGTCATCGGCAAGTCCAAAGTCAAATAGTTTGGCTCTGAACTCTCCGTGGCCCCCAACCAGCTGCGTGGTATGGTGGTCGAACCGCAGAAACGAATTTGCCATCCGCACTGCAACGGACGGGAAAAAGCAATGGGTGAGGCGGCCCGTACCCCCGGCGTCCCATCTAGCCTGCCAGACACGCAAGGACTCCACCCGAATCAGGCGGGCAAACTCCCCAGCTCGGTGTGCCACCGGGTCGATCGATAGGCCATGAAGGACTACCGGCTCGCCCCGGCGGTACCGCGACAACGCTGCACGCTCCAGAATCTCCAGGTCAATCGCCAGAACGCCAGCGATGACGGGTAACGCAAGAGTGGACGTCGTTCTGTACGCCCCGGTCAGGGCCACGAGAGGGATGCGCTGTCCGTGCAGCAGCGAGACACGCGTCGCCTCATGAACGGCAGTCTCCGTCCAAGCGCGTGCGGCATAAGTCGCACGCGGGACGAAGACGCCCTTATAGATAGTCATGACCGCCGGGAAACGAATTCCCCAGTCGGCCCAACTCACTCTGCGGAGCGCAAAGAATAGATCCCGGGATTTTTCGGCTGTAATCTTTTGCGTGCGAAAGAAAGGAAAGGGAAGCCGTAAGCGTCACCCCCAGGTATCGAACGGTGGCCGGGAAAGATACCGGGCGACCGTTCATCCTGATGACAGGGTTCCGCTTAAGATGTCCCTTCAGGAGAAGCGCCTGAGTTTTCGTCGGAGAGAAGGTGAGTCTGTTTCGCTGACCCCATCCAAGGATCAGGTCCAGCGAGTCAGCCACCCTTCTCTCGACCTCTGCGCGTCTCCTGCCGCCCACCAGGAGGAGAGCGTCGTCGGCATAAGCGCTGACGGTGCACCCCTCCGATAAGGTAGACCGAGGAAATCATCAAAGAGAATGTTCCAAAGGCTAGGACCCAACACTGACCCCTGTGGACAGCCCATAGTCGGGGTTTTGGTGACGCTGGTCGGGCCGTACCTCAGAGTGACAGATCTGTCTGAAAAGTAGCTACTCACTACTTTCAACAAATAGTTCGGGCACAGGCGGGCGCGAAGCTTGCATATAAGCATCGGCCACCACGCGTTGTCGAATGCATCGGAGATGTCCAAAAATACGCCTACCACGTAGCGGCCGTCGTAGTTGCGGACCCAGTTCTTTGCAAACAGAATGGCGTCCTCCGTGCCCTTCCCTCGGGTAAAGCCATGGAAAAAATCATTGCTCATAAAATCAGATCATTCCTGAGCCAAGAAATGGTAATAACTGATGAACAGCATGGGTTCACGCAACGACGGTCAACTGTGACAAATCTTTTAACGTCCCATAGTCGGGGGTTTTGGTGACGCTGGTCGGGCCGTACCTCAGAGTGACAGATCTGTCTGAAAAGTAGCTCCTCACTACTTTCAACAAATTGTTCGGGCACAGGCGGGCGCGAAGCTTGCATATAAGCATCGGCCACCACGCGTTGTCGAATGCATCGGAGATGCCCAAAAATACGCCTACCACGTAGCGGCCGTCGTAGTTGCGGACCCAGTTCTTCGCAAACAGAATGGCGTCCTCCGTGCCCTTCCCTCGGGTAAAGCCATGGAAAAAATCATTGCTCATAAAATCAGATCATTCCTGAGTGTGGAGGCTTTCCAAGTTGTGGGGCTTTCCCACGTGTGGCCTACAAACAGATTCAACCCTCCGGGTTGTAAGGCCAAAGGTGACGTCGGGCGGCGTTGGCGAAATCCTCTTCTTTAACGTCGCTCGGGTCGTGTCTAATCCGCTTGTAGGTAGTATTTCCGGGACTTGCACTCGAGGTTTGTATTGTTAATAAAAAACAATAATTTTGTTGTTTTTAAAAGCTTCTAAGCTATTAAAGATGTTTTAATTTACTTTAAAAAATGAAGTCTTTTACACTAGTTATGAATTTACAAAGCACGCTCTAAAATGGCCTGTCGCAAGGCACGCTAATAATGATCTCCAAGACACGCTCGAAAAATGATCTGTCTGGTCATCGGCGGGCGACCTCCATTATATAGGTACGACCGCCGCGCGCCGCCGTCGGCCGCGTGGTGGGGAGGTTTGTGTCCCGCCCGCACGCGGTCGTCGGCCGGCGTAATTGTATGTCGTTTTGTGAAGTTTAATATAATATTATTTCCTTCTATTTTGCTTAAGTTAAGGGTATACATACGCCCTTAAACTCTAACTTATATTAACTTATGACTATTTTACATTTATCTTTTAATAATCATAATTTATTGCTATGTCCTATTTTAGGTTTAATTTTACATATCTTCACCAGTTATTGGCCGATTTGGCTCGGACAAAGTCTAAAAATTAAATTATATTATTCTAAATATTTAGGCATTGTTATGGCAGCAATTTTGTGGATTTTGTGATCCAATATTTAAGCTGGCGCTTTCCAAAATATGAGTCATTCTTTGTACCTACCTGGCTGGCGGGGAGGGTCGATTTTACAACCGGCGGCGGGGTTGCTTAATCCTTTTTGCCGGCGGTGTATTTAGGGTGGGTTTTTATTACCCTTTTTAAATGCACGTGCTGGGATAATTCCGACGTTTCCTTTGTTTGCGAGCGAGGTTTGTTTTCGGGTTGACGTGTAATTTCGAAATTTTTGGCGTTTCGCTTGTAATATTCCACTTTTAGTTTAAAAACCATTAGCCCCCGCTTTTAGTGGAGCTAATCCGAGTATACCGATTTGTGTGTTAAGTGCACTTACTGCCATAAATAATATTTGTTGGTTGGGGATTTTTGATGCGCTCGGGATTTTAGGCATGTCGACACGATATTTGTTGTGATGTTTATCATCATCATGCCTGCCCGATATTCCATCTTTCTTCCCGCAACATCCCCCTCTCCGTGAGACAAGTGTTTTCTCCTCACTCCTCCTCTTCGGGAGGTGAAATTGTTGTTCTCACTTCCTCTTGGTGGGGAGAATAGATTACTGCCACTTTATGTACTGGTCTTTTGTACGACTTTCCGCGACAGCAGATCGTTACTGAACGTACTTGCTTATCGGGAGCGGTATGTACTTGCTCTATTCGCCCTCGGAGCCAAGTATTTCTGGGTAGGTCCGCGTCCACGAGGATGACTATGTCTCCTATCTGGACGGGTTTTACCGCGTCGTGCCATTTTGGTCTCGTCGCCAGCGTCGGGAGATATTCGCGTACGAATCTCGACCAAAAATGGTTTGCCATTATTTGGGCTTTTTGCCACTGTTTTTTGAGGCAAAGATTGTCGTTGTCAATTACGCCTATGTTGAGTCGACCTGATGACGAACCAATCAAGAAGTGATTTGGCGTAAGACTTTCGTCGTCTTGGCTGTCGAGTGAAACATGGGTTAAAGGGCGAGAATTAACCGAATGTTCCGCCTCTGCCATTAATGTTAATAATGTCTCGTCGCGAGGAGCTTTTTCCTTTAAAGTGATGGAGAGGGCTTTTTTTATGGATTGAACCAATCTCTCATAAAAACCTCCCATATGGGGCGCTGTCGGAGTGTTGAATCTCCATTCTATTTCTTTCATAGCGCATTGTGAACTTACGTCATCAAAATTGACATCTTGCAGTGCCCGTTTTAACTCGTTATTGCTCCCGTGAAAATTCGTTCCGTTATCGGAAAATATTACGGACGGTGTCCCTCTGCGTGCGCATAGCCGCTTTATTGCCATCATTGTGCTGTCCGTTGATAGGGAATGGACGATTTCTATGTGGACGGCTCGACTATTCATACAACAGAAAAGCATACCGTACCGTTTTTCCCGGTGTCTTCCAACGGTGGCTTCTATCGGCCCGAATATATCGGCTCCGATATTGGTGAACGGTCGTATGTGATGAGCCAACCTGATGTCCGGTAAGACCGCCATTTTGGGTGGAATTGGCTTCGCTCTGTCAATCTGACATTTTCGGCAGTCGCGAGTGATTTTTCGAATCGCTCCCCGGAGTCGCAATATCCAATAACGCTGTCGTAGTTCATTACAAACCCATTCACGTCCTTTGTGACCGGCCTGCTCGTGCTGCCATTTCATCAACAACTGGGTGTAATGACTACGCGCGTCCAGTATTGCGGGTTGTTTTACCTCGGGGGCGACACCGGCTAAATTTTGTATGCGACCGCCTACTCGCAGGATCCTATTCGTATCCAGGTACGCATTTAGGTTTCTTATCCTACTGTTTTTTGGTAATTCTTTATTGCTTTTTAATAATGAAATTTCCTCGCTGAAATCTTGTTGCTGCGAAACCCGAATCAGGTAGAGGTCCGCGCAAGCAAGTTCTTGTGGGGTTAAATGTTTTGTTTTTTCGCCGCTGCGTTTGCAGCGTTGTGCGAATCGAAATATCCATGCTACTGTACGACGTAACCGTTCTAGGCGTGAGAATCGTTTTGTCTCGATTAATGAAATAGTTTTTATCGAGGTCATTACGTTTACCGGTCGACGTTCTTCGTCCTGACCGTATTCTGACGATGGAGATTCATCGTCCGCGGGCCAGTGGTCGCTTTTTTCCAGTAGGAATTCCGGTCCGTTTATCCACTCTTTTGGTCTTCACCCATTTTAGTCGCCGTGTCCCGAGTGGCGTTATCCGCGGGATTCAATTTCGTGGGTACCCAACGCCATTGGCTTGGTGTGGTAACCTGGTCGATTTCGCCCAGTCGGTGAGCTACAAACACGTTGAATTCACGTGGGTCACGTTTTATCCACGCTAGTACGGTCTTGCTATCTGACCATAACGTTGTGGAGGAAAATTCCCAGGTGTGCTGCGATTTTATTAGCTCGGCTAATTTGCTGGCCATTGTAGCGGCTTGCAGCTCTAGTCTTGGTAGCGACATGGGTTTCAGCGGTGCTACTTTGTTTTTGCCGGCTATAAAGGCCGTGCTCGCGGTGCCGTTTTCATTTTCGTAACGTAAATACGCTACCGCGGCATATGCTCGTTCGCTCGTGTCCGCAAAAACATGCAATTGTACGTCGCGGGCCAGTTTTCCTGTGTGCTGGTAGCTACGGTTTATAGTTACGAATTTTATTTTTCGCAACTCGGCCAACCAGACTTGCCACTTTTGACTGGCACCGTCGCTAATAATCTCGTCCCAGTCCGTCTTATCCAACCATATGGTTTGGAGTAAGATTTTCGCCTTTACTGTTAGTGGGCCCAAAATCCCGAGCGGATCAAAGGTGCTCATTATCACCGATAATGTTTGTCGCTTCGTCGGGGTTTTGCGACCACTCAGTAAGTCGGGATTAATTTTCTTGAGGTCCGTGTCGAATGAAAAGGTGTCGCGATGAGGCTCCCATATAAGTCCGAGAATCCTCTCACTCGCCTCGTCGGTACCGGCCAATTTTATTTTTGTTTGTGAACGTATATTATGTGGTACCTGCTCTAATATTTTTGGATCGTTACTCATCCAGTTTACGATGTTAAAGCCACCTTCCTGGTGAATTTTCGTAACGGTCGCGATCATTTTTTGGGCGGTTTCTACAGTATCCGTTGAATCTAGATAATCGTCCATATAGTGTTTGTTTACTATGGCGTCGACCGCTTCGGGATATTTTTTCCTGAATCTCTCCGCGTTTGTATTTTTTACAAAGAGTGCGGAGCACGGAGATGAGGTAGACCCGAAAAGGACTACATCCATGGAGTACTCGGATGGTTCCTCTTCTTGTTTTAGGTCTCGCCATAGGAAACGTTGACTTTGGGTGTCTTTTTTTGATAAATGAATTTGTAAAAACATCTCCTTTATGTCGCCCGCGAATCCGTAACGTCCTTGTCGGAATTTGAATAGGATTCCAATCAGAGAGTTTAATAAATCGGGTCCTGATAATAGTTGGTCGTTTAGGCTTGTTCCCCCGGCTTTCGCGGCGCAGTCAAAAACGAGTCGCATTTTTCCTGGTTTATTTGGATTTTCAACCGGGAAGTGTGGAAGATACCAAATACGATTTCCAGGGGTGCGTAATTCCTCTGGACTCAATTTATGGGCATACCCTTTTTTCAGAAAATTATTTATTGTGTCGCAATATTGAGTGGCCAATGGTTGATTTTTGAGTAGTTTGTTCTCTATGGATTTCAACCGTTTTTTAGCCATCTCGTGACTGGCTGGCATCGTCACCTTGTCGCTTTTCCAAAGCAGTCCGGTACTCCAACGATTGCCTTCTAGCTTCGTTGTGTCGTGAAGAAGCGTCTCGGCCCGCGCGTTCGTAACGGCCTTATGGGCGCGTATGTGCGTTCCTACTTCTTCTACCTCGAAATACGACCGGATGATGTCGTCCATCCTTTGGTTTGAGCCCGCATTCCGTAAGTGGTTTACGGCGCGGCAAGTAGACAAATCACCGCCCCCCCCTCCCCCTAATGTCCACCCAAGTCGGCAATAGGTTGCTATCGGAGCTGTCGGGGGACCGGTTTTTATCGTTCTGGGAATGATTAAATCATAGTGATCTATTCCTATTAGAATTTGCGGTGCTCCTTCAAAGTCGCAAAACGGTATGTCGGCTAAATGAGGCCATTTAATTAGCATAGATTTAGCACAGAATTTTTGTGCTGGTAAATCCAGCTGTTTTATGGTCCTGGCGTTACGCAAATCATAATATTTTTTACCTTTCAGCGGTCGGATCTTACAATTTATTCGCTGCGTTGTCGCGTTCGCGACTGACATGCCCGAGGCGCCTACTAAATTTAAGGGGCTAATTTCCCCGTGTACTCCTATTTTATCCGTTATGCTCTGATCTATTAATGTGATTGAGGATCCTTCATCGCATAACGCTAGCACTTTTATAACGCCTTTCGGCCCCCGTAGTTCCACGGGCGCTACCCTTAGAATCATTTTTTCCGATCCGTCCCACGTATTAGCTACTGTATTAGGGGTATTTTGGTCGTCGTTCGAGGGCTGATCTTTTTGCGCGGCATTATTTTTATGTAATAATTTGTGGTGAGGCCACTTACAACCTTCTATCCCACACGGCTCTTTTACGCTACATTGCGCTTGGCGGTGGTCTTTTTTAAAACACCGTGTGCATAAGCGTTTTTCCTTAACCCATGTCCAACGTTGATTTATTGTCATTTTTCCCAATTTAGGGGTTAGATGATTGTTTCGCCCGCACTTTAGGCAGGCGTCTTTCGACTCCTGAGTGTCTGTAGCAAAAACTCTTTTTTTGCTCGGCATCTCGGATCGATTGTTACTATACTTATTTTTTGAATAATTTTTTACGGGATCTTCTTGAGAGGCGGCGTCTATTATTGTCTCTAACCAGTTTCCGTAATCTAAAAGAGTAGGATGCGGTCCATGGCCGGCGGAGTACCACTGTAACCGCAAATGTTGTGGCAATTTCATCACTAATTCTTTTAGCAGCGGTGGATTTGTGTGATACGCAGAATGACCCATATTTTTCAAAGCATGTACGACATTACAAACGGTAGTGCCGTACTCAACCAACTTAAATATTGAATCACTCACCAATATTTGCTGCGTACTGCGTGCTTCCTGCATGAGCGCGTCGATGCGAGCGCCAGGTCTGCCAAAACGGCGTTCCAGCGCTCTTCGGATCTCCGGGACATTGCCGGGATCCAATAACATCGCGCGTACTGCTTCGCGCGCGGGTCCTCGCAGGCTTTGTTGTAGTCGTAGCAGATTGTCCGCGTTGGTGAATCCGCACATTGTCGACCCCTGGTCGAATAGTGCGGCGTATATTGGCCACTCCTGCATGCTGCCGTCGAATTGGGGAAGGCTGCGCAGCATCTTCGCTCGGGTCTGCATCATGTAGACGTCGGGCGGGCTGCATTCTTCCTCTTTCTTCATCGTCGGGACGTCGCCGCTCGGACGGGCGTAATTGCTCGCTCGGGCGGTGTCACTCGGTCGATTGGCGGTGGCGGCTGCTGCGTTATCGGCGATCGCTTTCGTGACGGCGCTCGCGACGGCTCGTTGTAACGCGGCGTCGCTCGCCTTTTTGTCCGTGGCGTCGTCGTCTCTTAACTGCCGCTCGTAGGAGGAGGCTCTTGGATGGGAGTTGGCGGCGGCTGCGGTGGCGGCGATCGCTTGCGTGACGGCGCTCGCGACGGCTCGTAGCCGCCGAATCACGCCACCAAGGAAGAGGGTACCCCCTGGGGGGTATCCCGAGGCCTCATGCTTTTCCAAGAAGCCACCCAGTGCTCCACAAACTCGCCAAACGACTGGAAGCAGCTCCTACAACTGACCAAATCCGAGTACCAAATCGGAGAACGCCCAACGCACGCGCCCACTGCATCCATCAATTTCTCCCGTGCAGCCGCTAGAATTGGGCAAGACCAAATTACGTGTTCCGCAGTTTGGCGACCATACCCACAGGCGCACCGGGGGTCATCGGCAAGTCCAAAGTCAAATAGTTTGGCTCTGAACTCTCCGTGGCCCCCAACCAGCTGCGTGGTATGGTGGTCGAACCGCAGAAACGAATTTGCCATCCGCACTGCAACGGACGGGAAAAAGCAATGGGTGAGGCGGCCCGTACCCCCGGCGTCCCATCTAGCCTGCCAGACACGCAAGGACTCCACCCGAATCAGGCGGGCAAACTCCCCAGCTCGGTGTGCCACCGGGTCGATCGATAGGCCATGAAGGACTACCGGCTCGCCCCGGCGGTACCGCGACAACGCTGCACGCTCCAGAATCTCCAGGTCAATCGCCAGAACGCCAGCGATGACGGGTAACGCAAGAGTGGACGTCGTTCTGTACGCCCCGGTCAGGGCCACGAGAGGGATGCGCTGTCCGTGCAGCAGCGAGACACGCGTCGCCTCATGAACGGCAGTCTCCGTCCAAGCGCGTGCGGCATAAGTCGCACGCGGGACGAAGACGCCCTTATAGATAGTCATGACCGCCGGGAAACGAATTCCCCAGTCGGCCCAACTCACTCTGCGGAGCGCAAAGAATAGATCCCGGGATTTTTCGGCTGTAATCTTTTGCGTGCGAAAGAAAGGAAAGGGAAGCCGTAAGCGTCACCCCCAGGTATCGAACGGTGGCCGGGAAAGATACCGGGCGACCGTTCATCCTGATGACAGGGTTCCGCTTAAGATGTCCCTTCAGGAGAAGCGCCTGAGTTTTCGTCGGAGAGAAGGTGAGTCTGTTTCGCTGACCCCATCCAAGGATCAGGTCCAGCGAGTCAGCCACCCTTCTCTCGACCTCTGCGCGTCTCCTGCCGCCCACCAGGAGGAGAGCGTCGTCGGCATAAGCGCTGACGGTGCACCCCTCCGATAAGGTAGACCGAGGAAATCATCAAAGAGAATGTTCCAAAGGCTAGGACCCAACACTGACCCCTGTGGACAGCCCATAGTCGGGGTTTTGGTGACGCTGGTCGGGCCGTACCTCAGAGTGACAGATCTGTCTGAAAAGTAGCTACTCACTACTTTCAACAAATAGTTCGGGCACAGGCGGGCGCGAAGCTTGCATATAAGCATCGGCCACCACGCGTTGTCGAATGCATCGGAGATGTCCAAAAATACGCCTACCACGTAGCGGCCGTCGTAGTTGCGGACCCAGTTCTTTGCAAACAGAATGGCGTCCTCCGTGCCCTTCCCTCGGGTAAAGCCATGGAAAAAATCATTGCTCATAAAATCAGATCATTCCTGAGCCAAGAAATGGTAATAACTGATGAACAGCATGGGTTCACGCAACGACGGTCAACTGTGACAAATCTTTTAACGTCCCATAGTCGGGGGTTTTGGTGACGCTGGTCGGGCCGTACCTCAGAGTGACAGATCTGTCTGAAAAGTAGCTCCTCACTACTTTCAACAAATTGTTCGGGCACAGGCGGGCGCGAAGCTTGCATATAAGCATCGGCCACCACGCGTTGTCGAATGCATCGGAGATGCCCAAAAATACGCCTACCACGTAGCGGCCGTCGTAGTTGCGGACCCAGTTCTTCGCAAACAGAATGGCGTCCTCCGTGCCCTTCCCTCGGGTAAAGCCATGGAAAAAATCATTGCTCATAAAATCAGATCATTCCTGAGTGTGGAGGCTTTCCAAGTTGTGGGGCTTTCCCACGTGTGGCCTACAAACAGATTCAACCCTCCGGGTTGTAAGGCCAAAGGTGACGTCGGGCGGCGTTGGCGAAATCCTCTTCTTTAACGTCGCTCGGGTCGTGTCTAATCCGCTTGTAGGTAGTATTTCCGGGACTTGCACTCGAGGTTTGTATTGTTAATAAAAAACAATAATTTTGTTGTTTTTAAAAGCTTCTAAGCTATTAAAGATGTTTTAATTTACTTTAAAAAATGAAGTCTTTTACACTAGTTATGAATTTACAAAGCACGCTCTAAAATGGCCTGTCGCAAGGCACGCTAATAATGATCTCCAAGACACGCTCGAAAAATGATCTGTCTGGTCATCGGCGGGCGACCTCCATTATATAGGTACGACCGCCGCGCGCCGCCGTCGGCCGCGTGGTGGGGAGGTTTGTGTCCCGCCCGCACGCGGTCGTCGGCCGGCGTAATTGTATGTCGTTTTGTGAAGTTTAATATAATATTATTTCCTTCTATTTTGCTTAAGTTAAGGGTATACATACGCCCTTAAACTCTAACTTATATTAACTTATGACTATTTTACATTTATCTTTTAATAATCATAATTTATTGCTATGTCCTATTTTAGGTTTAATTTTACATATCTTCACCAGTTATTGGCCGATTTGGCTCGGACAAAGTCTAAAAATTAAATTATATTATTCTAAATATTTAGGCATTGTTATGGCAGCAATTTTGTGGATTTTGTGATCCAATATTTAAGCTGGCGCTTTCCAAAATATGAGTCATTCTTTGTACCTACCTGGCTGGCGGGGAGGGTCGATTTTACAACCGGCGGCGGGGTTGCTTAATCCTTTTTGCCGGCGGTGTATTTAGGGTGGGTTTTTATTACCCTTTTTAAATGCACGTGCTGGGATAATTCCGACGTTTCCTTTGTTTGCGAGCGAGGTTTGTTTTCGGGTTGACGTGTAATTTCGAAATTTTTGGCGTTTCGCTTGTAATATTCCACTTTTAGTTTAAAAACCATTAGCCCCCGCTTTTAGTGGAGCTAATCCGAGTATACCGATTTGTGTGTTAAGTGCACTTACTGCCATAAATAATATTTGTTGGTTGGGGATTTTTGATGCGCTCGGGATTTTAGGCATGTCGACACGATATTTGTTGTGATGTTTATCATCATCATGCCTGCCCGATATTCCATCTTTCTTCCCGCAACATCCCCCTCTCCGTGAGACAAGTGTTTTCTCCTCACTCCTCCTCTTCGGGAGGTGAAATTGTTGTTCTCACTTCCTCTTGGTGGGGAGAATAGATTACTGCCACTTTATGTACTGGTCTTTTGTACGACTTTCCGCGACAGCAGATCGTTACTGAACGTACTTGCTTATCGGGAGCGGTATGTACTTGCTCTATTCGCCCTCGGAGCCAAGTATTTCTGGGTAGGTCCGCGTCCACGAGGATGACTATGTCTCCTATCTGGACGGGTTTTACCGCGTCGTGCCATTTTGGTCTCGTCGCCAGCGTCGGGAGATATTCGCGTACGAATCTCGACCAAAAATGGTTTGCCATTATTTGGGCTTTTTGCCACTGTTTTTTGAGGCAAAGATTGTCGTTGTCAATTACGCCTATGTTGAGTCGACCTGATGACGAACCAATCAAGAAGTGATTTGGCGTAAGACTTTCGTCGTCTTGGCTGTCGAGTGAAACATGGGTTAAAGGGCGAGAATTAACCGAATGTTCCGCCTCTGCCATTAATGTTAATAATGTCTCGTCGCGAGGAGCTTTTTCCTTTAAAGTGATGGAGAGGGCTTTTTTTATGGATTGAACCAATCTCTCATAAAAACCTCCCATATGGGGCGCTGTCGGAGTGTTGAATCTCCATTCTATTTCTTTCATAGCGCATTGTGAACTTACGTCATCAAAATTGACATCTTGCAGTGCCCGTTTTAACTCGTTATTGCTCCCGTGAAAATTCGTTCCGTTATCGGAAAATATTACGGACGGTGTCCCTCTGCGTGCGCATAGCCGCTTTATTGCCATCATTGTGCTGTCCGTTGATAGGGAATGGACGATTTCTATGTGGACGGCTCGACTATTCATACAACAGAAAAGCATACCGTACCGTTTTTCCCGGTGTCTTCCAACGGTGGCTTCTATCGGCCCGAATATATCGGCTCCGATATTGGTGAACGGTCGTATGTGATGAGCCAACCTGATGTCCGGTAAGACCGCCATTTTGGGTGGAATTGGCTTCGCTCTGTCAATCTGACATTTTCGGCAGTCGCGAGTGATTTTTCGAATCGCTCCCCGGAGTCGCAATATCCAATAACGCTGTCGTAGTTCATTACAAACCCATTCACGTCCTTTGTGACCGGCCTGCTCGTGCTGCCATTTCATCAACAACTGGGTGTAATGACTACGCGCGTCCAGTATTGCGGGTTGTTTTACCTCGGGGGCGACACCGGCTAAATTTTGTATGCGACCGCCTACTCGCAGGATCCTATTCGTATCCAGGTACGCATTTAGGTTTCTTATCCTACTGTTTTTTGGTAATTCTTTATTGCTTTTTAATAATGAAATTTCCTCGCTGAAATCTTGTTGCTGCGAAACCCGAATCAGGTAGAGGTCCGCGCAAGCAAGTTCTTGTGGGGTTAAATGTTTTGTTTTTTCGCCGCTGCGTTTGCAGCGTTGTGCGAATCGAAATATCCATGCTACTGTACGACGTAACCGTTCTAGGCGTGAGAATCGTTTTGTCTCGATTAATGAAATAGTTTTTATCGAGGTCATTACGTTTACCGGTCGACGTTCTTCGTCCTGACCGTATTCTGACGATGGAGATTCATCGTCCGCGGGCCAGTGGTCGCTTTTTTCCAGTAGGAATTCCGGTCCGTTTATCCACTCTTTTGGTCTTCACCCATTTTAGTCGCCGTGTCCCGAGTGGCGTTATCCGCGGGATTCAATTTCGTGGGTACCCAACGCCATTGGCTTGGTGTGGTAACCTGGTCGATTTCGCCCAGTCGGTGAGCTACAAACACGTTGAATTCACGTGGGTCACGTTTTATCCACGCTAGTACGGTCTTGCTATCTGACCATAACGTTGTGGAGGAAAATTCCCAGGTGTGCTGCGATTTTATTAGCTCGGCTAATTTGCTGGCCATTGTAGCGGCTTGCAGCTCTAGTCTTGGTAGCGACATGGGTTTCAGCGGTGCTACTTTGTTTTTGCCGGCTATAAAGGCCGTGCTCGCGGTGCCGTTTTCATTTTCGTAACGTAAATACGCTACCGCGGCATATGCTCGTTCGCTCGTGTCCGCAAAAACATGCAATTGTACGTCGCGGGCCAGTTTTCCTGTGTGCTGGTAGCTACGGTTTATAGTTACGAATTTTATTTTTCGCAACTCGGCCAACCAGACTTGCCACTTTTGACTGGCACCGTCGCTAATAATCTCGTCCCAGTCCGTCTTATCCAACCATATGGTTTGGAGTAAGATTTTCGCCTTTACTGTTAGTGGGCCCAAAATCCCGAGCGGATCAAAGGTGCTCATTATCACCGATAATGTTTGTCGCTTCGTCGGGGTTTTGCGACCACTCAGTAAGTCGGGATTAATTTTCTTGAGGTCCGTGTCGAATGAAAAGGTGTCGCGATGAGGCTCCCATATAAGTCCGAGAATCCTCTCACTCGCCTCGTCGGTACCGGCCAATTTTATTTTTGTTTGTGAACGTATATTATGTGGTACCTGCTCTAATATTTTTGGATCGTTACTCATCCAGTTTACGATGTTAAAGCCACCTTCCTGGTGAATTTTCGTAACGGTCGCGATCATTTTTTGGGCGGTTTCTACAGTATCCGTTGAATCTAGATAATCGTCCATATAGTGTTTGTTTACTATGGCGTCGACCGCTTCGGGATATTTTTTCCTGAATCTCTCCGCGTTTGTATTTTTTACAAAGAGTGCGGAGCACGGAGATGAGGTAGACCCGAAAAGGACTACATCCATGGAGTACTCGGATGGTTCCTCTTCTTGTTTTAGGTCTCGCCATAGGAAACGTTGACTTTGGGTGTCTTTTTTGATAAATGAATTTGTAAAAACATCTCCTTTATGTCGCCCGCGAATCCGTAACGTCCTTGTCGGAATTTGAATAGGATTCCAATCAGAGAGTTTAATAAATCGGGTCCTGATAATAGTTGGTCGTTTAGGCTTGTTCCCCCGGCTTTCGCGGCGCAGTCAAAAACGAGTCGCATTTTTCCTGGTTTATTTGGATTTTCAACCGGGAAGTGTGGAAGATACCAAATACGATTTCCAGGGGTGCGTAATTCCTCTGGACTCAATTTATGGGCATACCCTTTTTTCAGAAAATTATTTATTGTGTCGCAATATTGAGTGGCCAATGGTTGATTTTTGAGTAGTTTGTTCTCTATGGATTTCAACCGTTTTTTAGCCATCTCGTGACTGGCTGGCATCGTCACCTTGTCGCTTTTCCAAAGCAGTCCGGTACTCCAACGATTGCCTTCTAGCTTCGTTGTGTCGTGAAGAAGCGTCTCGGCCCGCGCGTTCGTAACGGCCTTATGGGCGCGTATGTGCGTTCCTACTTCTTCTACCTCGAAATACGACCGGATGATGTCGTCCATCCTTTGGTTTGAGCCCGCATTCCGTAAGTGGTTTACGGCGCGGCAAGTAGACAAATCACCGCCCCCCCCTCCCCCTAATGTCCACCCAAGTCGGCAATAGGTTGCTATCGGAGCTGTCGGGGGACCGGTTTTTATCGTTCTGGGAATGATTAAATCATAGTGATCTATTCCTATTAGAATTTGCGGTGCTCCTTCAAAGTCGCAAAACGGTATGTCGGCTAAATGAGGCCATTTAATTAGCATAGATTTAGCACAGAATTTTTGTGCTGGTAAATCCAGCTGTTTTATGGTCCTGGCGTTACGCAAATCATAATATTTTTTACCTTTCAGCGGTCGGATCTTACAATTTATTCGCTGCGTTGTCGCGTTCGCGACTGACATGCCCGAGGCGCCTACTAAATTTAAGGGGCTAATTTCCCCGTGTACTCCTATTTTATCCGTTATGCTCTGATCTATTAATGTGATTGAGGATCCTTCATCGCATAACGCTAGCACTTTTATAACGCCTTTCGGCCCCCGTAGTTCCACGGGCGCTACCCTTAGAATCATTTTTTCCGATCCGTCCCACGTATTAGCTACTGTATTAGGGGTATTTTGGTCGTCGTTCGAGGGCTGATCTTTTTGCGCGGCATTATTTTTATGTAATAATTTGTGGTGAGGCCACTTACAACCTTCTATCCCACACGGCTCTTTTACGCTACATTGCGCTTGGCGGTGGTCTTTTTTAAAACACCGTGTGCATAAGCGTTTTTCCTTAACCCATGTCCAACGTTGATTTATTGTCATTTTTCCCAATTTAGGGGTTAGATGATTGTTTCGCCCGCACTTTAGGCAGGCGTCTTTCGACTCCTGAGTGTCTGTAGCAAAAACTCTTTTTTTGCTCGGCATCTCGGATCGATTGTTACTATACTTATTTTTTGAATAATTTTTTACGGGATCTTCTTGAGAGGCGGCGTCTATTATTGTCTCTAACCAGTTTCCGTAATCTAAAAGAGTAGGATGCGGTCCATGGCCGGCGGAGTACCACTGTAACCGCAAATGTTGTGGCAATTTCATCACTAATTCTTTTAGCAGCGGTGGATTTGTGTGATACGCAGAATGACCCATATTTTTCAAAGCATGTACGACATTACAAACGGTAGTGCCGTACTCAACCAACTTAAATATTGAATCACTCACCAATATTTGCTGCGTACTGCGTGCTTCCTGCATGAGCGCGTCGATGCGAGCGCCAGGTCTGCCAAAACGGCGTTCCAGCGCTCTTCGGATCTCCGGGACATTGCCGGGATCCAATAACATCGCGCGTACTGCTTCGCGCGCGGGTCCTCGCAGGCTTTGTTGTAGTCGTAGCAGATTGTCCGCGTTGGTGAATCCGCACATTGTCGACCCCTGGTCGAATAGTGCGGCGTATATTGGCCACTCCTGCATGCTGCCGTCGAATTGGGGAAGGCTGCGCAGCATCTTCGCTCGGGTCTGCATCATGTAGACGTCGGGCGGGCTGCATTCTTCCTCTTTCTTCATCGTCGGGACGTCGCCGCTCGGACGGGCGTAATTGCTCGCTCGGGCGGTGTCACTCGGTCGATTGGCGGTGGCGGCTGCTGCGTTATCGGCGATCGCTTTCGTGACGGCGCTCGCGACGGCTCGTTGTAACGCGGCGTCGCTCGCCTTTTTGTCCGTGGCGTCGTCGTCTCTTAACTGCCGCTCGTAGGAGGAGGCTCTTGGATGGGAGTTGGCGGCGGCTGCGGTGGCGGCGATCGCTTGCGTGACGGCGCTCGCGACGGCTCGTAGCCGCCGAATCACGCCACCAAGGAAGAGGGTACCCCCTGGGGGGTATCCCGAGGCCTCATGCTTTTCCAAGAAGCCACCCAGTGCTCCACAAACTCGCCAAACGACTGGAAGCAGCTCCTACAACTGACCAAATCCGAGTACCAAATCGGAGAACGCCCAACGCACGCGCCCACTGCATCCATCAATTTCTCCCGTGCAGCCGCTAGAATTGGGCAAGACCAAATTACGTGTTCCGCAGTTTGGCGACCATACCCACAGGCGCACCGGGGGTCATCGGCAAGTCCAAAGTCAAATAGTTTGGCTCTGAACTCTCCGTGGCCCCCAACCAGCTGCGTGGTATGGTGGTCGAACCGCAGAAACGAATTTGCCATCCGCACTGCAACGGACGGGAAAAAGCAATGGGTGAGGCGGCCCGTACCCCCGGCGTCCCATCTAGCCTGCCAGACACGCAAGGACTCCACCCGAATCAGGCGGGCAAACTCCCCAGCTCGGTGTGCCACCGGGTCGATCGATAGGCCATGAAGGACTACCGGCTCGCCCCGGCGGTACCGCGACAACGCTGCACGCTCCAGAATCTCCAGGTCAATCGCCAGAACGCCAGCGATGACGGGTAACGCAAGAGTGGACGTCGTTCTGTACGCCCCGGTCAGGGCCACGAGAGGGATGCGCTGTCCGTGCAGCAGCGAGACACGCGTCGCCTCATGAACGGCAGTCTCCGTCCAAGCGCGTGCGGCATAAGTCGCACGCGGGACGAAGACGCCCTTATAGATAGTCATGACCGCCGGGAAACGAATTCCCCAGTCGGCCCAACTCACTCTGCGGAGCGCAAAGAATAGATCCCGGGATTTTTCGGCTGTAATCTTTTGCGTGCGAAAGAAAGGAAAGGGAAGCCGTAAGCGTCACCCCCAGGTATCGAACGGTGGCCGGGAAAGATACCGGGCGACCGTTCATCCTGATGACAGGGTTCCGCTTAAGATGTCCCTTCAGGAGAAGCGCCTGAGTTTTCGTCGGAGAGAAGGTGAGTCTGTTTCGCTGACCCCATCCAAGGATCAGGTCCAGCGAGTCAGCCACCCTTCTCTCGACCTCTGCGCGTCTCCTGCCGCCCACCAGGAGGAGAGCGTCGTCGGCATAAGCGCTGACGGTGCACCCCTCCGATAAGGTAGACCGAGGAAATCATCAAAGAGAATGTTCCAAAGGCTAGGACCCAACACTGACCCCTGTGGACAGCCCATAGTCGGGGTTTTGGTGACGCTGGTCGGGCCGTACCTCAGAGTGACAGATCTGTCTGAAAAGTAGCTACTCACTACTTTCAACAAATAGTTCGGGCACAGGCGGGCGCGAAGCTTGCATATAAGCATCGGCCACCACGCGTTGTCGAATGCATCGGAGATGTCCAAAAATACGCCTACCACGTAGCGGCCGTCGTAGTTGCGGACCCAGTTCTTTGCAAACAGAATGGCGTCCTCCGTGCCCTTCCCTCGGGTAAAGCCATGGAAAAAATCATTGCTCATAAAATCAGATCATTCCTGAGCCAAGAAATGGTAATAACTGATGAACAGCATGGGTTCACGCAACGACGGTCAACTGTGACAAATCTTTTAACGTCCCATAGTCGGGGGTTTTGGTGACGCTGGTCGGGCCGTACCTCAGAGTGACAGATCTGTCTGAAAAGTAGCTCCTCACTACTTTCAACAAATTGTTCGGGCACAGGCGGGCGCGAAGCTTGCATATAAGCATCGGCCACCACGCGTTGTCGAATGCATCGGAGATGCCCAAAAATACGCCTACCACGTAGCGGCCGTCGTAGTTGCGGACCCAGTTCTTCGCAAACAGAATGGCGTCCTCCGTGCCCTTCCCTCGGGTAAAGCCATGGAAAAAATCATTGCTCATAAAATCAGATCATTCCTGAGTGTGGAGGCTTTCCAAGTTGTGGGGCTTTCCCACGTGTGGCCTACAAACAGATTCAACCCTCCGGGTTGTAAGGCCAAAGGTGACGTCGGGCGGCGTTGGCGAAATCCTCTTCTTTAACGTCGCTCGGGTCGTGTCTAATCCGCTTGTAGGTAGTATTTCCGGGACTTGCACTCGAGGTTTGTATTGTTAATAAAAAACAATAATTTTGTTGTTTTTAAAAGCTTCTAAGCTATTAAAGATGTTTTAATTTACTTTAAAAAATGAAGTCTTTTACACTAGTTATGAATTTACAAAGCACGCTCTAAAATGGCCTGTCGCAAGGCACGCTAATAATGATCTCCAAGACACGCTCGAAAAATGATCTGTCTGGTCATCGGCGGGCGACCTCCATTATATAGGTACGACCGCCGCGCGCCGCCGTCGGCCGCGTGGTGGGGAGGTTTGTGTCCCGCCCGCACGCGGTCGTCGGCCGGCGTAATTGTATGTCGTTTTGTGAAGTTTAATATAATATTATTTCCTTCTATTTTGCTTAAGTTAAGGGTATACATACGCCCTTAAACTCTAACTTATATTAACTTATGACTATTTTACATTTATCTTTTAATAATCATAATTTATTGCTATGTCCTATTTTAGGTTTAATTTTACATATCTTCACCAGTTATTGGCCGATTTGGCTCGGACAAAGTCTAAAAATTAAATTATATTATTCTAAATATTTAGGCATTGTTATGGCAGCAATTTTGTGGATTTTGTGATCCAATATTTAAGCTGGCGCTTTCCAAAATATGAGTCATTCTTTGTACCTACCTGGCTGGCGGGGAGGGTCGATTTTACAACCGGCGGCGGGGTTGCTTAATCCTTTTTGCCGGCGGTGTATTTAGGGTGGGTTTTTATTACCCTTTTTAAATGCACGTGCTGGGATAATTCCGACGTTTCCTTTGTTTGCGAGCGAGGTTTGTTTTCGGGTTGACGTGTAATTTCGAAATTTTTGGCGTTTCGCTTGTAATATTCCACTTTTAGTTTAAAAACCATTAGCCCCCGCTTTTAGTGGAGCTAATCCGAGTATACCGATTTGTGTGTTAAGTGCACTTACTGCCATAAATAATATTTGTTGGTTGGGGATTTTTGATGCGCTCGGGATTTTAGGCATGTCGACACGATATTTGTTGTGATGTTTATCATCATCATGCCTGCCCGATATTCCATCTTTCTTCCCGCAACACTGAGCCAAGAAATGGTAATAACTGATGAACAGCATGGGTTCAAGCAACGACGGTCAACTGTGACAAATCTTTTAACGTGCCTCAATAAATGGACAAGCGACTGGAACGATCGATGCCCAACTGATGTTATTTACTTGGACTATGAGAAGTCATTTGACTATACTATGAATACTAACAAGCAACTGCGTGGACACTCGTTGAAGTTAAATAAGGAAATTGCAAAATCGAACCCCAGGAAACACTTTTTACCAAATCGTGTAGTGGAAGCTTGGAATGCATTGCCAGAGGAAGTGATAATTTTTGGCTCTGTCAGGACCTTTAAGAATAAACTGGACATCTTACATAGTGCGAAACAGTTGTAAAGTTTATACAAAAGCTTATGATGTTTATACATATCGTTATATTTAGGTGCTAATTATTTCTTCCTTATTACGACCTAGAATTGCTTCGTGCCATAGAACAGCAAATGGATTGCAGTTATTCTGCTTCTTCCCTACTGGCACTAAGCTTTCATTATATACTGTAAGGCGATTAACAAATATTGCGCTTTTGAACATCTCCAATATTGGGATCATGATCACTTTCTGTAGGTGTGCGCAGTATATTATATGGTCTGCTGCCGAATCTTTTTCTGCATCTGCTTGATAATTTAGTCGAGATGCCGTTGCCTTGTCAATGTGTTTTTTCCATTGCCCACAAGAATCGCAAGTTGCGTCCAAATTATCCCTATTATGATTATTATCATGGAGTTTGAACGCCTCGCACTTCAAATAATAATAATACTCTTTATTTGCACTTAATGAGTATACAAAAAGGCGAGCTTATTGCCACATGGCAATGTCTTACAACTAACCTAAACATAGTGGTACATGCGCGCATTGTGAAAATAAAGATTATTAGATAACATAAAGACAAGTGGAAGAATTTAAAACTAATAATGCCCGAGGAGAGGAAATTGGGAAAGGAAGAGGAGAGAAAGGGAAGAACTGGTTACGTCTTAGAAAGGTAGTAATCCTTAAGGTGAGTCTTAAACGATGGTAAAGAAGGCGAGTTTCGTATATTTGCTGGGAGATCGTTCCAGAGTCTTGCACCATGGACACAGAAAGAATAGGAATAGAAATCACTATTATGACTCGGAATTTTTAAACTGTCAGAGGCTGACCGAAGTACGAGACCGTGGGAACTTAGTGGTTCAAAAAGCTCGTGGAGATAGGATGGTGTTAATTGGGAGAGTACTCGATATAGGAGAGCAAGTATATGAACATTTCTTCTTTGGCGTACTGGCAACCACTTTAAATGTGCCCTATAGTCGGACACGTTATTATACTTACGTAAACCGAAGATGAATCATATGCATACATTTTGCAAACGTTCAAGTTTGTTGAGCAGTTCCTCTGATAAATCTAGATAAGCCACATCTGTATAGTCAAGGAAAGGTAAGAGGAGAGACTGTGCAAGAGATTTTTTTGTGTCCATAGGGAGAAATCTTCTGAGTGTTTGCAGAGGGTGAAACTAGCAAATATTTTACGACTACCACGTCCACGTGTGGTTGCCAGGACAAATGTTCATCGATAATTAGACCAAGATCTTTCACTTTTTGCGACAATGGTATGGTAATATCGTTGTTTTAAAAGCAGAAGGGATGTTACATTTACTCTGGAGAGCAATTTACGACCTCCAATGAGTATAGCCTGGGATTTCAAAGGGTTGATTAGTAGACCCATTAGCGCACACCATTCGCAAATGGCCTGAAGATCAGAGTTCATGATGGCGATCGAGGCATTGATGTTTTCGGGAGATGGGTATGTCCACGAACTTGGTTGGAGATAGGATTTATAAAAATTGAGAAAAGAAGCGGGGACAGAACCGCACCTTGTGGAAACTCCAGCTGTTAGATTAACCCATTCGGATGATCGATCGCCTACTTTTATACGCTGTTGTCTGGCTCTGAGATAGGAGCTGAACCTATTAATAACGGTTTGCGAACAGTTGAGAGTTTGTAGCCGTGCAACAAGCAAGTCGAAGTCGACAGAGTTGAAGGCGCTGCTAAAGTCTAAGAGAACAAGCAAAGTAAGTTGTCTCTGGTCCATAGCTTTACGTGCGTCGTCAATTACTTTGACAAGGGCAGAGGTAGTGCTATGGCCGGGACGGAAACCGGACTGATAGGGATTAAACATATTGAATTCAGAAAGGTAATCTGATAGCTGAGAGAACACTATGCTATAACACTTTTGAGAGAGCAGGGAGAATAGATATTGGCCTGAAATCATTTGGTCGAACAGGATTAGATATTTTAGGAAGGGGTATATATAGGCCTTTTTCCAAGGAGCTGGGTACGAACCAAATTCCATTGAGGAGTTTATTATGTGGGTAACGACTGGAAGAATACATTGGATGATACGTTTGAGCATATCTACACTGAGACCATCCGTTCCCACGGCCTTAGATTTTATCCGGTTTAATGTTAGTAAAACCATTTCAACAGTAGCTAGAACAAAGTGAAATTTACACGGATTGACTGGCACATTAGAATTGGCAATATGGGTGGTAGCACGGGACTTTGCTATATTATCTAGTAGAACCGGTGACTTTGAGAAGTGGGTATTAAGAACGTCTATATCTACATTGGGATCTACGGGTCCTTTACATTTACCAATTCCAAGTTGGTTCAGCAATTTGAAAGCGAGTCGAAAATGTATCATTTTTTTGCGTTGCGACATAGTTGATTACAACGATTCCTTAACATACGGTAAAATTCCCAGTTGTCATCTGAAGGATAACGCTTAAGCTTAGATTTGGCTCTATCGCACTTCAAAATATTTTGCCGAATGAACCGTTAGGGGGCTGATTGATTTCGTACTTTAGCAATTTTCAGAGGGGCATGCTTGTCGTAAAGCCTGATGATCTTCGTATTAAAGACACCAAGTTTCTCGTCGATGGTAGGGCTCTGGAAAACATCCTGCCAGTCAAGTTCCCAGGCGTCGCGGCAGAAAGATTCGTTGTCTAAGCACCGAAAATCCCTGAATTTAATTAGCCTACGGGGAACTTTACAGCAATGGATTTTATAAGAGGCATATAGAAGGTCGTGGTTTGAGAAACCGCCGATCGTCAATTGACCATGGAAGTTGATGGGCCGGGGATTAGATGTCATTATCAGATCGAGCCAAGTGTGGGAGTTTCCGCTGTGGTGTGTAGCCTGCAGCGGAAGTAAAGAAAGATTTAAAGAGGACATTAACCTTGTTAGTTTTGAGGATCTATGATTTTGTTTTAAAAGACATGTATTAAAATCGCCAAAAAATAGAGCATGTGAAAAATTTGGCAGATATTCGTGTAGAACATTTTCTAATTCGTCAAAATAATTGTTATCCGGTGCAATGTAAAATACTCCAAGGAGAATACTCGTATCTTTCATGGTAACGCAAATTAATAAATATTCGGGGGCAGGGCTGCTACTGACGGATGATTTGCAAATGACTTCGTACGAAAAGTGGTCTTTTAGGTAGATAGCGACTCCTCCACTTCTGCGAGCTGTCCGATCATTGCGAATCAGGTTATAACCTGGTAAATTGTATAAAGACGATGGTAAAGACGGTTTTAACCATGATTCGCTAATCATACAAGCATCCACAGTTTGATTGGAAAAAAGAGCATAAAATTCACTAAAATGAGCCGGAATGCTTTGCGCGTTCAAATGGCATATATTTAAAGAATGTTTATTGTAAGAAAGTGTGTCACGTAGAATTTGGTCGGTTGATCTTGAGGAAATATTACTCGTATCCATTGTGGAAGTATCTCCCAGCAAGGTCGTGTCGTCCCCTAGTAATACATTATTTAAGTCGGTGTCACTCAGTTTATCGAAGGGAAAGGGCGTATGGGTAAGGTTAGGGATAGAAAGGCGTCGGGCAGACATATTTATACAAAACAATTTAAAAAATAATAATAATAAATTGGTGATATTCAATCACACTAAAAGCAAATAAATGCATAGGAGCAAAAATATGCAATTTTTTTAAATAAATAAAATATTATAACATATCACATGCCAAAACGTGTAAGATAAGTTACGAGAGAGCTGCAACATAATTTTAAAACAGATAATTTAAAAAAAGAAATTAAATCGTATGAAACATTTTTCAGTAAACCAATCAAGCAACGAGGTTGTGGCAGAAAATAACACTGTCTAAACGTAGTAGTAAAATGTACCAACAGAGGGCCTCGCCGGAAATTTAGAGCGTACTGTCACTCCGCATGGTGCATTATACATAAGGATTTTGTGTGTGAAAATAAATTAATGTTTTCGATAGCAAGTGTGTGTGTATTTTTCAACGCGTCCGCAGCGACATCTGGTGCCGAAACCCGGGAAAAAGTGAAAAGGACAGGACTAGGAACATCGTGAGTAAAGTGAATGAAAAATAAAGTGAATTTGTGCTGTGTCGGAAAGTCGAAGTTTCGCGGAGTGTCTGGGAAATTTCGTAAAAGTGATTTGGGACTTTGAAAAATTTCGTAAAAAACGACTTAGAATTTTTTTGTAAAAAAAAAAAAACTTAGAAAATTTTTGAAAAAAAATAAAGAGAAAGAAAGTTTTTGCAAAAAATGAACCTATAAAAAATTTTGAAAAAAAGTCTTACAAAAATTTTTGAAGAAAAAAGACTTGGAATTTTTTGGCGAAAAAAAGACTTATAAAAATTTTTTTACGAAAAGAGGACTTTTCGGAATTTTTGACGGAAACATAATGCCTGACCCAGTTTGACAGGAAGTGGGGCTACCGTTTTAAAACAGACGGCCAATACACCTCGTCGTGCCTCGCTTTTGCCGATGACCTAACTTTCATCACCAGAAGCCCCAAGCAGCTTTCCCTGCTATTACAGAAAGTGGAGCTTTTCTGCGACTGGTCAGGCTGTATAAAAGTGAAGCCCTCCAAATGTTTTTGCCTTGGACTCGCCCGCATGGGCACAAAATTTACATCCTATGACCCCAAATTGGTCTATAAGGGCTCTAATATCTCCCTTATAGACCCAAACAATCATTTCAAATTCCTCGGCAGAAAAATCACCCATCAGGGAACAGACGTCTCGGGCGATCATGTTATAGAGCATTTCAAAAGTTGCCTGGCGAAAATAGATGCCTTGCTAATTTCTGGCCCTCGTAAGGCCTGGATCTATGACAATTATCTAACGTCACATTTGTCATGGCCCTTTCTTATTTACGATTTTACCAAAACCCAACTGTCCCGTCTAGATGCGCTGGTGACAGCTAGTTTAAAATCCTGGCTGTCCTTAGCCAAACCAGCTGACCCCTCGACTCTCTTCAGGTCCAAACAAAATTTTGGGCTAGCGCTTAAACTGCCCTCTCTCCTCTACGCCAACTCCAGAATAACCAAAAATTCGATTCTGTGCAATTCCAAAGATCCGGCAATATCGAAGCACGTAATAAGTGGCCGTAGTGATTCAAATGATCTACAAGCCCGCGTAGACTTCCACAAAAAGTTCCTTACTGGAATCAGCCAGAATGGCACTGGTCTGGGGTATGGCAGTACAACCACGAGCGACGTGGACTTGAAGAAGTCTCTTTTGCGGGGAGATTACGACAGCAAGAGTATGGCTCATGCTATTGGCCTTCAATGCCAGAATGATTGGACAACAATTGGGGACTTTTGCATTCCGCCTCCAATGCACTGGAAGGTAATGCTCTATGACTGGACGCCAGAGATGCTGAAATTTTATTTGAATGCCTTTCAGCATACACTTCCAGACCCCAGTAACCTCGCTCGTTGGAGCTTTGCCGAGGATAGTTCTTGTCCCCTCTGTAGCAATACCCCTTGCACAGCTAGACACATTCTAGCTGGCTGCAAGGTGGCCTTAGATCAAGGACGGTACACTTACCGCCATGACAAAGTTCTCGCTGTTATTCGCGAGGTAATTAGTCTCTCAGTGGCTCGTGCCAACAAGGGTTTGACAGTATCCTCCAAACCCCCAATACAGTTTGTGCGGGATGGCTCTAAAGGCAAAAAACATTTAACTACAAAACCTTTCTCAATAATCGAGAAAGCTACAGATTGGATTCTGGAGGTTGATTCGGTCTCTAAGCAGTATAAATTCCCTGAAAGTCTCGGATGCACAGCCCTCCGCCCAGATATAACTCTTTACTCTCTATCTCGGAAGGTGGCTCTTATCGTAGAATTAACTGTTCCATGGGAATCAAATATCCCAAAAGACCACGAGTACAAATTAAATAAATACCATGATCTTGCAAATGCCGTAACCCGGAACGGCTTCACTGTTCACCTTCACGCGGTGGAAGTTGGCGCTCGTGGCCTGCCAGCTAAATCTCTATTTCACCTCTTTAAAGATCTTGGCCTTTCCAGAAAAATAATCAACTCTTTCTTAGAAAAATTATCTAAAACTGCGATTTGCGCATCTCAAATTCTATGGCTTCGAAGGGGGAGTGAATGGGTGGCAAGGTGAACGCTCACATGTGGCAAGACAGCTGTCCTAAACCTACCACAGCCGGTTCGTAAGTCCGGAATCCACTGCTCACCCCCCAGAAGTGTAAAAAAAAAAAAATAGTATTATGATGGGCCCGACTCCGGTCGGTGAATTCCATGGCAGCTCCGTTTGTATTTATTTATATTCGCATGCGGTAGTTTGGAATCATCGTACGGTAGATTGGAACTTTAAGGGTGTTGTTTTGACTAACATAACTTTAAGAATGAAGGCGAATATATTAAATCAAGAAGACTTATATGAAAGGGTAAAGAAGGCGTTTACAACCTATAAAAAGTCGCCGAAGGACAGAATTACTATAGCTTATATTGAGTCGCGTTCAGAGGTTTTAGACAACTGGAGGAATGACTTCGAAAAAACTCATCGTGAACTAGTCAGCAGCGTTGATAAGGGGAAAAGAGCAGAAATATCGTATTTTTCGGAAGACCTATGCAGTGTGTTTGATGATACGTATATTGAATACAAGACTCGTATGAAGGAGGATTTGCGACAGTTATCAACCACGGTCAAGTCGAGTTCGTGCGCTTCGACTACTAGTGCCGACGTGAAGCTACCGCAGATACAACTACCCAGATTTGCAGGCAGTTACGAAGAGTGGCAATCTTTCCATGACATGTTCTTGACACTCATACACGGAAATACATCACTGAGTGGAGTTCAGAAGTTGCACTACTTAAAGGGTAGTTTATATGGCGAAGCCGAAAAATTACTGAAGAACCTTTCAACAACGGACACTAATTACGAGGAGGCCTGGCATCAACTGACGCGACGCTATACGAACAAGAGATTCAACTGTAATGAAGTGATGAAGCGGTTATTTGGTCAAAAACTTTTGGTTGCAGAATCGGCCACAGGTATAAAACAATTACTTGATACTACCTTGGCTTGTCTAAAATCGTTGCAGAACTTGAAGATAGATACCAGTTCATGGGACGCAATTATTAACCACCTAGTTCTTATGAAGATAGATTCAGAGTCGAGAAAACTGTGGGAGCTGCAAATAAGTCAAGCTGAATCGGAGGAGTTACCCACCTGGAAGCAATTGACCACGTTTCTTGAGACACGCTTTCGAACATTAGAGATGTTAGACGGAGATAAGACAATGCAAAGGGCATCCCATAGTCATTATAACGTGAAACAAATTCCAAACAAAAGAGTATTTCATTCTACCGTTGACGAGAAACCTACATCAAAAAACAATGAGAAAGTCTGCGTGATGTGTGTTGGATCACATGCTATTCATCAGTGCAAGCAGTTCGAGAAACAATCCCCAGAAGAGAGAACCGAGTTCGTAAAATCGAAGGGATTGTGTTTCAATTGTTTATCATCGAATCATTCAGTGAGGTATTGTCGGCAACCAATGTGTTGTCGTAAATGTGGCAGAAGACATAATATGATGCTTCATTACGAGCGAGTTCAAAGTGAAAGTTCGATTTCGCAAGAGAATCCAAGTCGAGAGGGTGAGAGGTCAGCGGACCAAAATGTGCAATTTTATAATAAATCTGAGAAACGAGTTGTAGCACATTTTGCCACTGAGCGTAACGAAGGTCGGGTGCTACTAGCGACGGCTTTAATTAGAGCAAGATCGAGTAATGGTAAGTCTTTGGTGGTTAGAGCATTAATCGATCAAGGATCTGAGGCTTCATTCATGACAGAGGAGATTACACAAGTTTTAGGTCTCAAAAAATCGTTTACCAATGGTGTAGTAATGGGAGTAGGAGAAGGGCAAACAATACCCAAGGGTATGGTTTCTGTGGAGTTAGAGTCACTGCACAACCCTAATTTTTCTATATTAGTCAGTGCTTTTGTTTTGAAGACAGTTACTTCATGTATTCCCTCGAGAAAGATAACGATGACAAATTGGCCGGGAATTGAGAGTTTAAGTTTAGCCGATCCGAAATATGGATCCCCGAATAAAATCGACATGATCTTAGGCGCTGACGTCTACGGAATTATTATGACTCAAGGCTTAATTAAACATCCGTCAATGAGTGGTCCGATTGCGCAAAACACGCAATTTGGATGGATTTTATCAGGAAGAGTAGAGCAGGATTCCTCCTTAAATAATCGCCGAGTGTGGAGTATGCATGTTCATCTGAAGGAAGATCTATTACTAAAACAATTTTGGGAGATTGAAAGAGAGCCAGATTTTATTGGAAAACCAATGACAAAAAATGAGTTGAGAAGTGAAGAAATCTTTGAAAAGACCACAATAAGAGATACGAGTGGACGTTATGTTGTAAGGCTGCCGTTTAAGAGCTCTAAGCCAGAATGCCTAGAAGGAAAATCAAAAGAGATAGCCATGAGAATGTTTAATGGGTTAGAGAAAAAACTGAGTAAAGATCCGAAGTTATATGAGGAGTACAAGAAGGTTATGGAGGACTACGTCAACCAAGATCATATAGAGTTAATAGAAGATCAAGATCAAATAAAAGAAGCTCAAGTCGTGTATCTTCCCCACCACGCTGTTGTCAGAGAAGACAAAGAGACAACAAAGTTGAGAGTCGTATACAACGCATCGTGTAAAGGTGTGAACAATGTTTCTTTGAACGACAATCTTCTTGTAGGTCCTAAACTGCAGCCAGAGTTAAGACATACGTTGATGCGATGGAGGCGCCATAATTTTTGCATCATGGCAGATCTAAAGCAGATGTATCGTCAAGTTAAAGTAGATAGAAAAGACACCGACTTTCAAAGGATATTGTGGCGACCAAGCCCGAACGGGCCAGTACAACACTACCGTTTGAAGAGACTCACCTTCGGAACAGCCAGCGCGCCGTATCTAGCGGTGAAGTCATTACAGCAGCTAGCAAAAGATGAGGCCGAGAAGTATCCCGTTGCTTCAAAGATAACATTAACTGATTATTATATGGATGACCTGCTTAGTGGATGTGAAGACGCGAGCGAAGCCATAGATATACACGAGCAAATGAGCAAATTAATGAAAGCCGGTGGTTTTGAGTTACAAAAATGGAGTTCAAACTGTAAAAAATTACTGGATCACATCCGAGAAGAAAATCGAAACAAGGATCAGACGGTTATATTTAAACAAAATGAGATGTTTAAGGTTCTTGGAATCCAGTGGAACAAAACTACCGACAATTTCGAATATGATCTTCATTTTCCCGAGAAAGCTGAAACAATGACAAAGAGAATGGTGTTGTCTGAAATTGCGAGACTGTATGACCCTATCGGTTGGCTCGCTCCTGTCATTATAAGAGCAAAGATTTTCATGCAGCAACTTTGGAAATCTTGCCTGAGCTGGGATGACGATTTGTCTGAACAATTATTAAAGGAGTGGCATAGTTTCCGGGAGGATCTTGCAAATGTCCAGTTTTTGGGTATACCTAGGTGGCTACAGACAAAACGTGACGATAAGGTAGAGCTCCACACTTTCGCGGATGCTTCACAAGTAGGATACGCTGCAGCAGTATACCTAAGATCAAGGGCAAGGAACGGAGATATAGTAGTGAATCTGGTTACGGAAAAAACCAAGGTAGAACCAGTTGAAAAAGAGATTTCTATTCCACGTATGGAATTATGCGCCGCGTTGCTTGCCACAAAACTAGTGTTCGAAGTAGCGCAAGTAATGGAAGTTCCAAAGGAGAATTTACATGCGTGGAGCGATAGTACAGTTGTCTTAGCATGGTTAGCTGGAGAACCTAGTCGGTGGACAACGTTTGTTAGTAATAGAGTTTCCGAGATACTCACCATGCTTGATAAAGAGCAGTGGAACCATGTCAGAACAAATCATAATCCTGCTGATTGTGCGTCGCGCGGTTCTACGGTGGTCGAGTTACTGAAAATGGATTTATGGTGGCATGGTCCTGGCTGGTTGAGACAGGAAAAGTACAATGAACAAGGCTATAGCGAATTCACAACTAATGAAGAAGTGAGACCTATTAAAACTTTAGCTATAACAGTACCTAAAGAAGAGTCTGTTTGGACAAGATTCTCAAATTTAGCGAAAATGTTGAGAGTATTATCTTACTGCAGAAGACTGTTGAATCTAAAGTTGCCTAAAAGTGAGAGACCAATAGTAACGGAAGTTGTGACTGTCAAGGAGAGAGATGAAGTTTTAAAATTGAGTGTGAAAGAAACGCAAAGGCTTTATTTTGAAGAGGAGATAAGGCAATTAAGGTTGAGAGGGTGTGTGCCTCCAAAGAGTAAGCTCCACACTCTAAATCCCCTTCTTGATGATAATGGGATTTTAAGGGTAGGTGGACGCATACAGGAAGCTGAAGTAGATTTCGACGTGAAGCACCCAATTATATTACCGAGTGAGAGTCATCTCACCAGATTAATTGTTTTGGATGCTCACATAAAATCACTTCATGGAGGTCCACAGTTAATGCTGAATATACTCAGATCAAAATTTTGGATAATTAGAGCGAGAGAGATGGCCAAAAGATGTTATAGAACCTGTGTAAAATGTTTTCGATAGCAAGTGTGTGTGTATTTTTCAACGCGTCCGCAGCGACAAACACGTTACAAACAAACTACTTAACCCTTCAGGACTCGGCCCCTCAGCCGATTGACAAGTTGATGTCCCGAAAATTTTTAGTAAAAATTAGTAAAAAAATTGAATTATGACACTGTTCCACCAAAACATTAATTACTGCCAAACCACTGTAGGGGAGAGTTGGATAATGGCGCGCGGTTGATAATACCGCGCCCCATCCTACACAAAAATATACTGCTTATTATTACAAACTGTCTTGGTCAAAACGTACCTAGTGGTGTATTACCCCGCCTCGCGCCGCGCCAGTGTGCTCCTAGCAACCGAACGAGTTACATGTGTCTCGAAGCGTTTCGCGTCAATTCATTATTATATTCCTACAACTTACAAATCGAGGTATGTATTAGTTTATTCCAGTCTAAAACTATATCGTGCTGATGAAAATCATAGTAAAATGTCGTCTATTTTATGCCTAAGTTGTGATCAGGTTGCTTAAAATTTGATTTCTACGCATTGTTGTAACCTAAGACAAAATGGCGTTGTTTGATAATTGCGCGCTCAAGGCGCGGTATTATCAAACGGTTGGCGCGGTATTGTCAACTATAGTGTAGTATGGTAAAAATTGTATTCTTTTATAGATGGCTGCACCAGCACCTAAAAAAAAGAAAGTATCATGGGATCCGCTCCAAATGAAGGCTGCCTTGGAAGCCATAAGTACTGGCAGAAAAATAAAGGAAGTTGCAAGAAATTTCATGTTGCCTGAAACTTCAATTAGAGATAGACTGAAAAGAGGCGAGTATTATGATCCTCGGCTGGGCCGACGCGCTACGTTTTCGGAAGACGATGAAAAAGAGTTGTGTCAGCATATTATTTTATTAGCTAAAACATTTTATGGAATAACACAAATGCAGCTGCGCAAACTAGCCTATGAGTATGCCACAGCTAAGAATATAAAAAACATATTTCCAGCAGAGAAAGGAATGGCTGGAAAATGTTGGGTATATTCTTTCCTTAAAAGAAATCCTGGCATTTCTTTGCGTGCTCCGGAGCCAACAAGTATGAACAGGGTGTTGGGGTTTAACAAAACCGAAATCGGCATTTTCTTCCAGAATTTAGAGGCGCTTATGGATAAATATTTATTTCAACCAATTCGAATATATAACGTCGATGAAACGGGCGTGACTACGGTCCAGAGGCCTGGAAAAATATATGCACCAAAAGGTCTCAAACAGGATGGCAAAATAACTAGCGGTGAACGTGGCCAAAATGTCACAGTTGTATGTGCATTTAGCGCATCAGGGATGTATGTTCCTCCAATGTTCATATACCCACGCCAAAGAGCAAAACCAAGTCTTGGGTTTGGAGGCCCAGTTGGAGCCATATATGAGTGCTCAAAATCTGGCTGGATCAATGAGGATCTTTTTATGAAATGGCTCCAACACTTTGCACAATATGTTAATGCAACCCCTGAAAACCCTACGCTACTGATCCTTGACAACCATGCCAGTCACTTGTCATTGAATGCCTATAAATTTTATCGAGAAAATCAAATTACCATGCTGTCTTTGCCACCTCACACATCACATCGCATGCAACCTCTGGATGTCACCTTTTATGGCCCTCTAAAGACATCGTACTATAAAGAGTGTGACCTTTTCATGAAAAGCAACCCATTTGAAAAAATTACGCATGATGTTTTGGCTTCCATTTTTAATAAAGCGTATATGAGGGTAGCTTCAATCGACAAAGCTATCAAAGGCTTCGAAGTAACTGGAATTTACCCTTTGAACCCTCACATATTTGAAGATGATGAGTTTATATCTGATCCTATTATCGAAGATACAAGAAATTTAACCAACAATCAGGATACAGCACCTGCAGAAATATCTTCTGTGAATGAAATTCGACAGGTGACGAATGATGGGGGAGCTATTGCAAGTACGTCAACAGGTATTTTGGCAGAATTGAGTCCTATTCCTCAAAAGGTTCGAAAAATCAAGAGGCGTGTGACAACACAACATTCACAGGTTTTGACTGGCACTCCTTTAAAAGATCAATTAGAAGAAAAGGAGAGAAAGAGATCTGCAAAAGATAATAAGGGAAAACAAGTTCCAGGAAAGCAAGATAAAGGAAAACAAGTTAAAGGACAGCAAGGTAAAGGAAAACCGGCCCAACCAAAAACAAAGAAAAAGAAATCATACAAAAGACAAGTGAGGTTCAGCAGCAGTGAAGAGAGCAGTGATGAAGATGTTCCTTTTTCTAGATTATGTGACGACGACGACGACGATGACATCGAGAACGAGAACGACGCAGTCTGCGCCATCTGTGGAGAATTCGGGCGGGATGGGGAACTATGGTTCCGTTGTTGTGGTTGTTCGGCCTGGATACATGAGGAATGTAGTGGACAAAAATCGGCGGAAAATTTCATTTGTGGTTATTGTTAATTTTTAGTCATAGTATTCTTTTATATTATTTTTTAACTTTAATATTATTAATGTTTAACATTTAATTTAATCTTTTTAATTAATAAACATGAAACCTGCTTATAAGGCGCGGTATTGTCAAACAGGGGCACGGTATTCTCAGTAGTAGTTGATAATGCCGCGCTTTACCACTTTTTGTTAATTTTCCTATATTTTTTATGTTTTAATTTAAATTCAAATTTACCAAATACAATTCGAAGCCAGATAAGTTTATCATCATTTTAATGTAGTTTCGGTCCCTTCAGATGCCACCAGTGCCATTTTATAATCCTTTTGCCTTAGGGGCTCGCCAATATCCGACTCTCCCCTACCCATAATTAAAATAAAAGATATTAACATAATAAAACATTTTAAAATAACACAAATTAAATTAAAATAAAATTGAAACGGGGTTACAAACTGAATCGTTTTGTGGCCGATATCGGCCAATCGGGGCCTGAGGGGTTAAATCGTTGTTGAACATACGGGATGCGCACAACACTATTTCGTTCCATAAAGTATCATCTAGTTTGCAGCTGTCAACAAAAGCAAGCAACGGGTAGCTTGCAACATATTATTATGTACATTTTCGTATGCAGTGAGAAAAAAAGTCGAATTATTGCACACCGGAATATCCAATAATTTATCGTTTTTTGGCTGCAGTCTGTTTTTTGGGTCGCAGCTCTCTTTTTCCAGTTTCTGACGCGCCAAAAGTGTTGAGATACATGATGGCATCCCGAAGCTGTGCCTCTGTAGTGATGGCTCTCTTTGTCGAGTCCGCGAATAAGACGATCACCTTGCCATCCAGGGTTGCAGCCGAGGGGAAAGTGTTTGCGGGCGTCGCTGTAAATCCGTTGCGTGGAGTGTGTTAGTGATTCGGTCAATAAAATATTTGAGCCTTTTAATGACTTTTTATTAGACCATATTGAGCCTGCAAGGAGTTTAAGGTCAACAGAATGGGTCTGGGTTTGTCCTTGCTTACTTTGCCAATACGAAAAGCGGCCTCAATTAAACTATGGTCGAAGGTGGCTAGCTTAAATTTGTCTACGCAGATGGTTGTAATAAGCTTCTTGGGGTCGTCGGTCGCTGTTTCCGGTATGCCGTGAAAAATCAGTTGCTTCCTGCGGGACCGGCGCTCCAGTGCATCAATACGATTTCCCATATTACCTATTTTCTGCTTCATACAGTAAAGAGATCGTACGAGTTTTGAATGTGATAAACTCGGTCAGTAGTGAGTCCAGATTGTCTTTTGATTTAGCGCCGACGAACCCAGTGGCGATTTTATGGCGTTCTTCGAAGTCGCTCATCTGGAGTGTGTATTGATGTTGCAGCTGTTCCAACTCAGACATGATTGGGACGCTCAGGTAATGCGAAAAATGTACAGAAGAGTAGTAGTAGGGCTAGATATATTATAAATGAGCGAATGCTCCCGTTACATAGTCACAGCACTGGAAATGTCAAAAAGTCAATTCATTTACCTTTGAGATAATTATTAATCAGCGCTAGTATGTCTTGCAAACTACACTGTGGATTACGGAAAAGCCGTCACACGCGGAAATTAGATGATTTTGAAGCAATTACAGGATAAACAAATTTATAAAGAATTATATCGTAAAATACACTTCCAGCTGTCAGGACACCATAGATAACTTCTCACAATCTTCATAGCCTAATTGGACAACTGAAATATTCATCCGTTTCGCGACCACTCTCTTTCATAAGAACACTTATGATCTGGATTTTTATCAATATAATCCTTGTGCATAGAAACAAACGACAGGTCGCTTGTACGCTACAATCGTTTAGGAGCATGTTCTCGTCAATAATGGGAGATAGTTGGATTATATAACAATATATGGTCACGAATTTTTCCATCGTCAATTTTATTATGTGGATTTTTTATTATGTGAATTTTCATTGAATTCTTGCATAGTTGTATTTTCATTATTTATCTCTGCTACTGCGGGTCTCTAGCAACAGCCGGGATTTAATTGCATTTCTTACAAATGTGTCATTGTTTTTGGCGAAACCTAATGTGGTTAGGAAAAATATTTTGCAAACATTTTAAATGGTACCATAATCATCCTTTAAATTATAATGGTAAGATGTTTGTTTTTTATAATTGTCAATGTTAGTTAATACACCACCTCTTTGCTTTATACTAAAAGATGACACATGGTTAAAAATATACAATCGTCTATCTTTGTGATTCTGTAGTGACCAAAATTCATTGTTATGGCATTTTCTACGTTCTTCTGTAATTTTCTCATAGCAGCGTTTTTTGCAGTTGCGTTCATCGCATGGCGGTTTTAATAATCCGTACTTTGTAATCAAAGCCATTCGTTTTTCCTTTTGTCTAATTTTTAAGCTTTAAGTATACATACGCCGCTTTCTCTTTTTTCCTTTCTTAGTTAGGTCATTGTTGACAGAAATGGTTACATCTGTAGTTGGGGCACCAATAGCTGCAGGGATTAGTGCATATTGATGATCACTTAATACAAAATTGGAATTTGAAGCAGAAGTGGCTTTTTCCTTAGATACTATTATATTAGATAAATAAAATACAAACGGATCTGCCATGGAATTCACCGACCGGAGTCGGGCCCATCATAATACTAAAAGAGACAGAAATCTCAACGCGATACCCGGCCACACGGTCCGCGAAGGGTGGCTTTCGAGGCTTCGCCGAAGCCAAGCCTCCCCCTGCACGCGCCGCGGCAGAAAATCGGTACCGCGTACAGCATTCGCGCACTTTTTCTCCCACACCTCGTGGTTGAGAACACCGCAGAATCTCAAGGTGACCTTGCGACCGTGCACACCGTGGAGCACGCACGCGCAGGTCGCGCTCTGTATTCGCGCAACAAGCATAAACTGTTCGATTTGCAGCAATAAAATATAGCAAATTTTTCTCGCTATTTTTAAAGCGACGCGAGGCCCCCTCGGGAAGGGCCCGTCGCTGACCGAGGCCCCCAATACGGCCAGGCCCCGTCTATAAATTCGCCTCGAGTGCAATATCGCCGCGACGCGAAAAATAATTTTATTTTTCCTTCAGTAAAGGGCATTGCACCGGCGCAAATTTGCATCGGCAGCCGGCGGATCGCATCGGCGCGAGCGACCTACGTGCCTTATCAGTATTTACGCAGCACAGATTAAGCAACAGGCAACAGCACTCAACACGAACAGATGTGACACAAGAGGCACAGAATAAGCAATCATCGAGCAGCGAAACACAGATAAGACATTTATTTTATATATTTATTTTTGTCTTCTGAATATTTTTCTGAATAATTTTCACATTAAGTTTGGACTTTGAAGAATACCAACAAAATGACGACTCCAAAGGTAACGACGACGAATGAAACCAATATTACTGCAATGTCTTTGGCGAATAGAATCCCAGAATTCTATAAATCGGAACCTAAGTTATTTTTTGCACAGTTCGAATGTGTCATTGCCGCACAAAAAGCGAGCGATGAAAATAAATATCAACTAGTAGTAGCTAAATTGCAAATAGACGACCTTCGTCAGGTGAGCGATATCATCACCGATCCACCGTTGGAAAACAAGTATGAGACGTTAAAGGCACGTTTGATTAGCGTATATGTCGATTCAGAGTACCGCTCTTTTCAGAAATTGCTAAGCGAAATGGAGTTGGGAGACCAAAAATCCTCTCAACTGCTTAGACGCATGAAAGATCTAGCGGGTACAAAGATGAACGACGAGGCACTACGTTTTATGTGGATCGGACACTTACCTAAGCACGTCAGATCGATACTATCTGTAGCAGATCAAAAGGATTTGACGGAATTAGCCACGTTGGCGGACACCATAATTGAGAACACTCGAGGAACGGATGAGGTCGCACAAATAGATGCAATGACATCTAAAAAGGGACACTTATCAGCGCGAGACAGCACTATGGAGACGGTCATCGCTGAGTTGACGCGAAAAATTGATGATTTGACAACAAAGGTCAACGGCATCAACAAATATCAGGATCGACATCGCCAACAAAAAAGACAGTCGCAAGAGAGATATCGATCACGCTCTCGGTCTGGAAACAGACAGAATAATCAAGAAAAACGAGAGAAGACGCGACCACCGAATTGGATGTGCTACTACCATCATAGATTCGGAACTGACGCCAAGAAATGCACAGAACCCTGTGCATGGAAGAAACAGGAAAACTAAAAACAGTGCAGCCAATTGAGGCACAGGCTGTCACTGCACCTTCCAGTTATCGCCTCAATATCACTGACAAATGTAGTGGTATTAAATTTTTAATTGACACAGGCGCTGGTGTTTCGGTAATTCCACGAGGAAAGACGAAGACAAGGGAAACAAGTACCAAATTATATGCTGCTAATGGCACCGAGATACGTACTTATGGAGAACGTACGCTCCGAATGAATCTCGGCCTGCGAAGAACATATATTTGGAATTTTATTATAGCAGATGTGAAAATGGCTATCATAGGCGCCGACTTTCTCGCCAGACATAGCATTTTAGTGGACTTAGGACGACGTCGACTGATCGACAATTTAACCAATGTTACGGCAATTGCATCAGTGGATACATCCAACGAACCGTCCATCAAATTCATCAACGAAGATAATCCCTTCGCAACAATACTCAAAGCTTTCCCGAACGTTACAAGACCGAATATACTACCCAACAGCGAGGTCAAGCACAATGTCAAACATTTTATAGAGACAAACGGACCTCCAGTATATGCAAGAGCAAGACCATTACCGCCAGACAAATACGCATTAGTAAAAAAGGAATTTCAAAACCTAATAGACTTAAATATTTGTCGACCAAGCTCAAGCCCATGGGCAAGCCCATTACATTGCGTCAAGAAGAAGAATGGAGATTTACGGTTATGTGGAGACTACCGGAGACTCAACAATATTACAGTCCCAGATCGTTTTCCGATTCCTAGGCTACAGGACTTTACGTACATCCTCCATGGGATGAAGGTTTTCACTAAAATTGACCTGATACGCGCATATAATCAGATACCGATAAATGAGGATGATCAGGCTAAAACAGCTATAATTACACCATTCGGATTATTCGAATATTTAAAATGTTCCTTCGGGTTGCGCAACAGCGCACAAACATTTCAAAGGTTCATGAACGCGGTGTTACAAGGCTTGGAAAACGTGTTTTGCTATATTGACGATATATTAATCGCGTCGAAAAATGAGCAAGAACACCGAGAACACGTAAAAACCGTATTAAAACGTTTGGACGACAACGGAATTACTATAAACGTTCAAAAATGTGATTTTAACAAAACAAAAGTAGAATATCTTGGTTACCAAGTGGACGAGAAAGGCATCACGCCGCTTGCAGAACGGACGCAGGTCATCTCAGAATTCAAGAGACCAGACACCGTACAACAGCTGCGACGATTTCTCGGCATGGTTAATTTCTACCGCGAAAGCACTCCTCACGCTGCAAAGCATCAGGCCGAACTTAATAAATACCTGATAGGAGCCAAGAAGAACGACAAGACAGTCATCAAATGGAACGACGTATCTTCACAAGCATTTCAAGAGTGCAAAGACGCAGTAAAAGCTGCCATCACTCTCGCGCACCCAGCACCCGAAGCACAACTCTTTCTAGCTTCAGACGCTTCGGATACCGGGGTCGGAGCGACGTTGCAACAGAGAATCGACGGTGTACTTCAACCGTTAGGCTTCTTCTCTAAAAATCTCAACGAGACGCAACGGAAATATTCAACATACGATCGAGAATTGCTAGGTATTTACTTAGCTACCAAGCATTTTCGACGTTTAATTGAAGGACGAGATACCACCATTTGCACGGACCACAAACCTATTATCTACGCGTTCGGAAAAAACGCTAACACCAAGAATGAAATTCCGCGAAGAGTACGCCAACTTGACTACATCGCGCAATTTTGTACCAACATAGAACACATACCTGGAGAGCAGAATAGCGTAGCAGATTGGCTATCACGTATAGAAGCAATATCTTGCCCCAACGAGATAGACTACGACGACCTAGCACTCTCTCAAGAGAAGGATGAAGAAGCAAACGGTTTTCTACACTACAACGACACAGCAAGAAAAATGCAATTTCCGGGAACTAACAAGCACATTATCTGCGACACTGTAAATGACCAGATAAGGCCATTTTTGACGCAGAAATTCCGTGAAACAGCTTTTAACCTTATTCATGGCATTGCTCACCCGGGAGTTCGAGGCTCAAGAAATTTGATTACCCAACGATTTATTTGGCCACGAATGTACACAGATATCAAAAAATGGACACAAGAATGCATTGCTTGTCAAAAATCAAAAGTAACGAGATATAACAGAACCCAGTTCGAGAAATTCAATTCTGCTGGCCGTTTTGAGCACATTCATATCGATTTTGTTGGACCGCTTGAAATCGCACAGGGATGTCGCTACGTTTTAACAATAATCGACAGAACGACGCACTGGTTAGAAGCCGTTCTACTTCCCGACCAGACTGCAGAAACGACCGCCAAGGCACTGTATGACCACTGGATAACACGTTACGGTTGCCCAGAAAGAATTACGTCAGATCAAGGTACGAACTTCGAGAGCAACTTGTTCCGACAGCTTACGCAAGTCCTCGGAATCAAGAAGATCAGAACCACGAGTTTTCACCCGATCGCCAATGGTATACTAGAACGAGCTCATCGCACTATGAAAGCAGCAATTATGGCTCGACAGAACACAAGAAACTGGATAGACGAGCTACCAACAGTTTTATTAGGTATGCGAGCAGCAGTTCGACAAGACACCGGTACATCCGCAGCAGAACTGACATTCGGCAGAACACTACGACTACCAGGGGAATTCATCGAACCGACTCATGAGACGAAGATGAACGCCACATTCGTAGACCGCCTGCAGCAACATTTAGCAGACCTATCGGCTAAGCCAACAAGAGAATGCACCCGAGCCAACGTTTTCGTGCATCCAGATCTCAAGGATTGCACTCACGTTTTCCTGCGAGATGATATGGTCAGGAAGCCATTACAACAACCATATTCTGGACCCTTTCGAGTGATAAAACGAAGTAATAAAACGTTCGAATTATCCATAAAAGGAAAACCCAAAGTAATGTCAGCTGATCGCGTCAAACCCGCATATTTCATTTCACATGACAGCGATCAGAAAATGCAAAATGAAACAAGACAAAAAGTTTCAAGCGACAAAATAATGACTCAAACGAATCGTCAGACCACCCAGCAAAATTCCGTTCCCACGCGCGAAAAATGCGATAAAGCTAAAGAACAATATCGCACGCGCAGCGGACGGATCGTCAAGAAAGTCCGATTCTCCGACGAATGAGATCACTGCTACGTGACTTTATCCAAATTAACAATTTATATCGTCACACCAAGAGACAAAGGAAATCAGTCATCACTGAGATCGAGCGAGCAGTAACCGCCTTTTACCTTACCATCCTAACACCAATCCTATTTCGCTCCACGGCTAACCAACTTGGAACCAGCCGCCAAAGATCCTTTTCTCCTACACAAGTATCATTATTCCAATTTCTTGCAACTACAAGGCAAAATGGGATCTCAACAAAGCAAAGACGAAGTTATTATCGCTGGAACTAAAATGGAAAACACCAACCGACTATCAGACACACTCATAATCATCGCAGTCATCTTGATAGCCATCATTTTCGTCGCCCTTTGCCATCAACGATGTCGGCAAGGTATCCGGAAGTGGGTCCGAATGGAAATCGCCCGCCCTCACCTTCTGCCGCCACCAGGGACAACCAGCTCCAGCACCGCAGCAGCCACTCCAAGTCAACACGCCATGGTTTAGTGCAGTGCTAGTGAAAGTAAATGCGCGCTCAAGGCTGCATTATGTGAAAAAGACTTAACAAATATTTCTTTCTACAAGGCTCTTTTACAGCATCTAATTAGTAAAAAAATATGTGTTTCAAATTTTTATGCAATTCAACAATTTATTTACAAAATTGTTTCAATTTTTTCAATGTATACTAACATAGCATGTAGTACAATATAAATACGTGGTAACTAACACAAGAAATTTATCGAGATTAACTTCTGTATCTAAGCAAATCTCTAGGGGGGAGCAGTGTTACGTACCCCGCCTTAAATTGTATAGTAATAACACTATCATTAAGCTAGCATACAGATACTAACCATCGTCACCGGTACAGTGTGCGTACCGCTTTAGGAATGCACTGAATTGCATACAATATTTGCGCATGGCAATATTTAAAATAGTACTAAGAGGGCAGCCAGACCGGCCGCTACAATAAACGCCTTCCACGTACGCTGTGTGATATTCATTTCTCCGCTCACGGCAATAGGCCCGAAATCGCGATGGACTCCGTGTGAAACGATAGCAGGAGTTCTGGGATAATCACATCCTCACGAGGTGACCCCAACTCCTCACTGCCGAGAGCTGTGTATACGCCAAGAAAACCTATGGAGCAGCTGACGACGTGAGTAAAATTAATAATTAACCACAATACAGTCTACTACCACATCGCGTTGTACGCGGCAGCTTTGGCTTCCGCGATTAAGGTCCTGGACCCTGCGTTTCGATTCGACGAGTTCGTCGGCCCTGAAGCAGGTTTCGTCCAGTTATGTTATGTTAATAAACATTGTTATGATAATAAACATTGGTTATTAAAAAAATAGTTATGAAATAAAGGTAAATTATTCAAGAAGGAGTTTTATTTCTTACCTAGTACGTCGGATAAGCAAATGGATGCGATTACGAAATCTGAACTACACAGAGCATAGTTAGTTAGTTTGTCTGGGCTTTTTCCCGCACTTGGCCTCTTGATTGGGCCGTTGTGCGTGGCTCATGTTTCTATTTATGTTACTCCAGCCAACCTAGGCTGTCCCAGAAGCTTAGCAGCCTGTTTGGGTTGCTACAGGCCTCCGGGACAGATGCTGGAGATTGTAGTATTCTTGCCCGTTGCTCTGCCACGCTCCTGCATTCCATGAGCATATGCTGTGGCGTTTCTTCTTCCTCCATGCATCCTCTGCATAGAGGGCTGTCTGTCACACCTATGGTAAACAGGTGTTTGTTTAGGGGACAGTGGCCTGTCATAGTACCTATGACTTTACGGATTTTGTCCCTTTTTAATCTGGTGAGGTTGCGGGCAAGTTTTTTGGACGCTTCCGGAACCGCGTTTTTTGTTTGCCTGCATCCTGCGTTTTTTTTTCCATTCTGTAAGGTGGGTTTCTTCGGTGTTCCTACGTAGCCATGTTTTTATTTGGGCACAGAGCATGTCGTAAGCAATTAGCATCCGAGGCAGATTTGCTGTCTTGCCAGGTTGAAATTTTGGTCAGTGCATCACAAATTTTTACTAAAGTGTCGCTTTGGAATTGCAAATAACCATCATGCCGTTCTACCCACCGAGTATCACAGAGACTTTCCAGTTTGCCACTAAGAGCGTAATTGAAAATTCTGCTTCGTTTGGCTGAGGCATTTGCAAATGCCACTAATTTTTTCATTGTGGCCGATGCATTTCTGCAACTGGTGACCTTTGATGACTTTGCCAGAGAGTTATTCAGTATTCGACGTTTAATTGAAGGACGAGATACCACCATTTGCACGGACCACAAACCTATTATCTACGCGTTCGGAAAAAACGCTAACACCAAGAATGAAATTCCGCAAAGAGTACGCCAACTTGACTACATCGCGCAATTTTGTACCAACATAGAACACATACATACCTGGAGAGCAGAATAGCGTAGCAGATTGGCTATCACGTATAGAAGCAATATCTTGCCCCAACGAGATAGACTACGACGACCTAGCACTCTCTCAAGAGAAGGATGAAGAAGCAAACGGTTTTCTACACTACAACGACACAGCAAGAAAAATGCAATTTCCGGGAACTAACAAGCACATTATCTGCGACACTGTAAATGACCAGATAAGGCCATTTTTGACGCAGAAATTCCGTGAAACAGCTTTTAACCTTATTCATGGCATTGCTCACCCGGGAGTTCGAGGCTCAAGAAATTTGATTACCCAACGATTTATTTGGCCACGAATGTACACAGATATCAAAAAATGGACACAAGAATGCATTGCTTGTCAAAAATCAAAAGTAACGAGACATAACAGAACCCAGTTCGAGAAATTCAATTCTGCTGGCCGTTTTGAGCACATTCATATCGATTTTGTTGGACCGCTTGAAATCGCACAGGGATGTCGCTACGTTTTAACAATAATCGACAGAACGACGCACTGGTTAGAAGCCGTTCCACTTCCCGACCAGACTGCAGAAACGACCGCCAAGGCACTGTATGACCACTGGATAACACGTTACGGTTGCCCAGAAAGAATTACGTCAGATCAAGGTACGAACTTCGAGAGCAACTTGTTCCGACAGCTTACGCAAGTCCTCGGAATCAAGAAGATCAGAACCACGAGTTTTCACCCGATCGCCAATGGTATACTAGAACGAGCTCATCGCACTATGAAAGCAGCAATTATGGCTCGACAGAACACAAGAAACTGGATAGACGAGCTACCAACAGTTTTATTAGGTATGCGAGCAGCAGTTCGACAAGACACCGGTACATCCGCAGCAGAACTGACATTCGGCAGAACACTACGACTACCAGGGGAATTCATCGAACCGACTCATGAGACGAAGATGAACGCCACATTCGTAGACCGCCTGCAGCAACATTTAGCAGACCTATCGGCTAAGCCAACAAGAGAATGCACCCGAGCCAACGTTTTCGTGCATCCAGATCTCAAGGATTGCACTCACGTTTTCCTGCGAGATGATATGGTCAGGAAGCCATTACAACAACCATATTCTGGACCCTTTCGAGTGATAAAACGAAGTAATAAAACGTTCGAATTATCCATAAAAGGAAAACCCAAAGTAATGTCAGCTGATCGCGTCAAACCCGCATATTTCATTTCACATGACAGCGATCAGAAAATGCAAAATGAAACAAGACAAAAAGTTTCAAGCGACAAAATAATGACTCAAACGAATCGTCAGACCACCCAGCAAAATTCCGTTCCCACGCGCGAAAAATGCAATAAAGCTAAAGAACAATATCGCACGCGCAGCGGACGGATCGTCAAGAAAGTCCGATTCTCCGACGAATGAGATCACTGCTACGTGACTTTATCCAAATTAACAATTTATATCGTCACACCAAGAGACAAAGGAAATCAGTCATCACTGAGATCGAGCGAGCAGTAACCGCCTTTTACCTTACCATCCTAACACCAATCCTATTTCGCTCCACGGCTAACCAACTTGGAACCAGCCGCCAAAGATCCTTTTCTCCTACACAAGTATCATTATTCCAATTTCTTGCAACTACAAGGCAAAATGGGATCTCAACAAAGCAAAGACGAAGTTATTATCGCTGGAACTAAAATGGAAAACACCAACCGACTATCAGACACACTCATAATCATCGCAGTCATCTTGATAGCCATCATTTTCGTCGCCCTTTGCCATCAACGATGTCGGCAAGGTATCCGGAAGTGGGTCCGAATGGAAATCGCCCGCCCTCACCTTCTGCCGCCACCAGGGACAACCAGCTCCAGCACCGCAGCAGCCACTCAGTTTAGTGCAGTGCTAGTGAAAGTAAATGCGCGCTCAAGGCTGCATTATGTGAAAAAGACTTAACAAATATTTCTTTCTACAAGGCTCTTTTACAGCATCTAATTAGTAAAAAAATATGTGTTTCAAATTTTTATGCAATTCAACAATTTATTTACAAAATTGTTTCAATTTTTTCAATGTATACTAACATAGCATGTAGTACAATATAAATACGTGGTAACTAACACAAGAAATTTATCGAGATTAACTTCTGTATCTAAGCAAATCTCTAGGGGGGAGCAGTGTTACGTACCCCGCCTTAAATTGTATAGTAATAACACTATCATTAAGCTATCATACAGATACTAACCATCGTCACCGGTACAGTGTGCGTACCGCTTTAGGAATGCACTGAATTGCATACAATATTTGCGCATGGCAATAATTAAAATAGTACTAAGAGGGCAGCCAGACCGGCCGCTACAATAAACGCCTTCCACGTACGCTGTGTGATATTCATTTCTCCGCTCACGGCAATAGGCCCGAAATCGCGATGGACTCCGTGTGAAACGATAGCAGGAGTTCTGGGATAATCACATCCTCACGAGGTGACCCCAACTCCTCACTGCCGAGAGCTGTGTATACGCCAAGAAAACCTATGGAGCAGCTGACGACGTGAGTAAAATTAATAATTAACCACAATACAGTCTACTACCACATCGCGTTGTACGCGGCAGCTTTGGCTTCCGCGATTAAGGTCCTGGACCCTGCGTTTCGATTCGACGAGTTCGTCGGCCCTGAAGCAGGTTTCGTCCAGTTATGTTATGTTAATAAACATTGTTATGATAATAAACATTGGTTATTAAAAAAATAGTTATGAAATAAAGGTAAATTATTCAAGAAGGAGTTTTATTTCTTACCTAGTACGTCGGATAAGCAAATGGATGCGATTACGAAATCTGAACTACACAGAGCATAGTTAGTTAGTTTGTCTGGGCTTTTTCCCGCACTTGGCCTCTTGATTGGGCCGTTGTGCGTGGCTCATGTTTCTATTTATGTTACTCCAGCCAACCTAGGCTGTCCCAGAAGCTTAGCAGCCTGTTTGGGTTGCTACAGGCCTCCGGGACAGATGCTGGAGATTGTAGTATTCTTGCCCGTTGCTCTGCCACGCTCCTGCATTCCACGAGCATATGCTGTGGCGTTTCTTCTTCCTCCATGCATCCTCTGCATAGAGGGCTGTCTGTCACACCTATGGTAAACAGGTGTTTGTTTAGGGGACAGTGGCCTGTCATAGTACCTATGACTTTACGGATTTTGTCCCTTTTTAATCTGGTGAGGTTGCGGGCAAGTTTTTTGGACGCTTCCGGAACCGCGTTTTTTGTTTGCCTGCATCCTGCGTTTTTTTTCCATTCTGTAAGGTGGGTTTCTTCGGTGTTCCTACGTAGCCATGTTTTTATTTGGGCACAGAGCATGTCGTAAGCAATTAGCATCCGAGGCAGATTTGCTGTCTTGCCAGGTTGAAATTTTGGTCAGTGCATCACAAATTTTTACTAAAGTGTCGCTTTGGAATTGCAAATAACCATCATGCCGTTCTACCCACCGAGTATCACAGAGACTTTCCAGTTTGCCACTAAGAGCGTAATTGAAAATTCTGCTTCGTTTGGCTGAGGCATTTGCAAATGCCACTAATTTTTTCATTGTGGCCGATGCATTTCTGCAACTGGTGACCTTTGATGACTTTGCCAGAGAGTTATTCAGTATTCGACGTTTAATTGAAGGACGAGATACCACCATTTGCACGGACCACAAACCTATTATCTACGCGTTCGGAAAAAACGCTAACACCAAGAATGAAATTCCGCAAAGAGTACGCCAACTTGACTACATCGCGCAATTTTGTACCAACATAGAACACATACATACCTGGAGAGCAGAATAGCGTAGCAGATTGGCTATCACGTATAGAAGCAATATCTTGCCCCAACGAGATAGACTACGACGACCTAGCACTCTCTCAAGAGAAGGATGAAGAAGCAAACGGTTTTCTACACTACAACGACACAGCAAGAAAAATGCAATTTCCGGGAACTAACAAGCACATTATCTGCGACACTGTAAATGACCAGATAAGGCCATTTTTGACGCAGAAATTCCGTGAAACAGCTTTTAACCTTATTCATGGCATTGCTCACCCGGGAGTTCGAGGCTCAAGAAATTTGATTACCCAACGATTTATTTGGCCACGAATGTACACAGATATCAAAAAATGGACACAAGAATGCATTGCTTGTCAAAAATCAAAAGTAACGAGACATAACAGAACCCAGTTCGAGAAATTCAATTCTGCTGGCCGTTTTGAGCACATTCATATCGATTTTGTTGGACCGCTTGAAATCGCACAGGGATGTCGCTACGTTTTAACAATAATCGACAGAACGACGCACTGGTTAGAAGCCGTTCCACTTCCCGACCAGACTGCAGAAACGACCGCCAAGGCACTGTATGACCACTGGATAACACGTTACGGTTGCCCAGAAAGAATTACGTCAGATCAAGGTACGAACTTCGAGAGCAACTTGTTCCGACAGCTTACGCAAGTCCTCGGAATCAAGAAGATCAGAACCACGAGTTTTCACCCGATCGCCAATGGTATACTAGAACGAGCTCATCGCACTATGAAAGCAGCAATTATGGCTCGACAGAACACAAGAAACTGGATAGACGAGCTACCAACAGTTTTATTAGGTATGCGAGCAGCAGTTCGACAAGACACCGGTACATCCGCAGCAGAACTGACATTCGGCAGAACACTACGACTACCAGGGGAATTCATCGAACCGACTCATGAGACGAAGATGAACGCCACATTCGTAGACCGCCTGCAGCAACATTTAGCAGACCTATCGGCTAAGCCAACAAGAGAATGCACCCGAGCCAACGTTTTCGTGCATCCAGATCTCAAGGATTGCACTCACGTTTTCCTGCGAGATGATATGGTCAGGAAGCCATTACAACAACCATATTCTGGACCCTTTCGAGTGATAAAACGAAGTAATAAAACGTTCGAATTATCCATAAAAGGAAAACCCAAAGTAATGTCAGCTGATCGCGTCAAACCCGCATATTTCATTTCACATGACAGCGATCAGAAAATGCAAAATGAAACAAGACAAAAAGTTTCAAGCGACAAAATAATGACTCAAACGAATCGTCAGACCACCCAGCAAAATTCCGTTCCCACGCGCGAAAAATGCGATAAAGCTAAAGAACAATATCGCACGCGCAGCGGACGGATCGTCAAGAAAGTCCGATTCTCCGACGAATGAGATCACTGCTACGTGACTTTATCCAAATTAACAATTTATATCGTCACACCAAGAGACAAAGGAAATCAGTCATCACTGAGATCGAGCGAGCAGTAACCGCCTTTTACCTTACCATCCTAACACCAATCCTATTTCGCTCCACGGCTAACCAACTTGGAACCAGCCGCCAAAGATCCTTTTCTCCTACACAAGTATCATTATTCCAATTTCTTGCAACTACAAGGCAAAATGGGATCTCAACAAAGCAAAGACGAAGTTATTATCGCTGGAACTAAAATGGAAAACACCAACCGACTATCAGACACACTCATAATCATCGCAGTCATCTTGATAGCCATCATTTTCGTCGCCCTTTGCCATCAACGATGTCGGCAAGGTATCCGGAAGTGGGTCCGAATGGAAATCGCCCGCCCTCACCTTCTGCCGCCACCAGGGACAACCAGCTCCAGCACCGCAGCAGCCACTCAGTTTAGTGCAGTGCTAGTGAAAGTAAATGCGCGCTCAAGGCTGCATTATGTGAAAAAGACTTAACAAATATTTCTTTCTACAAGGCTCTTTTACAGCATCTAATTAGTAAAAAAATATGTGTTTCAAATTTTTATGCAATTCAACAATTTATTTACAAAATTGTTTCAATTTTTTCAATGTATACTAACATAGCATGTAGTACAATATAAATACGTGGTAACTAACACAAGAAATTTATCGAGATTAACTTCTGTATCTAAGCAAATCTCTAGGGGGGAGCAGTGTTACGTACCCCGCCTTAAATTGTATAGTAATAACACTATCATTAAGCTAGCATACAGATACTAACCATCGTCACCGGTACAGTGTGCGTACCGCTTTAGGAATGCACTGAATTGCATACAATATTTGCGCATGGCAATAATTAAAATAGTACTAAGAGGGCAGCCAGACCGGCCGCTACAATAAACGCCTTCCACGTACGCTGTGTGATATTCATTTCTCCGCTCACGGCAATAGGCCCGAAATCGCGATGGACTCCGTGTGAAACGATAGCAGGAGTTCTGGGATAATCACATCCTCACGAGGTGACCCCAACTCCTCACTGCCGAGAGCTGTGTATACGCCAAGAAAACCTATGGAGCAGCTGACGACGTGAGTAAAATTAATAATTAACCACAATACAGTCTACTACCACATCGCGTTGTACGCGGCAGCTTTGGCTTCCGCGATTAAGGTCCTGGACCCTGCGTTTCGATTCGACGAGTTCGTCGGCCCTGAAGCAGGTTTCGTCCAGTTATGTTATGTTAATAAACATTGTTATGATAATAAACATTGGTTATTAAAAAAATAGTTATGAAATAAAGGTAAATTATTCAAGAAGGAGTTTTATTTCTTACCTAGTACGTCGGATAAGCAAATGGATGCGATTACGAAATCTGAACTACACAGAGCATAGTTAGTTAGTTTGTCTGGGCTTTTTCCCGCACTTGGCCTCTTGATTGGGCCGTTGTGCGTGGCTCATGTTTCTATTTATGTTACTCCAGCCAACCTAGGCTGTCCCAGAAGCTTAGCAGCCTGTTTGGGTTGCTACAGGCCTCCGGGACAGATGCTGGAGATTGTAGTATTCTTGCCCGTTGCTCTGCCACGCTCCTGCATTCCACGAGCATATGCTGTGGCGTTTCTTCTTCCTCCATGCATCCTCTGCATAGAGGGCTGTCTGTCACACCTATGGTAAACAGGTGTTTGTTTAGGGGACAGTGGCCTGTCATAGTACCTATGACTTTACGGATTTTGTCCCTTTTTAATCTGGTGAGGTTGCGGGCAAGTTTTTTGGACGCTTCCGGAACCGCGTTTTTTGTTTGCCTGCATCCTGCGTTTTTTTTCCATTCTGTAAGGTGGGTTTCTTCGGTGTTCCTACGTAGCCATGTTTTTATTTGGGCACAGAGCATGTCGTAAGCAATTAGCATCCGAGGCAGATTTGCTGTCTTGCCAGGTTGAAATTTTGGTCAGTGCATCACAAATTTTTACTAAAGTGTCGCTTTGGAATTGCAAATAACCATCATGCCGTTCTACCCACCGAGTATCACAGAGACTTTCCAGTTTGCCACTAAGAGCGTAATTGAAAATTCTGCTTCGTTTGGCTGAGGCATTTGCAAATGCCACTAATTTTTTCATTGTGGCCGATGCATTTCTGCAACTGGTGACCTTTGATGACTTTGCCAGAGAGTTATTCAGTATATGATTATGGCAAGGGCATCTTTGAGCATGGGTTACAGTTTTTATCAATTTTTTTTTTTTTTTTTTTTCAATTTCAATTTATTTCCAAAAAATCTTAACAGATTGTAGAAACTTAATATTTAGGTACATTTAAATTACAGTATATTAGTTCGTTTTTACAATATTTAAATTTATCACCACGTACATACAGTTACTTCTTTATTGCTTTTAGTATATTAGTTCAGTAATTAATACAGTATATTAGTTCGTTTTTACAATATTTAAATTTATCACCACGTACATACAGTTACTTCTTTATTGCTTTTAGGGCATCCAAATCATTTTTAAGATTTATTTACTAAAACCACAAATTAAAATAATTGATAAAAATAATCAAGAAATTAAAATCAGAAAAAGTCAGAATAATTAAAAAATACTACTTAAAATTGTCAAAAAAATGACCAAAAAATTTGAAAAATTATTTAAAATTAACAAACTCATCGATCGAGTAAAAAGCTTTGTCTAATAAGAATTCTTTAAGTAACTTTTTGAATAAGCTTTCCACTTGAATAGTTTTTAAACTTTCTGGTAGCCTGTTAAAGTAATATGGCCCTGAGTATTTTGTGTCTTGCCTTGCTGTATTTAGTTTAATACATGGTATAAAAATGTTTAATTTATTTCTCGTATTTTTAGTATGTGTATCTGAAAACTTTTTATAATGTGTTTCTTTATTTTTAAAAAACTCAGTTAGTAACTTAAAGAGATAGAGTGAGGTTAAGGTGAGGATTCTTAGCCTTTTAAAAGACCCTTCTATTGACAGGCATGAGTGGGCCGAGCTTGTCGGATGGAAAATAAATCTTCTAATATTTAACAGAGGTTCGGTTATATCAGTTCGGTTACGGCTCCCTTCACCTCAGACACCATAACGGAGCAACTATCTGTATTTATTCCAATGCAGTTTGATAAATCCAAGCCAAATTTTTGACAGAGATCTGACAATATGTGCTAAGGCGACACCTGTAAGTCTTAGTTCGTCCTCCCACAGCATATCTTCTTTCCGGATTTCTGTGTAGGCATCACAAAATAAAATGAAGTCTTCATGAATGACATTATTGTGAAGATACCGAAATGATAAACTGAGCTGTTCTGTTGCTGAGATGTCAGTTGTTTCGTTGAATATAACAGCAAAATATTTAGCCTCTTTTACTTGATTTATTATGGTCTCCTGTATCTCTTCTTTACACAAATCTATTATTTCGTTTTGTATTCTCTTGCTTATGTATGTAGCGTTTGAAGTGCTACTTTTTGAATGGTCTTCTAATATTTTATTACCTGCGTCGATCCGAAACTTGAGTAAAGCTCGATGGGTCCATGAAGCCAAAATTGGGCTATGAAGAATGCGAATTGTGACAAAAATTCGAAATTCACAACCCGGATAAAGAAATTAGGCACAGAGGTTGCAAGGAATGCAAAGACTATGAAATTCACCATGAGCGTTATATTTCAGCGCGTACAAAGTGGTCGCGATATTCGCACTATTTATGCGCGAATACCTCTATTATTGCCGCTTTTCGCAGCAACCCCGGTAGATACGTTGGACTGTATAATTTCGATAGTTTTTATTTCTTACCGGGGTTCAGTTCCATAGGTGAGAACACCGAAACCGCTGCTCGACTGCCGACAAATCCAAGGCTTTTGCACTATTTGTCCGGTTGGTTCGAAAGTGAAGGTCGATTTCAGTATGACGACGTTTATTTCCTTAAAATTGCAACCGCTTACACTATTAGGTTACTTTAACGAGTCTTTTACACTATAATTACGCTACTTAAAAAGGAGTCTTTTACACTATAATACGAGTCTTTGTAAACTATAACCCGCCCGAACATAAACACTATAGAACGGGGGAATCCTCGCCGCCAAGGAAGCGACCAGTGCGAGTGAAACACTTTAAACCACTGTCAGATATTTAAAAAGTAATATTTTAAAAAAGGTCAGCATTTCAACGCTCAGCCAACCATGAAATACAAAAAAAAACCCTCAACCAAATTCAGCCTCCCACGGTCAGAAGGCGATGGCGATTTATGACGAGCGTTCTCGAAAGTCTATTATATTATGGACAATGAAATGACAAGTGTTCTCGACTTTCTAGTGAATTCTTGTCCCCTAAACATACGCCTAAAAGTGTAATTTATAGCTGTAACAAACACGAGTCATTTTCAAATGAGAACCAATTCTATGAACCCTTCAACGAGACCTTCAACGTCGCTTATAATATTATCCACAAAGTATGAAAAAGGCGTTGACATCCAAACCACAAGAATAAATCCCGACACCATATATTTTGCTGTTGATTTGGAAAAGGTGATAATGTTACCTTGCATGGAAGAATTCAAAACTGTGATGTTTTGTCCCCGAATTATTGTGTTCAACCAGAGTTTTGTCCCTATAGTAAACAAAAAGGTACATGAGATAGGCCAAACCTACGAAGCAATATGGCATGAAGCTATTTCTGGAAGGAAGAAAGAAGATATTATTAGTTGTTTCAAAGCGTTTTTGTTTGAAAATCGAGATTTGAAACATACAGTTTTGTGGCTAGATAATTGTGCAGCCCAAAACAAGAATTGGACATTACATTCTTATATGGTTTATCTAGTGAACTCACCGGAAGTCAATTTTGAAAGTATCACACTGCGATATCTGGAGGTCGGCCATACATTCATGGCAGCTGATGAGTTCCATCACAGAGTGGAGCTATCTTTGAAAAAAGCGAAACGAGTCTACGACTTTGAGGACTTTAGAATAGCCGTGTCTGATACTAGTCAAAACACCAAAGTTCAAAAAATGACTGTGCTCGACTTTTATGATTTTGAAGACTGTTCCATATAAGTTGCAAAATTCAAGTCCTCGTGCTTATATCTGAACAACATTTGCGAAACAGTTTTTCGGAGAGGATTTCAAACATTGTTCTATAAAACTAATCACAACACTGACAGTCAAATTGAATTAGATTTTCTTAGGTAAAAAATATAAAAAATGGCATTCCGCCTCCACGACAAAAGGTTGTTCAGAGAGGTGTGACATCTGAAAGGAAGTCTACTATATTGACAAAGCTCGGCCCACTCATGCCTGTCAATAGAAGGGTCTTTTGAGAGACTTTACTAGTAAACAATGGTTCGGCTGGCCTTACTCAAACTTTTGACGATTAAAGATTAGAGTTAGTTTATTGAAGCTTATTTTTCATGTTTTTTTTTGTTATAGTTGATTTTACTAGGATTATTTTTAATGTGTAATAATAATTCCTTATGATTCTACTTTGCTTAATTGTCATTTAATTGTGTAATGAAAGGTTTTATTAATATCTACTTACATTTTAAAAAGTTATTGATGTTTGCTCAATTTGTGCTATTTTCATTGTGAAAAATAGTGTAATTGTATCATTAGCAGAAAAAATGCCAATATTTAATATTATAAAATGTTTAAAAAAAACTTTTTTTATTCTTATTTTTTTTATTCTTACAGGAAGAATGATTTTTTAACACATATAAATATTTATATAATGTATTTTATTGCGCCTATTTAATGATAGCCAATAATAGCCAATTGGTAAAATTACTTTAATAAATGGCACATTAAAAAGACACAATTGAGCGGAATCTGCCTTTTCATTCTAATATTTAGAATAGTATTACAATGAAAAAAGTGATATTTGGCTAATGGTGACTTTTTATTGTAATAAATTTATTTAAATGTAATTTTTTATGTTAAGTTGAAAGAGAAAAAATAATTTTTACGAATAATAGAAAATAATATTAAAATGAAAAAATATTCTTCCAATAGATCTTACTACTTGGATACTTACTTCAATCATAAATATTCCAAAAATATAATAATTGTTTGTTTATTGCAGAAAACATCGAAAAATCTGATTTTTTGAAAGTCATTTTCGAAAATGCTCGATTTATCTCATTCGAAGTCACCTGTGGGATGTCTAAGACAGGTCCATTACTGTCGGTATCACAAATGAGCGCATCTACATTAAGCACGGGCTCAGTACTGCTGTATACCGTTTTAAAATACTCTGCGAAGGCTTTAGAAATTTCTATGTCTCCTTTGAAAGTTTCGCCATTAAATGTCATAGTGTCCGGAAGGGAAGAACTTTTTTCGGTGTTTTGGACATACTTCCAAAAATTTTTATAGTTACATAGCATGTCTCTTTCAGATTGAAGCACAAAATCGTCAAACGCTACTTTAACGCAACGCTTCACTTCCATCCGACAAGCTGAAAAAAAGCTATAAATATGTTTATCCTCTGTTGTTTTCCACTGTTTATGGCAATTATATTTAATTTTGATTAAATTTTTAATTTCCGAGGTGAACCACTTAGGGTAATTACGCACTGTAGCCGATTTATTTGGTATGCACGGAAAACATTCGTCCATCACTGCATAAATTATGTCATAAAATGACTCTACAGCTGAGTTGCAATCTCCACTCTTATAAATAATACTCCAATCGGCCACACGCAACTTACTCGTGAAACATTTTGGGCTACCACGAAGTAAGTCCCATCGCCTTTGTAATAAATTAGGTTTGGAATTTAGGTCTAATAATAGCTCTACATCTTTCTACTTCTACATTTATGCATAAGCTAGGATGGTAATTATCTTCTTTGGCGAGTAGACCAGGCACCTCCCTTACTACCTCCGAAGCCGGTAAATTACATAAAACTAAGTCTAATAATTCTCCTCGATAATTGAAAATATTATTATTCTGTTTTAAATTAAATAAGTTTAAAAATAAATTATATTCTACAGTTATATTAGGTGCTGAATTAAAATTAAAATCCCCTAATAATATTAAATTAGGTAGGCGGTAGTCTCTAAAATACATTTCCGCTGTGTTGAAAAAATTTACATATTTGTCACGATCACTTCTCGGGGCAAAATACACTACACATATAAACACTACTTGAGATTTATACGACAATTTGATCCACACCGCTTCAGGGTGAGATTCAAGTGTAGGCACTCTCTCAGCTAGAGCGCCAACTCCATTCCGAATGGCGAGTAAACTTCCTCCTCCTTTTCTTCCATCAATTCTATCAGCTCTAAATACTGAGTAACAGCCAGAAAATAGTTCTTGACTTTGAACTAATTCTCCCAGGCCAGTTTCGGTAGCAGCAATTGCAAAATAATCATTTATCAGGATGTTGTTCCTATATTCAATAATTTTTGAATTTAAACCTCTAACATTCTGATAATAAATATCCGCCAGAAATATTGTCCCGTTACCCTGCAGTCACGCAGTAGAAGCTGGTTGAGGATCACGTTTAATAAAATAAAATGGTTTAATCTTTGCTCCAATTGGCCACATACTCCCATTCAAAAATCTACCAAATACACTTTTAGGTACCCCAACTTTGAAAGAGGCGTACGGGCCCTTAGTAGTTAGTTGAACCACCTCTATTTTAATATTCTCCTTTTTCGTTAAATATGCCTCTAATCTTTCGGCAGTTACGTTCAAGCCGAAAGAAAACGCATGAATAAATTTCATCGGCTCGACAGTCTCTATCGAATTGTCTATGGCAGAGCCCTGAATGAATTTCCTCTTTGGGCGATTTAGTGTCTTTTTCCTGTCAGCCGTTTCTTCTTGCATCTTCCTAGAATCGGCTGCACGACTTTTGCGGGAGCGCACCAATTGCCAATCTTTTTCGTCCGCTGCGCTTGCGCCTTCGTGAGTTACCGCTGGCTGTTCTTCAGATAACATGCACGGCGTCTCGATTTTATCAACCCGCCCGGAGTGCGATGCAGATGTCGATGGCACTTTTTTTTGCTGGGTTGACACAGTTGCATTTCTTAATTCTTCTCGTCCGCTATTGTTTCCTCGCGGCCTAGTATTCACCCATTCCGGGTTAGCTCGAAATGTTGCAGATGGTGCACTCTTGGTCCCTGTGGGTTTATTGCCCTCATCTTTAGACTTCGAGAAAAATTGCGATTTTAAATCTTGTATTTCACTTGTTAACTCCTTTATTTGGATACCTTGCGAGAATGATGCACTTAAGCTCATTCACCAATAAAAGTACCGTTTCCATTGTGCTCACTGGGGTCTTTCGCTCGGTTTACGAAAGCGTGCCACCCCGACGGCAAAACGGCAACAAGTCTGGGAGACAGCCCGGAACGCGTCCTGTCTCAACCACGATGAAAAGCAAGTCCATTAACCGCGAGTAAATCCAGATTAGAATTGCACTGTATTCAATAAATTAATATTTAAATTATTATTTATTGTGGAGAAAAATTCATAAGATGTTGACACTTAGAATTCAAAAAACGAAAAACTCTTAAAAAATTAGATTTCTTTTCCGTCTAAAGGCACTGTTGCAGTATATAGAAACAAACGTTTAAAGTTTTCCATGAATTTAGACCTACCTTTTGCGTAAAATTCGCAATCACACCCCTCACAAAAGAAATTATTCAAATTCAAATGAACAGTGCTTCCATGTGTAGGTATTATTAAGTCTCTTCTGTGTAAATAAACAATCACATTCCGCATTAGAGAATATAATATTTTTTTTATGAATGATCTCTTTGTGGTTCTTTAGAGGTCCTTTTGTTGAAAAGGAGTATCTTCATTCATGAAAAACATAATGCTTTAATTTCATATGTCGGGTGTCTAAGTGCTTTTTAAGACCTGCTCATTGTGAAAATACCTACAACATATTTCTTCAATTTCAAATGTACAGCATTTACATGCGTTACATGCATTATACATTGATCAATGATGCTACCTTAGTTGTCCATATCGTGAAATGGCATAACTTCATTACTGACAAACATATGGCCTCAATTTCAAATGTACGACGTCTACATGTTTCTTTAGATTACTGTTCCGACAAGGCATAATTGCAGTCTTGACTATTTCTTAGAGTTTTGATGTATGGCTTTTGTATGATTATTTATTAGAATCTTTTTTTTATTTTTTTTATTTGTAATTTAAAATATGAATAATAAGCAAGTGTTGTGTGCTTATAACCTGCGGTTATAACAATGAAATTGAAAATGTACGCCCTGTGGGCAAACTGTATACCTAGAACCATTTTGTACAAAAACATCTGTACCTCTGTACCTTACATACAGTTATGGAATAAAGATCTATTTTATATTTTTTCTGGAAAAGGCCTTAACACCCCTCACAAAAGAAATTATTCAAATTCAAATGAACAGTGCTTCCATGTGTAGGTATTATTAAGTCTCTTCTGTGTAAATAAACAATCACATTCCGCATTAGAGAATATAATATTTTTTTTATGAATGATCTCTTTGTGGTTCTTTAGAGGTCCTTTTGTTGAAAAGGAGTATCTTGATTCATGAAAAACATAATGCTTTAATTTCATATGTCGGGTGTCTAAGTGCTTTTTAACCCCTCAAATGTGAGGCGTCCCTTAAGGGATGCCTTGGCAAAATGTATACAAAATGTATATAAATTTATATAAATGTAAATATAAATGTAAATGTGCGCCGCTTTATAGTAATCCGCTCTATAGTAATGCTATAGCTCTATAGTAAACCCCGCTCTATGTATGTAAATGTAAATGTAAATGTAAATATAAATTGATATACATTTTGCCGTAGGCAACCCGAGCTAATCGCCATTCATTTGAAGGGTTAAGACCTGCTCATTGTGAAAATACCTACAACATATTTCTTCAATTTCAAATGTACAGCATTTACATGCGTTACATGCATTATACATTGATCAATGATGCTACTTTAGTTGTCCATATCGTTAAATGGCATAACTTCATTACTGACAAACATATGGCCTCAATTTCAAATGTACGACGTCTACATGTTTCTTTCTTTCATTATTACTGTTCCGACAAGGCATAATTGCAGTCTTGACTATTTCTTAGATTTTTGATGTATGGCTTTTGTATGATTATTTATTAGAATCTTATTTTTTTCTTTTTTTTTTTGATTTGTAATTTAAAATATAAATAATAAGCAAGTCTTGTGTGCTTATAACCTGCGGTTATAACAATGAAATTGAAAATGTACACCCTGTGGGCAAACTGTATACCTAGAACCATTTTGTACAAAAACATCTGTACCTCTGTACCTTACATACAGTTATGGAATAAAGATCTATTTTATATTTTTTCTGGAAAAGGCCTTATCGTATTCCCGATCAACATAATTCTTCAATTTCATCGTGTCCACTACTAAAATGTCTAACTAAATGGTGTAAGCAAATGCTTTCTCATATTCCGGACATGAAAAACATTTTCCTTTCTCGGGCCGTCAACTCCGTAAATATCGCTCTACAATACAACTTGGACCATTATTTGGTTCCGCTTTATTGGAGCAAATCTCTTCTTCGCTAAATTCTATTATATTTCCTCTGACCCGCGAGTTTTCTGTACACAGAATAATCTCTCCTTTTATTAACCGAAGAAAGACTAATGTCTTATGTGCCACAAGTATAAAGAAGCTACAGTAACAAAACCTTCCAACTTCGTTGAGATTCAAGAAAAGTATAAACGTCACATTGTATTAAAAGAGAAAGCTATGCAGCCAAAGACTTTGACAAAAAACGAGCAAACGAAGATCAGACGTTTGCTTCCATCACCATGGATCTTCAGCAGGTCTTGCACATTCCAAGTGGAAACGTGTCACTACTGTACTACCTCAGGAAACTGAATGTGTACAACACTTCTATATATGAAGCAAAACTTCCGAACGATGTGTACTGCATACTGTGGAATGAAATAAATGGAAAGAAAGGAAGCAATGAAATAGGTATAGCGATATACAAGTGGATTCAGACTCTACCGGACACAGTCTCAGAGATATCCATGTGCCGATTTTTCTGACACATGTGCCGATCAAAACCGGAACCAATATTTAACACGTCTCATGTTATACTTGGTCCAAACGACGGGCTTAGATTCTATAGAACAAAAATACCTAGAGTCTGGCCATACATACATGGAAGCGGATAGCGTACATAGTGCCATTGAAAACCAACAAAAATGTGTGCCTATTTACTCTGTGATTGATTGGATGAATGTTGTGAAGCTAGCCAGATCTAATCGAAAGGCACATGACAAGAAAAACGCTACTGCCAAAAATCCCTACAATGTCATTGAGTCATTGTCATTGAGCATGCAGATATTTTGGATTTAAAAAACTTGGCGTCCGAAATAATGACAAATCGTTCTATCGACAGCAATGGTGAAGCTGTGCAATGGCTAAAAATAAAATCTATCCGTTGTGAAAAACAACAGTGGAACATAGTTCTATTCCGCTACGATTATGAGGGTGAATACAAAAGATTGGTTGTCAATCTTACCGAAGAACAGATAAGAGTTTTAAAGAAAAATAAAACAGCACCAACAAACGGTTTTCAATAGAAGACCGCTCCGTTTCCCATCCGACCAATTATTCATAGACTTCAACGTAATAGACATTCGACAGTTATACATAAGAGCGGTCTTGATGTACTTCCAGAGGAATGACAGGGCTGCGTCTATTAAACTTCGGGACCACGGACATGACACTAGACATCGATACAGACAACCGGAGTTAAAAATGAACACGACGTACGGACAAAGACATTATACATTTCTAGCTCCGAAGCTTTACAATAAACTGACAATGGACGTACAAACGACCGACGTACCTTACGCTACATTTAGAAAAGTGGTGGCAACTTGGCTTTTAAATAAATCTAGGGAAGACTGTGAAGAATTATTGAGGTCTCGAGTGTGATCATGTTATATATATATATATATATATATATATATATATATATATATATATATATATATATATATATATATATATATATATATATATATATATATATATATATATATATATATATATATATATATATATATATATATATATATATATATATATATATATATATATATTATATATATATATATATATATATATATATATATATATATATATATATATATATATTCTCTATTTCTATACTCTATTTTATATACTATCATATTATATGTATGAATTTATATATACTATTAATACATATATATTATATATTATATTTATATATAATATATCGCACCCTTGGAACTACAATGACGTAAGTGCAACTACTATCAATTCGAGAAAAATGCATTTAAAGTTTTTATCTCACTGTTCTCATCATAACTTTTTTCAGGAAGACAATATATCGACGCTTGAAAGGCAATCCTTACTAAGCGACATTGAGTAAACTTTACAGGAGAGTGATTTAAAGTTAAAATATTTAAAAAAAATATATTTTAAATTCACCTATTTGTTGGATTGAAATAATTTTAACAGACATATATATGTTATTTTTATAGCTATCCAAGATATTAAAATAGGTCACCTAACACTCGTATTTGAAGTAGGATATGTCGCTTAGATAAAAAAAATCTCATTTGATAAACAGGTAAAATTATCTAAGATATTACTAAATGGTTTGCATTTACATGTAAAAAGAGGCAAATTCACAAAATTTAAAATTTAGGTACAGTAATATTTATCTAAAAAGATTTATTTTTTTAAAATAAATCAAGTAAATCTATCTAAACATTATTGAAAGATGTTTCTTTGTGTTGAAAATTTATCGTAGGTATTAAAATTACCCTCAACCTCCCTTCGTAATTAATAAAATATTTAACCAAAATTACTAAATTATTATCGTGCAAGGAAATAAATTAAAATTATTTTTATTTAATAAAAATCTTTATTGAAAATTAAAAAACGCCCTTTTTTGTAAGGACCTTACATTAATGATAGAGAAACTAAATGGTACTTATTAACATTGAGTATGAGATCGATAGGTATTTTTTTGTAATTTAACAATTATTGTTTTCGCATTTATAAATTACGCCATCATAATCTGCACATTTCCAAATTATATCAAACTAATTTGTATCACATAGAAAACACTGATTATTTAGTCCAGGGCTTTTAGTTTAAAATTAAGCCAACTTTGCAAAACGGGTTTAGAAGTTTTGCAAAGTTGACCTAATTTTAAGTTTAAAAGAGCTAGACCAAATAAATATTAAAAAAAAAGACACACAAATAACAATTGGCCGTAAAATAATAAAATAGTTAGGTACTTAGAGTAAAATCAGCAATGTCAGAAAAGTGCACAAAAATGATTGCTTACACAATAATATTTATAAATGTACTTGCCATAATTAGTATCAGTCTTTAAAGACCATACGAAAATAGAGCTAGTGCTCTGCATTACAATTACATAAAGTATCATAGTATACAGTAGGGGAAGGGGTGGTAGATTCGGCCATGGGGTAGATTCATCTTTCGTATCCTACACAGCCCTAGTTTGTATATACCGCCAAATTTTTGCGTAGTTATGTTGGTAATGCATCATTCCTGATGGTGGGAACTGTCACAAGCGGTCGCAGTAGCGGGTTTATTTATCAATAAATGATTAAAAGTTTCTGCTATAAAAGGTAAGTTTTTTGTCTGTCGTAGAAGTTCATAATTTGTAATTTTGTGAAGCATATTAAGTATGATAAAAATGCACAGCATGCAGCACTAATTCATAAATGATGTCAATATGAAAGCTAACCTAAAATGCTGACCATGTTTTACTTTTTTATTTAAATCTGTTGGAATCTCATGCGGGGAAGATTCGGCATAAGCGGCTGGGGTACTTTCATCCAGCGGACGAAGGTACCCCATCAATGGAATAAAAGAAAAATTTTATTTCTATGGTAACGTATTATTTTATTTGTTCAGATGCCACGTACATATGTATGCAAAACCAACCGCAGGGACATCAATGAGAATAATATGAAAGAAGCGATTCGTAATTCTTTACGAAAAGTTGTCAGTGTTCATGAAGCTGCAAGGCGGTATGGAGTTAAAAGATCTACATTGCAGTCGAGAATAAAGACCTTGCTAAAGAAAAAAACAATAGATGAAGTCTTATCTACTATTGACAGAGATTCTGGGAATGAAAGCAGTGATGAAGAGAAAAAATATAGGAGTAAATACACTGTTAAACAAGTTTTTACAATTTCTCAAGAAAGGGAACTTGTGGAATATATCAAGAAATCATCCAATCTGAATTACGGGTTGTCATATCAACAAGTGCGAAAATTGGCCTATGAATTTGCACAAATATTACCAGATTGCGTAACACCAACCAATTGGAGAGCAAGTCAGTTGGCAGGTAAGTTATTATATTTTTGTTTTTATCGATAATGATACCTAATTACCATATGGATTTAAATTGCAGGAATTGAATGGCTGAAAGGCTTCATGTTAAGAAATCAACAATTGTCTCTAAGAAAACCTGAGAGTACCAGCCTGAATAGAGCCATGGCATTCAATAAAGACAGATTGGAGGAATTTTTTTCCAACTACGTCAAAGTCTTGGAAAAGCATAAATTCAAACCAGAGCAAATATATAACTTGGACGAGACTGGGATACAAACAGTAATGAAACCAGTAAAAGTTGTCTCCACACGTGGGAAAAAACAAGTTGGGCAGGTAGCTTCAGCTGAACGTGGAGAATTAGTCACCTTTGTTGGTATAATCAGCGCCATTGGGGGAACAATTCCACCTGTTTTTGTTTATCCTCGCATTAGAAATGTGAATGACTTTTTGGATGGTGCTCCTATTTCCAGTATCGCATTAGGAAACAAATCGGGTTGGATGACATCGGAGTTATTTATATCAGTTCTCAAACACATAGTTGAACACACCAATTGTTCAACTGAGAAGAAAATATTGTTGTTGATCGACAATCACGAATCACACACATCATTTGGAGCAATCCAGTATTGCAGAAGCAATGGTATAGTGCTGTTATCCTTCCCCCCACATACCACACATCGTCTTCAACCCCTAGACATTGCAGTGTACGGGCCTTTTAAAGCTTGCCTAAATGTCGCTTTCAATGATTACATGCTCACACAGCCTGCCAAAATGATAACCATTAGGCAAATAGCTCAACTTGCCAGTAGAGCCTTTGATAATGCATTCAGCAAAAAAAACATAATAAGTGGTTTTGAAACACCAGGCATTTGGCCCCTTAATAGGCTGGCATTTGACGACAATGATTTCATGCCCAGCACAGTCACTGACAATTCCAACGTTGAAGACAACAGTTTAACTACTGAAGTGGAACCTGTTGCTATTCCTTCAACTTCCAGACAGGACAGCATAGAAGAAACAAACCAAACCACCCCACCTCCAACTACTAGCTATGATCATGATGATGTTAATACCAGTGTGGAAGCAGCAGAACCCCAGACAGAGATAGCCCTTTCATTTTCAAAAGATAAGGAGCCCATTGTAATTGAAACCCCTTCTGTTTCTCAAAGGACCAAACTTAAGATCAAAGTTTCAAGATCACTAGAAGAATTGAGACCGTACCCAAAAGGAGCTGGAAAAAAGAAGAGGAACAGAAAAATTCCATCAAAATCTTATGTATACACAGATACCCCGGTAATGAAGATGAAGGAAAATATTGAAATAGAGAAAAGGAGAAAAGAAGAACTAAAAAGAAATAAAGGAACAATAAAAAAGCTGTTCCCAATTAAACCGGTTCCAAAGAAAATCTTGAATGAAAGCTCAAGTGATTCAGACAGGTCAATGAAACTTGTCGACACCTCTGATGGTGAAGAGTTTTTGTCCAGCTCGGATGAATTACCTTTGCCTACCAACTTGCCTAATTGCAATGATTTTTGTGTTGGTGATTGTGTAATGGTCAAGTTCGCCACTAAGGCAACCATTTGCTATTATATAGGGCACATTTTGAAAAACACAGGTTGCCAAGAATATGAAATAAACTTCTTGAGGCGAAAAAACAAATCTAACACATTTATGCATCCTCAGGTAGAAGACATCAGCATTGTGAAGAAAACAGATATCATTGCAGTTTTGTCACAAGCAAGCAAACTGTCAACAGCCAGGACATCTTCCCTGTACATTTTTAATTACAATTTTGAAGGACTTAATGTCCGTTAGATCTAAGATTTTTTCTGCTATACTTTTTTCTCAATACTTTTTCTTTGTTTTTTTATCGTTTCTTGTATTTTGTATTTTCATGAGTTCACTTTTGTTCAATAAAAACATTTGATTTACCTTTGTATGTTACTTATTATAACTAGATGAATGTACCCCACCCTATAGCCAAAACTACCCCACTGGTGGGGTACAATCGCCCATTTGCAAGCTTTTTTTAAAAATTAAATTCGAAAAAAAGTGTTAACGTAAGAGAGTTGTTACTTGCGGAAAACATAGATAAAAGTGCAGATTAACTTTTGCATATACCAGTTTTTAAATTGGTGGCTGATTTTGAAAATTACGTGCATTATTTGCATAAGTAGCCGAATGTACCACCCTCTCCCCTAACCTAAATTATATCATACTGTTAAACTTTTGAACACAATAAAAAACCTAATGACATTCTTACAAATAACAGCAAGTTTATATTTTGCAACTTGAGATTTTGTTATTTACCTAATTTTATATATTAAAATCACTATCTTCAATGTCTGATTCAGGTAAACAATCTTTGACATTTGTTGCACGTGGAATATTCACAAATTCATGTTTGAAGCAATTAGGAATTACTTTGTTTGTGCAAAGTTTGACTAAATCATCATATTTAGCTTTTGATATGGGTAGCTGAGATCTGTAACTAGGTAAAAGAGATACCTTTGCTTTAGACTGGACTTCAACATCAAAGGACGCCGCAGTGGCATTCATGGATGTTTTGTATTTAATGCTTAGCTTGTTCTTTCTGAAGGTCATAATACGGATCTTGCTTATTTTTCCAGTTAGGTTGCCTTTAAAATACTTGTCACTAATACTATCCCATCTATAAAAATCTTCATAGCTCAGTCTTTCTACCTCAAAAGGCGATGGATCCTGCCTAGCCGTTGCAAAAACTGTAAACCATTGTGATGGTGCGTAAACAGTCGTATTCTTCAATCTGTTTTCAATAATAGTATGCACAGTATCTACGGGCATGTAAGTATGTCCAGTCAACAGAAAGTTTATTTGAATAGTGTCGACATTTTTACACTCCTGTAATGATGAATGCAACATTGGCAATACAGTACGGTTGCGATTTTGGCCCGGACAACAGTCGCAATAAAGAAGTAATCGAGTGACGTTTCCTCTGGCATCCACCGACTGAATATATTTGTGCAATATAGATGCAATCTCGTTAGCGCCACGTTTACCATTGCTCTCGTCCCAGTAGTAACAGAAAACTTTACGAGTTCCATTTTCATAAACACAAAAATTATACACTGCTAACTTTCTGCTGTAGTACAAAAGCATAGATTGTGCAAAAGGTGTGTTAAGTACTTTTTCGAGATCGAAACTAGCACAAAGAGTTGAAGGATCATTTCTATAAATATTTTTGTGGACTTTAAAACGGGCATAACTTTCTTCTTTTTCTATGTCATGTTCTTGCTTTTCTTTTTGCATTTCGGGATTATCATTTTTTTCATATTTAAGACACTTAAGGCACTTATCTTTTTTAGGTAGGTATATGGAATCCAATGTTAAAGTTATCTTGGAATATTTTACGAAAAATTCTCTCACTTACTATGTCCATGCCCTGATTCACATAGTGCTTTTTGTAAAGTTTGAATAAGTTGGAGATATTTTTATATTCTTGGGAAAGATAAACTTTGCTCGAGTCTTGACGACAGTAGTGCGAAGGAACGGCTGGTAAATTTTCAATGAATCTTTTAACGGCATCTATAGTGGATTCTTTAGTCTTATTCGGTGGTTCACATTTCCCTCTCATATCCTCTTTTGTACACCCCCAAGAAGCGTTTTTTTACAATACTGTAAATTGTTTTATTAGAAATGTTCAGAGTGGCTGATAAAAATTGTTGGCAAACATATCTTCTACCTTCTCCTTCGTTGATAAAATATTTGATAGTATAGTTACGCTTATCAGAATCCGTGCGTTTCCGTTTAATATTTTCCCTTTGAGACAGAGATACTAACCAATCACGGCGACGTAGTTTGTCAAGATTCCAAAAAAAAAAAAATAAGCTCTCCCTTCTTTCTTCAGACACAGACCCGCAGTCGTTGCCACAATTCTTGCCAAAGCAAGGATTAGCCAATATAGTTTTCGCTGGTACAATTACTCCTTTCTTTGTTATATATTCTTGACCAGAATTTTTATTTTTAGACCGTTCTTTTCTCGAATTTGATTTTTTTATTCTGTTCGCAGATTCTCCGACTATTTCATCTTGGGTATCGGCTTCGCTGTTTGATTTTATAATCTTTTTAGTGTGCCTTTTATTCCTTTTAACTTTCTTTGTTCCTGCTTGCAAATCATCTTCTGATGTTACTTCTTGTCCTTCTGACCAATTATCTGAATCAGTTACATCACCATAAAAAGTAGAAAAATCCTCTTGATCTGACATATAATCAATATATTTAATATCTTTCTTAGATTTTCTCTTACCCACTTTACTTTTAATTGGATTTGATACATTAGATTCTTTAATTGGACCAGCCGATGTAGATGGTACTTCGTGATCTAACGATAGGGATTTATATTGTGTATGTGTTTCGACTTGGTGATCATTCAAAGCTGGTTCTTCAATTTCCGACTCAATTGTTAAGCTGATAATAAAATCGTGATCATCCGGTAGACTAGTTTCAGTCATCGATACATGAGCAGTCGTGTCAGTGTGATCTGCTGTGGTGCATAAGCTATCGGCAAGAAAAGGAAAAGCTAAATCGTTCGAAGTGTTAAGGTTAGTAGAAGCTTGCGCTAATGTTTCGTCAAATTTCTTTGTGATATTATTAGAAGCCCAAGCCTCACATTGGTTTACGTTCAAATCAGTGATGACAGATGTGTCAGTAGCTGTATTTCCAAGAGGAGAATTTGCTTCTTCTTGATGCCTCGTGCTATTAGCATTCGTCGTTATATCAGAGTGTGTTACCTTAAAATATTAAATTCAATATATCAATGGAAAATTTATGGAAAAGAGTGAAAAAGTACATAAGGTAGCTAGGCAAGCTATATTAGTATTAGCATAATAAATACAACAACTTGCATTTCAAAGTTTTACTACTGTTTATGAGCTTTTGTAGCTTATGTGTTAAAACAAATTATCATTTATCTTTGTACCAAATTGCATCCACTCCGTTATCAGTCGAGCTCGAGCAGTTCAAGGCTAAGTCACCGAATGGTGTTTCATCATCATGCGTATGATGACAATAAAGTAAAAGGCAAGGAAAAATTAAAATTTAAAGAAAATATATAAAAATTAGGTTCTTACCGTGTCTAAATCAAAACTCAACCGTTTACGACATTTCTTTCGTACTATCCCAGCTTTTACCAACGCCATCTCGACTATTGAAGAACTTCGTTGTTTCCGTTGTTGATTCATTTACTTAGCTAGAAGAAAAAATAAAATTGATTTTAAACAAGTAGGTACTTACCTGTCTAGTAGGCTTTATAATCTATACTAATATTATAAAGAGGTAATGTTTTTAAGTTTGTATGTAGGGGGTAATCTCCAAAACTACTCATCCGATTTCAAAAATTCTTTAACTGTAGGAAAGCTACATTATCATAAACTACATTTTATTGCGATAAATATTAGTTTTCATTATGAAATCACGTTATTTGTAAATCAAGTCGGAGAAAATGAGCTGGTAAGTGGTTTTACCGGCATGCGCTAACGAAACGATTTGATATTTATGTGAAAATAATGTAGGACAAAAACGTTGGCCTCAAAGAGATCTATAAAAAAGTCTGCGACAGCACGTATCCATCTTTTATATTTACGCTACAATAATTGCTTTTATGTCTCAAAAAAATAAAAATAATAATTAGACAATGGTTAGTGGAAGACATTAGGATTAAAATAAGAATATTTACAAAATATTATTTCATCATTACGACTGTTAAATGGAGATATAATTAGCCATTTACTATATGTTTTTAAGTGGTATAGTTCAAGAGATATTGTTCGGTTCGGAAACAAAATTCTGTTTTTGCAATAAAAACATGTATATTAGTATGATTTAAAAATAATAATGATAATAGCCTTTATTAATCTAATCAATAGCTTAATTTGATTGAATACTCACCACGTCTTCATTAAATGCGGTACAAAATATAAAATAACGGAACGAACGTCCTCACTAAGCGACGCCAAGCGCCCGAATGTCATCCATCCGATACGTGACACGCGATATGTTGCGCATACACAAGCGACGTATTTTAAACTCACGCAGTTCCTTAGCGACAAGAAATTATATTATGTGAACGGGTAAATATATCTAAGCGCAATACTTAACCATCTAAATAAATCAGGTAAAACTATCTAACCGACATAATTAATAGAAAAAGATATCAAGTAAAAATATCTAAGGATGAAAACGCAATATTATGTTATACAAGTAAAAGTATCTAAGCTTCAATATTCTTTTACTTTATTTTAAGTTAAATTATACATATGACACTGTCACAAAATAAATATATAACCGTACAATTTACAATTACTTTATTTAGGTACAATCTACTGAGTGGTTTCAAACGGAAATTTCAAAACAAGTCAATATAGGTAAATGCAAATAAATGGAAAAAAAAATACATGAAAATTCGACTAAGTTCATATTTCCAATTATTAGAATGTTATAACTGCCGGATATCTTAAAAATCACTATTTTTTTGTCGGTTAGTAAGCACAAGATCGGAAATTTGACGGAAATCTCACAATATCTAAGCGACAGTAAACTCATCTTAGACCTATGAAACTAAGACTAAACGACGCAGAAAAATCTGACGTTTCGAATGGTATATATAACTCATTTTACGTATTTGTGTCGCTTAGTAAGGATTGCCTTTCAAGCGTCGATATGTATATTTTTTTTATTAACTAATTCTTGGTTATGTTTCTTTTATACAGAATAAATTAAATTCATTTGTATTTCGTTGTTGTAATATTGACATATTTTTAAAATGAGGGGCACCAACAGTTAGGTCATTGTGCTACTAAGATGAAATTATAAAATCAAGGAATAGCAAGGAACAATGACGTAAATTTAGAACATTACTTAGTCAAATTAAAACTAATAAATAATCACTATCCATAAATATACCTGATAGAGTTTAAAGTAATAAAATAGTTTTCGTATGAGTTGTAAATGGTAGGAAAATTTAACATTATAATAATTTTAACATTATAACTAATAATAAATGTTACGATAGAATGAATAAATAATGAAGGGGAATAAAAGTCTATAAAATATAAAAATAATATTTATTTTTAATAATCCTAGTACTAATAAACATTAAAAAAATTAACCTAACTTATCTGCTATCTATTTGCCATATTATTACAAGACCACATAAAAATTATGAACTACAGACATTTTGAAAATCACGTTTTATGAAAAAATTATGAACTACAGACATTTTGAAAATCACGTTTTAATTTAAATTATAATATCGAAGTGAATAATATCAAACAAATAATTTAACAAATACTATCTTCTCATAGTATTTATTAAATTAAAGATTCCTATAATATTCTCCATAGTAATGAGGTACTATATTTTTTTCAATTAACTGCAAAATATCTTGTTTCTTACGTTCAGATAGCGGTATTTTAGAGTCATAAGCTGGTTTAAGCTGTATTTCATCCATTGGTCTTCTATTAGCATGGCTGGCGCGTAAGCGTCGAGTTTGTTCTGTAAATATCTTAGCTTGTAACATATTTTCAGTTTTATAGGAGACTTTGTATTCAAAATCATCGCTGTTCTTTGTAAATTTGACCACTTTTAAATCGGTAAGTTTGATTTGATCTCCATCAATGTTCTTCGATACATTTATATTCATTTCTTCTGCTAGTGCTTTGAGGTCAAAAAAGTTATCATAACTCATTTCATTTACTGTAAACGAATTTCCAGACTTCTTAGCTTTCCTAATGACATTAACGTATTGGTCTGGAACATAGATTGGACCAGATTTCCTTTCTTTTTTAACACACTTTTCAATTAAAGAATGAGCGGTATCTCCCTCGTTTTGCGTGTGGCCGCGAATAAGAAACTTATGTGTTATGGAGTTTATCTTTAACTTCGTCACAGCAAAATAATACATTGCAAGAATATACCTGAAAAAATAATTAGAAGTACTTAGGAAAGTGTCAGTAAAGTTACTTCGAAAATTTTTATGCCATTGCAGACAGGCATTTACTGTCAGATAGGCACTTACTTGTTTTTTTGTTGGCCGCAGCAATTGTCCGAGTAAAAAACAATGTCGCAGTTAGGCTGTTTTGTAGCCAATTCTTCTAAATATTTATAAATACAAGATCCAATCTCAATGGCACCTCTATGACCCATACTGTGATGACCCTGACCCACTGCAAGGAAATCTAATCAACTGACTACGGAACATGTGAGGAAAATCACTACCTTGGGGGCTAACGAAGCGACAGAAGGGAGCGGGGTGGAATCAACCTGAAGGAAGGGGAAGATATGTACTGGAGCGTCCACCTATAGGGGGTAGCTATAAGGAGGGGTGAATCATTATACTCAAAAGCCTTAGTGAACTAGCAACCTTGCAACTAGGGGTTGAAAATTATGCGAAGTTTGAGAAAACTGGAATCTATCACTACTGAGAAATGGAACACTCAGAAAGACCATTAATTTAGGTGAGACCAATCGGAGGAAATGAAATTTTGGCCAATACCGGGAAAATAATATTCCGATGGCAAATTATTATCAAGCGCGGCGAATTTAAGTGCAAAAGTTATGCATCAGAGCCAAAGATATGCTCCATTAAACCTCAACCGGGAAGTGGCCCAGATTAGCCACGAATAATCCTAAGAAAGTGACGAGAAAGTACGGCACGTATGAAATAACTTGGCCGCTGCGCGTATATAAAATGGGGGGCTGAATGGGCACTTTGAACGTGTTAATTACAGTAATCACGGAGCGTATAGAGTAAGGATGCGTATGCAGAAACCAGGGCGTGCATGAGAAACACGAATCTAAGGGGTATGGGCTCGGAAACTGGTGAAAATACATAAAATACAGAAGAAAAATGAGGGATGAAAATCGACACCGGCCGGGAACATTTGGCAATACCGTTTCATGCAGGTTCATATTGAAAAACGCGGGGCGGGCCTAGGGGATTTAGCCAATAAGCGATCGATACCTGCAACCGGCAGACCTATCGACGCCGAGAAAGAATCACATTGGCAGCAAGTCGGATAGATGGAAACGGGAAGGGCGCGACTAGGGAATCCGACAGGGACGGACTTTGAGAGTTAGCATTATCAACACAAGGCGCGGACTGGGGTCCACTAAAATCCTATTTAATATAAATTGTAAAATTATTACGATCACACGCATGGACCATACTTAAGTAAAACCCATGTGAGAGTGATTTGACAAAACAGACGTACCGCGTCGAGGGCAACGTACTACATGTTGATTCATTTGAAGAATGCGGCTATTAATAAAGTTATAGACGGTTTAATATAGCTGAACAAAGAAAGTATACTTATTTGGGGAATTTTGGCAACAGCACGCACTGGAATGATAACAAGTATCTAAAAATAGACTAAATCCCGGACGACAGTAATCTACGTCAGAGAACGCCGGGACTAAACTAAATATATTATCGGATCCGCGAACACACACGAAACCTACAATACCCAATTCGATCGCTGGTGGTTAATTTATAGGAGCGAAACGACATAAGCATTAATATGAACCACGAAGTGGCCAAACACCTACGAAATTATCAAAATGTCTAAAAATATGAGTCATAACCATGCCATAACGGAATACCCTAAAACAGGCCCGGCAAGCAGGGTGTTATATACGGTAATTGGGCGTGGGGATAGATAGAGAAACCCAAAATTTCACTCAATCTAGGAATACAAATAGATAACCAAGATTAAAATACCATAGTTTGAGAAACTCGGATTGATACAAAACAACGGCAATAAATATTAAAGGTTCCAAATTGGCTACGAAACCATTAAAACTAACGACTTTAAGAAATATTTAGGGGACCGAAAGGTGAAAATGCAGTAAACGTCAGGGGGTGTGTGCTTGTCGCTGGGGCGGAGACATTGGTGGGGGAACTCCTGGGGAGTTTTCTTGAGGGATGACGACGGGAGAGAGGGGGATTACAATCTGAGACTCGGCCTGAAGAGGACTTCAAAATTAGACTCAGCTTCGAGCGGAACTTGCTCTGCTCAAGACAGTGTGTTTGAAAATAGATTCAGTGTGGGAATTATTCAGTGGACAAAAATACAAAGTAAATCATTTAAGATAACTTACTCAGAATAAATTCGAAAAATAAATTAAATAGTAAAATCTTCTTGTCTATAAAATAAAGGATTTAAATTTCGGAAACGATTGAAAAAGGGGGTCCTCTCCTCTCGGGCAGTATATTAAAAATTATCTCTTGACAGCGGGAATAAATCAATAAGGAAAAAATTAACAAAGTGACGTGATCGAACCAACTTATCAAACGAGTCTACTCAAATAAATCCAAAAATAAATACTTACAGGATAACCTTCTTTAGTGCAAAAATAATTAAATAGTATATCCAAATAAGACCCTAAGATAAATATTTACCGTGTAGCATATTATTACCAAATAATTAAACAGTCTATGTAGATAAATCCAAAGGGAATAAATAATTGCAGTGTAGCATACGTAATACGAAAACAATTAAACGAGGTCCCAAATAACTCGAAAAATTGAAATAAACATCTATACGGATTCTTCGAATTAAAATAAAGAGAGCTTAAGGGAATAATATTCATGTAAAAATAGCTTAATAAAATGATATAGACGCTTAGATCAACGGGCGGGGAGTAGATATTGGCCAAGGGTTGTTATCACATGGGGGGGGCGAAATACGACAATTCGAACGAGGCCACACAGCACCTGCACAGCACATATCCTGGCGAGACAACGGCTGGCTACAAGGCGGGGATGGCAGCTACACACCGTTATACAGGAGGTACAATCTTGAGGAAGGGGTAAGTGGATATGAACATTACGACGAACGATACATTTCAGAACCCTCATACCAAACTACAATTACGTATTTATGTGACGAATTACGAACGGACCAACACGCGGACCTGACGCAACGAGTCTAATAAAATATTGACCCTTCACTGATATAGACTGCGCGCGCGGCCACAATACTCTACGTGATTCATTTTACATGTACCAATATTCTGACAGGGACCGTGACAATTTCCTCAGACATAATCATAGGGAATAATCCTTATAAATTCCTCCCAAAGATACTCCTCCTAATTCCTTTAGAATATGCCATAAACGGAACTTATTAACGTAAAATCAATTCCTACCTCATCGATCCACAGTCCAATAAAATCAAATATAATTCCAAGGGTGCAATTTAGAATTTTATCGGTAATCGATAACTGATCCAGACGAACTGAAATTTGCTAAGGTATGTCAACATAGTATACCCAAGGTGTTTATACTGCAAGTAAACTCTCACGCTTATCAGCTGACAAGCGTCGCGACGGATCGAACTAAGAACTTACACAATGTTACAACACAAACGAACTCAAATTCTACGCCCAGTGTCCCTTCGGCCGAGTACACCCTCGACTATCGCCAAACAGGCGTGAACAGGTCGGTGTATGAGCCCGAAGCCCTAGAAGCTCTCACTGTACCTCGACCTCAAAGCAGGCAGGCATTCTATGGTGACCAGCGACTATCCTTCAATTCCTAACATCGAGTAAGGTCTTGGGGCGAATCGACCGATTGAACCCCCTCCAGCAGCAGATTCATCACCGAAGGTACTTACAAGCTCTAAACCCAGATCGCACCCTGTCGGGTCGATATGGTTAGCACCAAGTTATTCTCCTCATCACACGCAGCAGGGTTAATCGACCAAGATATCCATACATCACCCAAGCGGTATGTTTCGGATCGTGTCGCTTAATCACATCCATATTACACTTCGGAACGAGTCATCGATTCCAGTATCATCATTGTGCAAAATGCACCACACAAGTTCCGGCATTAGTGTTGGCGATGGGCGTCTACAGGGGATGGTTGGAGGACGCACTTAACCCCTCTTAAATCCAAATCCAAGAATCATAATCCCCACCACTCAATTCCCCGTTAAATTACGATACTAAAGACACGTCACATGACTAATTTACAATCTGGGGGGGGGGAGGGGGGCGCTCCCATCCAAGAGCTTCCCGCGCACTCCGCGCCCCGCAATGCCCGAACAGCTGACCCGACTCGACCCCGGCGAGGAGACTCACGACGCCGCGCGGCTATTTCTGCCCATGACCGACTCTGGTGACACCCCATGCACATGTAAATTACAGGTACTGACTCAAGAAACGGCGGCTACAAATCACAGGCCCAGGTAATTTTATTTAACGGTGTTTCAGGATCTTCATTTTAGGGTAATAATCCTTGGCTAATAAGTATGTCGGTAGGGGTAATAATCATATCGTAAATAACAAGGACGACTACCAGTATCCCCATTTTTCATAGCTTTAATCCGTCACAACACTCAAATACCTAGTATTACCTATATATATATATATATGTATATATCTATTTATGTATTATTTACATGTATCAAAAACGAACACAGCCTTAGCATCCTTCAGTAGAGTAGAGTGGAGGAGTAAATTATACCTACACCCCGTAGGACAGTCAGTTTTAGGCATATATATTTTCCGTAATCTATATATTTATGTATGTAACTATCAGCGGGTGTCTGAGCTACGAAGAAGGGGGTGAAAACTCTCTCCTACGTCCTTATACATCTCAAATGATGCCCCTGACCAGGATTTTGAACCTGTGGTTACTACGGTTTAAAAAAAAAAAAAAAAAAAAATTTTTTAGAAAAATTTTATACAGAAAAAAATATCGGTTACTTGAATAAATTAAAAAACGACACAACGTAGTAGAGTCCTAAAACCACTAGACAGATCACAAGCCAAACATAAAAATAAAAAAAAAAAAAAAAAAATTTATAAAAATGTTGAATTTTTGAATTTTGAAAATTTTGGTACAATTTTGTTACCTAAAAATGGGGTCAATTAGAACGACAAGAACAATTGTTCTGGTAGCGGCTTCTCAATTAAAGCCGCCTACCGGAATTGAACCAAACATACAGTTGACATAACGATTCTAACCAATAAATAAACAAGTAAGGCCAAAACCAAACCATAACAATAAAGTAGATAAAGGCTCCCCTAAAATAAGCAAAGTTTAGACTCGAATGTCATTACGACTGATATAGTAAGGTCCTAGCCACCCAGTTCACGTCCAAATCAAAACTTTTAGAAAAGAAAACTGTACAAAAAAAAATATAATTGGTACAAAAAAAAATGTTGTACCTAAAAAGAAAAAAATCTTACGGCTACAAAAAGGGGAGATATAGTATTATAGTATATTAACAGCGCTTACAAAATTGTATAGTAATATAGTATATTAAGTATATTTAGAAAAATACGATGTATAGCATCATAGTATATTAAAATATACTTCTACAAAAAAAAGGAGAAACACAAAAACCCTAAGAGCATACATTAGGTATTCAAAAATAAAAATATATATATAGTGATAATAGTATTAGTAAAGGGTGGTAGTATAATAGGAAAAATAATATATTAAAGAGATATATTCATAACAGGAATCTAGAGTACAGTAGAAAAAAAATAATAATAAACAAAACGACTCTAGCGCACTCTAGCGGCACTGCAGCAAACTTGGACAGTACCTTAGCGAAGAACCGAACCGCTTGCGTTAGAGAGAAAACGAGAAGCCGCGCGGCGTCGCCACTAGAGGACGTTGGTACACGAATAAATCGATCTCAGCGCCCTCCAGCGGCACTAAACGAACTCGGCCGAGACCTTAGCAGAAAACCGAACCGCTAGCGTTAAACGGTAGCGAGGAGCTTCGCGACACCACCGTCAGAGGCCGGTGGCGCGCAGACACATTGAAGCTTGAAGAAAACATACATAGATATATGTAAATCCCATAAATAATTTAAAGCTGCTGAAAATTCTCGGTTAGATAGGAAAAGTCAAATAAATGCGAAATTGGAAAAAAAAACTCACCGACTGATGAGGTAAAGACTCCTAGAGCCTTTTATGCAACAAGCACGCAGATCATGTGTACTAAAACACTATCAATCACTTCCACTTAAACTCTAAAACAACAATCACTAGAAAATCACAAATCACATCACGATCACAAATCACTAGAGAAAAAAAAACCCCGCCAAAACCCGCGACGCGACGTAGATTAGTATGATGAGACGAACTAGTATCAATATGATAATTTGATTATCACCGCTTGGGAGCTCCGTGGCTGAACCATTACATACACATTTAAACAACAATTAAGAACATCACTCGTGAATTAGACTAGATATTAAGGCGGAGAAGGAACGACGCATCTGCCAGAGCAAGGACCAAGGCGATGCGACGCTGGAAAAGCAACTAACTGACCGATGCTTTGAAATGGGCGCGCGGGCGCCAGAAATCCATTTCTGAGAAAATCATCATGACATGTGGTCGCCGTATGTCCCAGCAGTGGACTATGCAGGGGCCAGTGGTGCGAAGAAGAAAGGGGCCCTTTTAACTGACCGGCAAATTTGGAAAAAAAAAAGGGAGGCTGGACGACGGGCGAACAGCCGACCCGGTATGTAGGCAATAAATTACGTCGGGATAGCATACAACGACTTAGCTCAGCCCGCCAAAGTTATATTAATACAAAGGTCCAAAAAATAGAGTTACTAAGAAACATCGAACACGAAAGTAAAGTCGATATACGTCAGGCTAAACGAAATCAGCGTGCCGGTAGGATTTCAAGGACATGTCGGACGAATAATGAGTATATGAAGAGCATGCCCGGCATCCCGGGGAGTTTTAATTTTTGAGGAGCGCCCCGCTTACCCGGTGGGCACGGACAGTGCGTCCCTGTGGGTCGATGTGATCAATTAAAACCAGTATTACAAATAAATAATAAACACTTTGAAGAAATTAATAAGATTTAGAAACTTTAGGAAACTTGGAATTGTGTTAAAGGATTTATGGCTTAATACGTTATTCATTCCATTTTTGTACATTTAGCCCATTGTTATCAATGTTATAAGTAACTCAGAAAGGTGAACACCGGGATGTAACTGGCGTTCATTGTCCACCTGATCAGGACTAAACGGCCCCGTGTCTATGTAGGTCAGGGTAATTAAAATAAGTAATACAACTTATGTAACAATTGGCCTAATTGACTTGAAGAAAAAGGAAACTTTTATTTTTGATAAAAGAATGTACTAAATTAGTGTAATATTATTATTATTATTTTAAAACTGAATAAAATATAATTATAACCAAATAAAATTATGATATGATAGAACCTTGGGGAACTTGGGCCCACTAGGAGATTATAACTGCCAAAAATAAAAGAGGGGAACCTTTCACCCCGGGATTTTTAACGAAAATGCAAACATTCCATCTTCCGTGAGGAACAAACATGAAATCTTGGTTAAGGGAAGTACCCCGCCAAGTGACGCCGTATGCGCGCGGGGGCTAACATTATCCGCGAGGTAACTAGGTATAAATACTTAGCGAACCGACACTCGCGCCTCCACTTCCCGTAGTGGCCATATCGCTCCGCCCCGGGTTGGTTGCGGGTTCGAGGTCCCTTGCGTAACCCCACTTCACATAAAGGAAGCAACGATGCACACCGAGTTCACCGCGGACCATGGCAACCTTTGCCGATCTCAAAATGGGCTGAGTAGTCGGTACTTATATTAGTAATTACAACCAAACAACCAAAGACGAATAAAGTAATGTCATCCTGTATTGTCGATTACTATGAGCGAACCCGCCACCACAGGAAGTTTTGACGGTTAGTCATTTTATTCCCTGGGGTGAGCGTAGCAGACTTGAGGCTAAACAGTCCACCATCTGGTTACGTCACAGATCCGTAACGGACCAACACCCAACCGCGGGATAGCCAGAAGTATTACCCAGCGAGCCCACACTCGCTCCCTTACTTCCAGACGTGACCGTATTGCTCCGGTCTCTTGATCGGCTAGGAACTCGATGTCACTTGCGCAGCTCCTTACGAAGCGGTAAAACCGTGTTTACCGAATCCATCGCGGACCACGGCATCCTTCGCCCGGTTGTGCGCCTATGGTCGGGTGTAACGAAGGGAAATATCCCTTTGTCGTACTAATGCCGTGTAATTACTTTGGTGGGGGAACTTAGATTCTGTCTTAGCTTAATACAAACGGCAGAATTACGTCTTCGTGGCTTCGCGCAATCAACCGCGCACTATTTAACAAAGAAAAATAACCATACGGCTCCTTCACATGTATATGCTTATCAGCTCAGAACATAATAAGTATTTATCGAGCCTACCTATGGATAGGGAATTAACCCGGTGAAAGGAAAAAATTAAACTTACAAAAAAAAATAATAAAACCTTTAGGAAAAAAATCCAAGGTCACCAGTCATGACAATACGAGGTCCCCCGGCAAGTAGCTAGGGACATATTTCATTTAAAATATCTAATTCACAAACAGGTCGAGGGGTGGGTGGTAGTATGTCACACAACAATGAAATTTAGGGGTCGAAAGCATATCACCTTAATTATAAAAATATAAAAAAAAAATAGAAAACCATCAAATAGGTGGTTGTTGTTATGAGATATGAAAGAATATATCATTTAACTAACCTTATAAGCGGATGACCTGATCTTCCCAACGGAGGATTGACACGTTGATCACTCAGATGGGTGCAGATCAGTCATAAAGAGTAATCGATGACTTGCCAAATGGAAAAAAATATTGGCCAAATCGCCGACTGACCCTAGATGATTAACCGGTCACTGTAAGGTGAAGTTTTGCGTCGAGGGCACCGTGAGCGAAGGAGATGCTGATGGTGTCGTGTACCGCTTGCTTCGGGCGGGAAACGTGATATCCGCCCAAGTATTAAGGATCACACGTTAAACGACCGAAACAAGAAGGACATCCTAGAATTCAGCCCCACGAGTGAGCGTCCGAGGCACAATCACTCTGATTAATCACTGTCGATATTCGGCGAGTCAATGTGCGCAAAAGGTGCTTCGTAATGACACTGCGGTTGGCCGGTGTAATTGGAGGAGTGAGCGCCTGGAGGATGTTGTATTGGATAAACAACACCACGATAATATAAGCGACTTACTCGAATGTTGATATATGAAGCCGATATAATCATTTGACCATAGCATGCGCGTAATAAGCCTCACGATATAGGGCGTCAGAATAAGTGTATTGCCATTATACGACGTCAGGGAAAATCTAGGCGCAGGCTGAGTGAAAGACAGGGCCGCACTCAGGCCACAGAGATTATGGTCAATGGGCGAAAATGGGTAATGTCGCTGGCATAAAATTATATTATATCTCGCTTAATACCGATTAGGTGTTGAATTAAAGCGAAATTGCATTCATTCAGCTTATAGAAAAGAAGAAAGGGGAGGTACACATATTGGGAAAAATTGGTAGTAAAAATTCTAGTTACATTTACAAACGAAATTTTACAGAAAATAAATGGGAAAAATTCGGAAACCTTTATGGTAATTCTTAAACGGGTTGTGTCAAACCTATCCGAAGGAAGGGGCGAGAATTTTTCCGATTTAACCCAGACATTGACAAGTGTCAGCACCTGGGCACTCAAAATTAAGTAATTAAACCACATAACTCTATCATGTTAAAAGTTAAAGGTGAAAGTAAGGGTTCAAAATTAGACCACTTTAAAAGTTTATAATTAAGGGAAGACAATTAGGAGTCATAATTGGTTAAATTAAAATCATATAAATACCAATAATTAGTAGGTGTGTCCTGAGGGTCGGGATGGGAACGTCCTGAGGATGCCTTAATTATGGCGTTTGTAGCTTTATTTTATAGTCTTTGTCTGATTGCAGTTTTAATTATATTCTGTGTGCGCTTGGTTTTGTGCATGTTTTGTATATCGGTTGGCAAAATTTATACAAACATCCCATTAGAGCACTTTATCATACCTTTTCTAAAATATCACCCTCGTATATCCTCCAATTTGCCAAGGAAAGTAGCTCTTCGAGTCCATTTTTATATTTTGAAAACCCACCCACTATAGAACTCAACCAAATTTTAAAGGTGCTTTAGGATGTCAATATTGTGATCGCAAATCAACCCAACTTCTAGCGTCAACAATGGGACCTGAGGGAAGTAGACAATTGTTTCACGTACATTGAAGCTTTTGAATAAAGAATATCTCCTTGGATTTTTCAAGATTGGAAGAAAAGCTAATTTTGAATTTTCCTAATCGCGTAAGGTTACCTCTCCGCTTGATGATTACCATGCGTGAACGTGCGTACCAAACTGAACTAAACTCGTCGTCCTTAGGTTATCCACGGTTGTGAATGCCACCAATCTGGTATCCTTCGATACTTAATTGGGTCGCATCAACACAATCGACCTGGCTTTAAACCCAATCTTGTCAATCATATACGCTCTGTAAGCAGTTAGAGGTATTATGGCCAGCGAACAAAATTGGAGAAGCTATCCCTAAAATGTGACTCGGTCATGGAATATATAACGGAGAGGTAGCACGGAAATAACCCTCCATTAACGATTGTCTATGAACAAAGGAACCTATATCATATAACCAACCTAACATTTGTAACTATGCAAATGGCTTAGGCATTGCACCACCTAAATTATAAAATTTATTCACTGAAATAAACCTATTGCAGGTAAAGGTGATTTATATCATGAGATCACGCCACTTAAAGTAAAGAAAGTCCTCTACATAAAAAGACGCTAAATAAAAAGAATTAGTGAGCTACAAAAAACTGGCCAGAAACAAGTCAAACTATAACTATAGAAAGGTTTGGCATTCTATCTACATTCCTTATAAAATATATAATCTTAGATTTCCATAAATCCTAGCCCATATAATTTCTACTGGGATCAGACGAGACATAAGAAAATTAAAGATAGGAAAGGAATCGTTTATATACATAACATCACACATTGTCAGATCAATTAACAATGGAACGATTTTGATTTGAATAGAATAAATTCATTAGCCATTATTATAGAAAAACCTGCCGGCTTATAGCTTGAAATCCTAATATAACCCCTTGAGTATGATACGACCAAATCTGGTTCTGAAACAATTATCCGTTGAGTATGATACGACCAGATCTGGTTCTGCGTTTTTTTCACTTCTTTGACGTTCTCATATTTATTCATAATTATCTAATTGTTTTACAAAATGATATTTCAATATTCTATATTCGAAATTTCAATGCAATCATTGTGCAGTTGTTCTTTTTATGATTGGTGTAGTAGTTTCGTAGTTATAGTAATTTAAGGTCGATGTTGCCGAAAATCCTGCAAAAGAGACAGATGCATCCATGAAAATACCCATTTACTCCAAGGGATAATGTTAGTACGTTAAGATTAAACAGTATGAGTAATTATTCCCGTTTTAAATGATAACTACAGAATAATAACCAAGGCATGCCAATCTTGCTATGACCAGTTCAATTCGTACTTAATCCACGCTAGCTACATTCAAATTTTATATGTCACATTAAACAATAGACATCTATACCCCTCCCGCCTGACCAACCCACTCGATTGCTGTAAGACCTTATTCAATCATAGCTAGTAGACGCCGTCAATTTAATACAAAAAAAAAACAGGAACGCCATTAGACTAAAAATAGAATCATAACCGTCAAATACCAACAGTACATTAATGCTTAACCACCGTTACGTTTAAATAAACAATGGAAGTGTTATGACTTAAACTAGGACCACGGTCCAACAAAAACAAAAATATACCACAATAATATCACCATAATAGGTACAACAAAAGACAACACAGTACAAAGATTAGAATAATTGTGCAAGGAAGGAATTAATTAAAAATAATTCACACATAAATCTTATGAGACAAAAATCCGCAACCGGCTAGCTACTTGCAGAAAATTATGAAGTTATGAAATTACCATTAGGATTATAATATCAGATCACGGCGGGAAGATAGATGATCTCGGGAGGCGGCTGAGTGGTTGTATCAATACTCGTCGACAAACAAGTCATCTTCTGAGGTCAACCAGGTGCTTTGACTATCGTATACCAACAAAGCGACTGGATGAATCTCAAGTAGATACGACTTGGTACAGTGTTATTGAGAAGTCTGCACACCCTGTAGCGGCGATGCAGCTGCAGGCCCCAAGCCACCTTATACAACGGGCCGGCAACCTTGCTATTAAATATCACCAAAGCTGCTGAACCATTGCATAGGTGAAACTTGACAAGTTATTGTTGAGATTTTGCGCGCTTCATGTAGGCAAGGACCAGTGAATATCAACGCCCACCTTCTTGACCCCCACACGTACAACCAAATTCAAACATACGGGTGCACGCATGTGAGACAAAATAATGGACGCTTACCTCGTGCACTTTGTAGTAAATGACTTGATCACGAGACGGCACCCAGCGATGGTTGTGGTCGAAGTCCCTGACGACCATTCCTATAATAGCGACTGTCACAAGTGCAGTAACACATTAGCAATTGTGTACAGGGCTACTAGAGGAATAATGCCTTGGGTCCACACGCAGCGCCCAAAGAAGAAGACTCGTATGTAGTGGCAACCACCTTCTCGACCGCGAGCGACACAATCGAAATCAATTACCATCGATTGTGTACGCCGCAGCCAAGAGAGAGCTACCTTATATCCACAAGCGGCCTCCAAGAGGAAGAATCCGATGGTGGTGACAGCCGGAGGATCCGTTGACATTGACAGTCACCCATCCGAAGGTGGCGTAGCAGACGAGATTAATTATGCACGGCTGCAGTCGTCACCGTCGAAAGGATAAGGTGTCTGAAGTACGGCTGCTGCGCTGCCGCTCGCCTGGCCGACTGGTCGTCTGGCAACTGCCAGACGAGTTGGGCCGCGCGCGCGCCCACGAGGAAAGATATTGAAAGGGGAAACCCCGAATAATTTTTGTCACGCGCCCGCGTAACTGAAAAACAACAGTGGGCCGGAGCGTAACACTAGCCGAGATAAACAAGTTCGTCGCATGAAATACAACTCTGGGTACGATAAGTAAAATGTTAGTGCTCAAGCACATTATAACGACATCACGAACGAACTGGAGACCTAATTATAGCTCGCTGACAAACAAAGACGCCATAGGTGAGATGACGCTGCGATGTTTAAATAACCGCCAACTGAATATTGGTTTAAAACAGGGGGGAATTCAGGCTTCTTAGAAATTATTGTCAAAGAAAAAAAAACTTAGCAACATACCAGTCGCCAGGAATTATACTAGGTCTTGTTTATAACCTCTTCAGTATTAATTGGAAAAAAAAATCGCATTCAGGTTTCCCTCCAAAATTGCATATATTAAAAAAAAATTTATATATATTTACCATTACAAATAATTACTATTACGTCTCCCCTTTCAAAGCGTTTTCCTGTGGTGTCGAAACGCCAGCCTTTCCTCGCCCTCGCCTTCACCCACCATAAAAAGTACGAAAAAAATTTCTTGTCAAAGCACAGGGAACAACCATGTGAACGCACACACACACACCCTAATAAGGTCCTTATCAGGAAAAAATGTTGAAATAGCCTTCAAGTTCCGCCAAACCTCAAATATCTGTGCGAACTCGAGGCTTACAGTAATTCATAGGGGGGTAGTACTCGAAAATATTGATATGCCATATCAATTATTACTACCCACACATCACTATCACGCACGCACAAACATAAAATACACCCATACGATGACAAGAATATTAAACCAATACGAGGGGGGACCCCAAGCCTGTTATAGACAGGAAAATTCTATTGCAAAATAACAAAATAATATATCTTTCAAGGACAAAATACAAAGACAAATACAAATTCGCGTGATTTCAACAAATTAAGTCGAATAATAGTGATTATTAAAGTGAGAGTGAAGAAACTACAGTGCAGTGTGAAAGTTTTAGAAAGTGCCACAGAAGAAAGGGACAGCCTACATCACGAGACATCAAGGGAGGTCAAAGAAACTGAAACTACGCAAGCGACACCATGTCATCATCCGGGACGAACAGCATCAATAAGGGAGAAGCAACAAAGAGGAGACACTACAAGAGGGCGGATGTAGATACGCAAGCGTTATCCAAAGCGATCGTCCTCGGGCTACAGAGGACATTGATACCCATAATTGATCATAACAAGAGTTCGACAAGTAACTCGCGGAGCATCACGCCCAGTGGAACAGTAGGAACCAAGCGGGACGAATCTCAGAACTCAGCAGGGCGGTCGTCGGCCAGCCAGGGCGGCACTACTACATACCTGGATGCCTACAAGCCCAAGCCACCAACATTCCGCGGCGGGGACAAGGAGAGTCCGGTGCAGTTCATGCGCCAACTCAAGGCATATGTCCGCAAACTAAGGGCCCAGGAGGATGAGGTGGAAGTGGCTATGGATTGTCTATCACCACCGGTGCGCTCCGTCATGGAGATCTTTAGAGACAAGTGGACGGGAATCGAGGATTTCGAGAGGGAATTCCTCGACATATATTGGAACCTGGTGAGGCAAGACCAGGTGAGGGCGGAGATCAACGCGGGTCTCTGGGAGAAGAGTTCAGGAGCGACAAAGCTGGAGTACTTCTCCCGAAAATTGGAACTCGCTAGGGGCCTCACGAACCCGATACCCGAGAGGCACTTAGTAAACATCATCATGCGCCAACTACCGGAAGCTGTACAAACCCAATGGATTGCGATGGAGGATCAATCAGTGGAGAAAGCAGCCGTATTCCTGAAGAACCACGACGGGTATGTCATCGGGGACGCTGACAGAAGGAGGACGGTGGCAGAGCCACTACGAACCCATGGCCGTCCGGCCAGGGACCAGCGAGACCCACCGAGCAAGCGCCAACACAAGGGGCACCTAGAGGGAAGGGGACGCGTGAACAATTTGGAGGCAACCGCGGAGGATTTAGAGGGGTTCACCCGCGTCATGCGCCCGGAAAACTAATTAGGAACGGCAAAAGACCAGCGCCGGACCTAATAGCAACACCAGCTGGCATTAGTTCTAGAAAAAAATGTTTAGAAATTAGGAAAAACGGGGTTGTGGGCGGAGCCATGCGGGGCGTGAGAGGATGTCGCCGGGGCATCGGTGGGAGAATGACGCCGCGAGGGAACAGGGGAATTGGATTCGTGCTGGCAGCTGAAGCGAGCTCACCACCACTACCAAAGGTACCTAATAAAAATGCATGCGTCGGCCACGGTGCGGGGCCAGCACTACAACAGATGCTGAGACTCGGATGGGAACCAGGAAAGGGATTAGGTAAGCACTCCCAAGGGAGGAAGGCACCGATCACGACAAAACTGAGGAAAGACAAGTATGCAGGTTTAGGCTATGCCTCATGCTCAACAACGGAGGCCGTAGCACTGGGGGAGCACCTAGTGACACGTTTCGCCACATTGGCAGAAAACCCTTCGCTGTGCACGATGGCGGGGCACGAAAGGACAGCGAGTAAACCAAACTACCCAGGGGCGAACTTCAACATATTTGAAGAGGGTAGTTATAAGGAGGATGCGGACGGATGCGGCTTGCCTAATCTGCCGGAGGTGACGGCTACCATCGGAAAACACGAGGTACAGTGCTTGATTGATACAGGGAGCCAAGTAACTTGCATCTCCAACGAGTTCTGGCAGGAGTTAGAGTCGATAGGGACGAAGTACCCACTGATGCCGATCAGTACTATACATTTGAAAGGTGCCATGGGGTCCAAGTCCAAGCGGGTGACGAGGATGGTCCTCCTGCCGTTAATGTTTGGCGGGGAGGTAATTAATACGCCATTTCTGATAGTCGACGACCTAATTAGGCCTATCATCCTGGGGTATGATTTCCTGGAGAACCACCAGGCTATTGTATATACTGGGGGGAAGCCTGGGAGGATATTGGCACTTAGATCGAAGAAACTGGCCATATCGTTCGACGAGTCAACGGTACAACGGCAGGAAGAACCACGACAGGAGCTCGACAGTAACACAGCGGTGGCGTGCCATATGGTCACCACGTCGAGACCACAACTAACAACACCGACCATACCTGAGTATGTGAGTAGCCTCGACTTACTGGAATGTCAGAAGGCTGCTCTCGTTGAGGTGCTGGAAAGATACAGGCCGGTCTTCAGCGAGAGGCCGGGACGCACCCACTTATACGAGCACGAAATTAGGTTGACTGAGGACAAACCTTTTTGCATGAGGGCCTACCCCATCCCACTTGCATACAGGGAAAAGGTCACTGCCAAGTTAGATGAGATGTTGGAACAAGGGCTCATCGAGCGTCGATCCACCAACTACTCTAGCCCCATCACGGTAACCTTAAAGAAAGACGGGACAGTACGCATTCTATTAGACGCAAGGGAACTAAACAGTAAAATGGTCGGAGAGATAGAGACACCTCCCGTAATCTCCGACATCATTCAACAATTTTATGGGGTTAAGTTCATTACTGTACTAGATTTGAACAACGCGTACTTCCAGATACCCCTCCACCCGGACAGCGTGAAATATACAGGGTTCACGTATAACGGGAAGGGGTTCGTCTATAAGGTGTTGCCACAAGGGCTTAAAACATCTGTAGGGAGCTTCTCACGAGCCATGGACAAGATTCTAGGGCCAGAGATAAGGGGGTTCTGCATTAACTATCTGGACGACCTGGCGGTATACACGTCGGGCGACTTGGCAGAACACATGGAACGGTTGTGTCAGGTCTTACACCGTTTGCAGAGGGCAGGCCTAACCTGCTCTCTAACTAAGTGTCATTTCATAAAAACTAAGGTAAAGTTACTTGGCTTCGATATATCGGTGGAGGGGATTACTATGTCTGAGGATAAAGTGTCAGCAATCCAGGATTTCCCGGCCCCGAAAAAACCAAAACAACTCAGGGCTTTCCTGGGGCTCTGCAATTTTTACAGGAGATTCATAGCCCGTTACGGGGAAGCGACCAAACCATTGTGCACCTTACTACAAAAGAACACTAAGTGGACGTGGGGCAGCGAGCAAGAACGCCTGTTCACAAAAATAAAGGAGTTATTTTTAAAAGCAGTGCTACTGGCCCACCCAGACCCTAACAAGCAGTATTATCTGCAGTGCGACGCCTCCGGTTATGCGTTGGGCGGGGAGTTGTACCAACTGGATGAGGACGGAGAGCACCATGTGGTGGGGTTTTGTAGCAAGGGCCTCAACGCAGCTGAAATGCGGTGGACCACCTCCGAAAAAGAGCTATATGCCATAATATATTGTCTAAAGAAATTCGAGACGTTTGTAAGGGGCGTGAGATTAATTATCAGGACCGACCACCAGTCACTCACGTTCTTAAAAACATGGAGATTATATAGCGCCAAGGTCACGAGGTGGATCCTGTTCTTGGACCAGTTCGACCATACCATCGAATATGTCAGGGGTCGCGATAATCAGGGTGCTGACATACTGTCCAGATATTCCGTGGGCGCATCTCAGCAACTCGGTGACAGGGTATTACACCCAGAAGTGGCACTCTTCACGGTGAAGGGAAACCGAGAGCTGATGAAGAACTTGAGGAACATCAAACAAGAGCAGCAAAACGACGACTTCTTGAAGCGGGTACAGGCTAGACTAGCAGGCAGGCCATCTGACAAAGCAGAACCCTTGGTGGAACGGCTCTATAAGCGGTACCACTACATTAATGGTATCCTATACTACCGAGGCCACGGGGGTGATAATTCGCTACTGGCACTACCAGCAGGGCTAGTGGCGGATGTAGTGGGATACTTCCACGAAGAGTTGGGTCACTTCGGCATTTACAAGGTGGTGGCGGCACTAAAGAAAAGAGTTTACTGGCCCAAGATGAGAGCCACAGTACAGGGCATCTTACGGAAGTGCCACACTTGCCAGATGTCAAAAGCAGAGACGAGACCTGCAGTGGGGGAAAGTAACCCCGTTGTGACCAGTGGCGTTGGAGAGAGGGTAATGGTTGACTTTTATGGACCCCTACCAGCTGGTCGGGGAGGGTCATCTTATGTCTTCGTCATTCAAGATGCCTTCAGTAAGCTCATCAGATTGCATGCCATGAGGCGAGCTACAGGGAAGGCAGCAGCGAAAAAGCTGCTCGAGTACGCGAAGTTAATAAGACCAGGGGTAGTTATATCAGATAGGGGCAGCCAGTTCACGTCTCGCGAGTGGGAGGGGGTAATGAAGGAGGCAGGGATCCAAATCCGACATACCTCGGTAAGAAACCCACGCGCTAACATCACCGAGAGAGTGAACAAAGAGCTGGGACGGTTCTACAGAGCGTACTGTGACGACAACCACAGAAGATGGCCCTTACTTTTGGGACAGATAGAAAGGTGTTATAACGAATCCGTCCACTGCAGCACCGGTTTTACACCTAACGAAGTCGTGTGGGGGCAGAGCACCACACATAATCTGGACAATGTGATGTCACTCCAGGCGCTAGACGAACCACGCACCTTGGAGGACATCCGGAGGGCGGCGAAAATAAACCTCGACAAGCAGGCGACAATCAGGAAAAGTACCTTCGATAAGTCGCATCGATTGGTCACCTACCATATAGGGGATTGGGTGAAGCTGACCACCATGCCCAAATCCAATAAAGGGAGGGGAGAGACATCCAAATTCTCCAGACTTTTCGAAGGTCCGTACATCATCGGGGCAGCTCCCTACCCCAACACGTACACCCTGATACATCCTAAAACAAAGAGGGTCAGGGGGAACTACAATGCCGTCAACCTGGGGTGATATTTCCCTTAGGACGACCCAATGAGACAGGCCTTCCAAGACAGGGAACCGGCGGCGGGCCACCCGTGCATGGGCTCCGCCACACAACCATAGCCACTAGGGCAGTAGAGTGTAAGTAGAATAGGATCATGAGCATCGCTACGCGCCTTTAACTTTATATTGAATAAGTATTGAATTTAATGTAACCTTATATTGAATAAGTATTGAATTTAATGTAACTTTATGTTGAATAAGTATTGAATTTAATTTAACTTTATGTCGAATAAGCATTGAATTTAACTTGACCTTATGTTAGAATAAGTATCAAGCACGCGTAACATAGAACTTTCAATGTTAGCCATTTTAGCAGTAGAGTGTAATTAAGGTAAGATCATGGGCTTCGTTACGCACCATTAACTTTGATTTGACTATGTTAGGATAAGTATTGAGCAAACGTAATATAGAACATACCATGTTAGCCATTTGGGCAATAGGATTTAAATAGGCTAAGGTCACATTATTTAGCTAGATTTGCAAAAAAAAAAAAACTGTATTAAGGCTAGCGGAGACGGGGATAGGTTTGGTTGCCCGTCACGTGTTGCGGCGGAGGAGACCCTAAGACGTGGCCTCACACATGGTAGTGGAGGTTGGTAGGAATAATCTATTTTGGGTGTTGCCACGCCGTAGGACCGTTTTGGGTTTGTCTATGGGGCCGCTTCTACCAATATAATTACTATTTTGTCAGTCAATGTATAAACGAAGTTATCTCTAGGTGTCATTAATACTAATAAAAACATAATCAAAGTAAACCAATGTAGTATTCTTTTCAGGCTCGGTTATGACAAGGGCGTACCCACCCCACAGTACGGCCTACCCTATGGACCTGAAGGAGGCGGATTAGGATCTATCGATGGGGAAGAGGATAAATGGGATTAGGAAGGGGCGCGGGCTACGGTTTGAAGAAAGACCAAAGGAAATGGGGGTGAAAATCTCTGACTTGGGGAAACGCGTCGATATTTCCCCCCCCCTTTCCGGGCGACTGTGATGACCCTGACCCACTGCAAGGAAATCTAATCAACTGACTACGGAACATGTGAGGAAAATCACTACCTTGGGGGCTAACGAAGCGACAGAAGGGAGCGGGGTGGAATCAACCTGAAGGAAGGGGAAGATATGTACTGGAGCGTCCACCTATAGGGGGTAGCTATAAGGAGGGGTGAATCATTATACTCAAAAGCCTTAGTGAACTAGCAACCTTGCAACTAGGGGTTGAAAATTATGCGAAGTTTGAGAAAACTGGAATCTATCACTACTGAGAAATGGAACACTCAGAAAGACCATTAATTTAGGTGAGACCAATCGGAGGAAATGAAATTTTGGCCAATACCGGGAAAATAATATTCCGATGGCAAATTATTATCAAGCGCGGCGAATTTAAGTGCAAAAGTTATGCATCAGAGCCAAAGATATGCTCCATTAAACCTCAACCGGGAAGTGGCCCAGATTAGCCACGAATAATCCTAAGAAAGTGACGAGAAAGTACGGCACGTATGAAATAACTTGGCCGCTGCGCGTATATAAAATGGGGGGCTGAATGGGCACTTTGAACGTGTTAATTACAGTAATCACGGAGCGTATAGAGTAAGGATGCGTATGCAGAAACCAGGGCGTGCATGAGAAACACGAATCTAAGGGGTATGGGCTCGGAAACTGGTGAAAATACATAAAATACAGAAGAAAAATGAGGGATGAAAATCGACACCGGCCGGGAACATTTGGCAATACCGTTTCATGCAGGTTCATATTGAAAAACGCGGGGCGGGCCTAGGGGATTTAGCCAATAAGCGATCGATACCTGCAACCGGCAGACCTATCGACGCCGAGAAAGAATCACATTGGCAGCAAGTCGGATAGATGGAAACGGGAAGGGCGCGACTAGGGAATCCGACAGGGACGGACTTTGAGAGTTAGCATTATCAACACAAGGCGCGGACTGGGGTCCACTAAAATCCTATTTAATATAAATTGTAAAATTATTACGATCACACGCATGGACCATACTTAAGTAAAACCCATGTGAGAGTGATTTGACAAAACAGACGTACCGCGTCGAGGGCAACGTACTACATGTTGATTCATTTGAAGAATGCGGCTATTAATAAAGTTATAGACGGTTTAATATAGCTGAACAAAGAAAGTATACTTATTTGGGGAATTTTGGCAACAGCACGCACCGGAATGATAACAAGTATCTAAAAATAGACTAAATCCCGGACGACAGTAATCTACGTCAGAGAACGCCGGGACTAAACTAAATATATTATCGGATCCGCGAACACACACGAAACCTACAATACCCAATTCGATCGCTGGTGGTTAATTTATAGGAGCGAAACGACATAAGCATTAATATGAACCACGAAGTGGCCAAACACCTACGAAATTATCAAAATGTCTAAAAATATGAGTCATAACCATGCCATAACGGAATACCCTAAAACAGGCCCGGCAAGCAGGGTGTTATATACGGTAATTGGGCGTGGGGATAGATAGAGAAACCCAAAATTTCACTCAATCTAGGAATACAAATAGATAACCAAGATTAAAATACCATAGTTTGAGAAACTCGGATTGATACAAAACAACGGCAATAAATATTAAAGGTTCCAAATTGGCTACGAAACCATTAAAACTAACGACTTTAAGAAATATTTAGGGGACCGAAAGGTGAAAATGCAGTAAACGTCAGGGGGTGTGTGCTTGTCGCTGGGGCGGAGACATTGGTGGGGGAACTCCTGGGGAGTTTTCTTGAGGGATGACGACGGGAGAGAGGGGGATTACAATCTGAGACTCGGCCTGAAGAGGACTTCAAAATTAGACTCAGCTTCGAGCGGAACTTGCTCTGCTCAAGACAGTGTGTTTGAAAATAGATTCAGTGTGGGAATTATTCAGTGGACAAAAATACAAAGTAAATCATTTAAGATAACTTACTCAGAATAAATTCGAAAAATAAATTAAATAGTAAAATCTTCTTGTCTATAAAATAAAGGATTTAAATTTCGGAAACGATTGAAAAAGGGGGTCCTCTCCTCTCGGGCAGTATATTAAAAATTATCTCTTGACAGCGGGAATAAATCAATAAGGAAAAAATTAACAAAGTGACGTGATCGAACCAACTTATCAAACGAGTCTACTCAAATAAATCCAAAAATAAATACTTACAGGATAACCTTCTTTAGTGCAAAAATAATTAAATAGTATATCCAAATAAGACCCTAAGATAAATATTTACCGTGTAGCATATTATTACCAAATAATTAAACAGTCTATGTAGATAAATCCAAAGGGAATAAATAATTGCAGTGTAGCATACGTAATACGAAAACAATTAAACGAGGTCCCAAATAACTCGAAAAATTGAAATAAACATCTATACGGATTCTTCGAATTAAAATAAAGAGAGCTTAAGGGAATAATATTCATGTAAAAATAGCTTAATAAAATGATATAGACGCTTAGATCAACGGGCGGGGAGTAGATATTGGCCAAGGGTTGTTATCACATGGGGGGGGCGAAATACGACAATTCGAACGAGGCCACACAGCACCTGCACAGCACATATCCTGGCGAGACAACGGCTGGCTACAAGGCGGGGATGGCAGCTACACACCGTTATACAGGAGGTACAATCTTGAGGAAGGGGTAAGTGGATATGAACATTACGACGAACGATACATTTCAGAACCCTCATACCAAACTACAATTACGTATTTATGTGACGAATTACGAACGGACCAACACGCGGACCTGACGCAACGAGTCTAATAAAATATTGACCCTTCACTGATATAGACTGCGCGCGCGGCCACAATACTCTACGTGATTCATTTTACATGTACCAATATTCTGACAGGGACCGTGACAATTTCCTCAGACATAATCATAGGGAATAATCCTTATAAATTCCTCCCAAAGATACTCCTCCTAATTCCTTTAGAATATGCCATAAACGGAACTTATTAACGTAAAATCAATTCCTACCTCATCGATCCACAGTCCAATAAAATCAAATATAATTCCAAGGGTGCAATTTAGAATTTTATCGGTAATCGATAACTGATCCAGACGAACTGAAATTTGCTAAGGTATGTCAACATAGTATACCCAAGGTGTTTATACTGCAAGTAAACTCTCACGCTTATCAGCTGACAAGCGTCGCGACGGATCGAACTAAGAACTTACACAATGTTACAACACAAACGAACTCAAATTCTACGCCCAGTGTCCCTTCGGCCGAGTACACCCTCGACTATCGCCAAACAGGCGTGAACAGGTCGGTGTATGAGCCCGAAGCCCTAGAAGCTCTCACTGTACCTCGACCTCAAAGCAGGCAGGCATTCTATGGTGACCAGCGACTATCCTTCAATTCCTAACATCGAGTAAGGTCTTGGGGCGAATCGACCGATTGAACCCCCTCCAGCAGCAGATTCATCACCGAAGGTACTTACAAGCTCTAAACCCAGATCGCACCCTGTCGGGTCGATATGGTTAGCACCAAGTTATTCTCCTCATCACACGCAGCAGGGTTAATCGACCAAGATATCCATACATCACCCAAGCGGTATGTTTCGGATCGTGTCGCTTAATCACATCCATATTACACTTCGGAACGAGTCATCGATTCCAGTATCATCATTGTGCAAAATGCACCACACAAGTTCCGGCATTAGTGTTGGCGATGGGCGTCTACAGGGGATGGTTGGAGGACGCACTTAACCCCTCTTAAATCCAAATCCAAGAATCATAATCCCCACCACTCAATTCCCCGTTAAATTACGATACTAAAGACACGTCACATGACTAATTTACAATCTGGGGGGGGGGGAGGGGGGCGCTCCCATCCAAGAGCTTCCCGCGCACTCCGCGCCCCGCAATGCCCGAACAGCTGACCCGACTCGACCCCGGCGAGGAGACTCACGACGCCGCGCGGCTATTTCTGCCCATGACCGACTCTGGTGACACCCCATGCACATGTAAATTACAGGTACTGACTCAAGAAACGGCGGCTACAAATCACAGGCCCAGGTAATTTTATTTAACGGTGTTTCAGGATCTTCATTTTAGGGTAATAATCCTTGGCTAATAAGTATGTCGGTAGGGGTAATAATCATATCGTAAATAACAAGGACGACTACCAGTATCCCCATTTTTCATAGCTTTAATCCGTCACAACACTCAAATACCTAGTATTACCTATATATATATATATATGTATATATCTATTTATGTATTATTTACATGTATCAAAAACGAACACAGCCTTAGCATCCTTCAGTAGAGTAGAGTGGAGGAGTAAATTATACCTACACCCCGTAGGACAGTCAGTTTTAGGCATATATATTTTCCGTAATCTATATATTTATGTATGTAACTATCAGCGGGTGTCTGAGCTACGAAGAAGGGGGTGAAAACTCTCTCCTACGTCCTTATACATCTCAATACCCTCATGCCAAAAATAGCATGCGGTACGTTCGTTTTTCCCATTAGTCACCTAAAAATAATTGTATATCCATTATTGACATAAGAAATAAAAAAGTTATGTTAAAACCTACCGTGAAATTGTAACAATTTAGACGTGTCTTAACAATTAAATTATCATTGTTTTGACATTGATTCATATCTCTTTTTTTTCAAGACGGCTTAAACTTTTCTCTTCCAAGGGTAATTTATAATCAGCTTCAAGTCCCAGCTTCAAGTCCCAGCATAACTTCAATAGGTGCGTTTTGATAGCCAACACAAACGTCACATTGGTCTTTCTTCGGCATATGAAAACCAATATTAAACTGTGTATTGAAAATATACAGATATGTATTGTATCCTGCAGTAGGTAAGTTATTTTCCCTTCTTAAATTTTCATAATTTCTGTGCATTTCGGATACTGTTAAGCCACCATCAACGAATTCCCTGCTTGTATTTGCTCTCAAATAATGGCTTTCAATTTTGGGTATTGATTTTATATGGTCTATTATAGATTGTCTTATTTCTTCAGGTATAGTGGAATGATTGCCATGGTGCCCTCTTTGATCCTGGGGAGCAGTACCGAGGTTTTTATTTTTAGATTGAATGACCGTGCGGAGTGTTCTTTCGGCAACGTTCAATGTATTTAAGAGGAAAGTTTTGCATACTCTTTTTTCTTTTCCTTCTACTACAAAGTAATACGTAGTGTTTGGTTTTCGAGGTTGTCTGTTTCGGCTGCCAACTTTGATTCGCCGGTATTCTACTTCCAGTGGTTTAATGCAGCAACTTAGAAAATCTCTTTGTCGCTGTAAGTTGGCTAACTCCCAATAACCTTTGAAAATAGCTAGTCTCTCTTCTTCAGAAAATTTATCAGCACATGAAAGTCTGCATTTATAGGAACACCTAGGTCCAATGGTCTTCGCTCTTACATTCTTGCCTGTTCTTGAGATGTGTCCTGTATTTTTAAGCCGCTTTGTAAGATTTTTTTTCCAGTTATTTGGGTTTATTGGCCGTTTTTTGGATTTATTTGATACCAATTGCTCATTAATTAGGGATTCTTCAGACTCCTGTGTGACAATTAATGCTTCGGAGACAGCAGCATTGGATTCAATTTCATGATCATCTTCGGAACTAGAAAAAGACAAACTTGAACTACTGTCATCGCTACTGCTACTACTTGAACTACTAGATGGTGGTGGCTTAAATTCGTCCGAATCAGTCCCAGAAAAGTCAACTACTATCTCCAAATCAGATATATCCAGATCAGGTGGTTTTCTTGCACTACTAGACGGTTGTGGCTGAATTTCGCCCGAATTAGTCTCAGAAAAGTTAACTACTGTCTTCAAATCAGATATTATATGCGGATCAGGTGGGTTTGTCTCATTTTCTGAACCACTTTTAGCCAATCTTATTAATTTAGCTCCACGAGATTCCATAATGTTAGTAGAAAATAACCTAAAAACGTAAATAAAAATAAAAATACAGAAGAACAACGACTTAATTGTAATAAACGTCGATGTTGCACCAAATATTCAGAGTAAACTTACAAAAAATGACGCAAATCACAGTTAAGTCAATGTAGTTCCAAAATTAAAAACAAATATATGACATAATTACCATTGCGCCGTTGTAGCACTGGGAAGCGACTGACACTTACCGCTCCCCGCGGGCAACTGGCCATTCAGGCGTTGTTGTCTTTAAAGCACCGCTCAATTCGACATCGACGCTACTTCCCTCGGGCGGCATCAGTTGTAATCACATGAAAGTCAATGTTGATTCCGTTAGTTTGTCACTTTTTCAAGTGTTTGTTATACTTAAGTCAATTTTGCAATTTTTTGCACTTATTATTTATTTATTTATTTATTTATTTGCAGCTGTTATAAAAACACTTACGTCATTGTAGTTCCAAGGGTGCGATATAATAATATTTATATATGGTATATATCATATTTATATGTGTTTGTATCTAATATATAAAAAAATATTATTATTGTTTGAGCCAGATTTTGGATGCATTCTAATGATGCATTGTATTAACTGTAGAAGCGAAATCCGAAACGATAATCGTTGTCACCCGTATTTACGGTAGCTGCATATACGATGAAGTGAGCTGTCATTCGCGTACGCGTTGAATCGGATTATTCGAGGGTAGCGCTCTCGGTTCTCTTGCGGCAGCGGTGGTTTGTTGGAATAAGTTTTTTTACACGAAAGGCGCATTTTACGGACGTTTTGTCGAGGAAGGGTTTCGTGTGCTTCATTTTCTCTTCTCGGTTGTTTTCGCGACGAACAGTTTGATGAGAGGGGTGTGTGGCAACCTGGGAAGTGAAGAAAAGGACGACCTGATTGACGTGATAGAGCGGTCCAAGCCAGGGAGTACTCCAGAAACAAGGCGAAACAATTAGGTGAGCAATATAGTTATACCTTGTATTTGTTGGAGTGCATCGAAAGTCTGGAGAAAGCCCCTGGCTGAAACATTTGGTTACTTCGAACAGGATTATCTGTTTCTAGTTTTCTATATATATATAGAAAAGTTTTCTAGTTTTCTATACATCTTGAGTACATACAGTCCATTGAAAAATATAAATAAAATAAAATATATATCTATATATATATATATATATATATTACATTACTAACTTACTTTAAACTTGTTACATAAAAAACTTGTTTTAATTTGTGAGATACAGGACATTATAGATTAATAACTCCTCGACGCGGTATCCCGTTATAATAGGTAGCTTATTTATTTTGTAAATTATTAATCTCATCAAATTCATATTTATTTCAAAACTTTCATATCTCAAGTAGGTACGCAAAATACATTCGTAATCCTTACCTACTGGATATACCTACATTTAATTTAATATTCATTCGTTCCTTCGTTATCATAAAATAAAAACCAAAAAAGCCACTTTCTATAATTTGTATTATAGAGCCTTTCATGAATTGATTTACAATTATAGGCAGAAATAAAGTTATTTGTTTTTATGAGCGAAGTTGTGAATTTGCATTATTCCTGAAAGATTAAAATAAAAATAATTATAGTGAATTAAAATAGTTGTTAGCCGTGTATGCGTGAAGCAATTGAGCATTGCAATTAATTTGGGATAAATATAAGGTGTTCAATCGGTATAGGTAAAGTGCCTCTAGTTATTAATTTAATTAATTAATTAATTAATTAGGCAGGTGTCGTATCCATTATTATTAGGAGTGAATTGATACAAAAATGTCAAAGGCGGAAGAAAATAGAAAGTTTTTAAAAATAAAGTTATTGCAGGCAAAATTAAATTCTTATTACAATCGTATCAAGAGTTTGCATGACTATGCTTACGAAATGAGTTTAGAAAACTCCAAGGAAGTTGAAAAATTTTTGGAGTTGACCTCAAATTTATCTGTCTTGAGGATGGAGTATAACAGTGAGTTTGACGAATTATGCCTTATTAAAATGGAGTTATCCGAGGAGTCAGAACCCAACACGACAGATTTAGAAGCATTTGAGAATCTATTTATCGCAGTCCAAAGCAAAGTCAACGCTCTTTCAAGACCTAGTAATTTAAATTCAAACGGATTTTCAAATAAAGCAGCTCACAGAATGAAGCTACCACCCGTAGAGTTACCAAAATTCGATGGTAATACAAAGTCATGGCCTATGTTCTTCGAGTGTTTCAATAATATGATCCATCGGAACCCACAACTTGACAGCGGCGATAAGATATATTACCTGTGCGGTCAACTAAAGGATAAAGCCTTAGAGACGATTGCGGGCATTTCACCTACGAGCGACAACTACGAGCTTATGTACGACACACTTGTTAGTAAATACCAAGATGTACGTTCTCTGGGTACGACATATCTAGAAGAAATGTTTAATTTTAAAAAAATGTTGGTTCCATCAGTAGACAGCCTAAACTCATTTGTGGCGAAATTTTCTGTGTCAGTTTCCGCATTCGAAAAATTGGAAATTCCCGATAAACTGGACTTTGTATTCTTATACCTAGCTCTTAAAAGAGTAGATAACGAAACTGCTCGCTTATTCGAGAATTCAGTTCGAGATGAAAAAATGCCATCATACCGAAGTTTCACAAAGTTTGTTGGAGAACAAGCCAAAATCCTAGAGCGGACCGGTATTTACACATCTAGTGGTAGTGGTAAAAATGCATCTACGTCGTTTGGTAAGATGCCGATACCTATTATTAGCAAACTATCATCTGGGAGAGCTACACGGGCTTTAGTCACTTCGAGTAAAGACTGTCCTTTGTGCAAAAGGTCTGATCACGACCACTTCTCTCGCTGTGCGGAGTTTTTGGATCTATCCACCAAAGAGCGTTACAATATAGTAAAGCAGAGTGATGGTTGCGTGCTATGTTTGAGTTTTAGCCATAAGCCAAACGCATGTAACGTCAAGGGCAGTTGCAATACGTGTCTTTTAAGGACACACCATACTCTTTTACATTTTGGGAACGTTCAGCAGTCTAGCACAGCGTTGCCTGTGTCTAGCGTTAAACAAGAATTAGAAACATACGCAGACGTGTCTTCCGTTGGTGACAGCAGAGAAAAAGATGTCAATAATGCGGGAGTTTCGTTGTGTTCTCTGCAGGGTGCGGTAGCACACGACTCTGTGCGAGATTCGTCATCGTCTACTGTCTTGTTAGCCACGGCGCGTGTTAGAATTTTAGATGCGTCAGGTAAGGCTCATTTAATCCGATGTCTCGTAGATAACGGATCACAAAATCATTTTATCACCACTCAGTGCTGTAAACGATTGTCGCTAGAAACCCACACGCTTGGTTCTCCAATGTCAGTTCATGGATTTGGAGGTAGCTCCAATCGCGTAACTGGGGAAACCGAGCTTGAGTTTTCCTCTCGTTTTGATAGCAGACGACCCTATAAAATCCGTCCATTAGTAGTGGGTAGCATCACTCATGAGCTCCCGACCTCAGAAATAGACCGATCAATGTTAGGTTACCTTAAGGGAATTCCACTGGCTGATAATTCGTTCGACCGCCCTGGAGACATAGAAATGTTGATTGGTGCACAATTATTCTCGCGATTGATCCTTTCTGGACGTATCTACGGTCCACCGGGTCAGCCTGATGCTCTGCAGACTACTCTTGGTTTTATTGTTATGGGTGAAGTTCCGATAACAAGACCAGAACAAAAAAAATGTACCTCGGTATATTTTGCAGTCACGGGCCCACGGTTAGATGAGGTAATACGTAAATTCTGGGAATTGGAGGAAATCCCGTCTTGTACTGCTGCAAGGCTGAGTCGTGAGGAACAAGAGTGTAAGCAGTTTTACAAGTCTACCACCACCAGAGATTCTACAGGTAGGTATACGGTAGCACTACCGTTCAAGTCCGATCCAACAGAACTAGGTAGTTCATTAAAACTAGCGGAGAAACGTTTTTTTTCCCTGGAAAGAAAGTTTAAAGCTTGTCCACAGCTGCGGGAAGCTTATGATAAGGTGATCAGGGAATATTTGGAGCTAGGAATCTCGCGCCCGTAAATCCGGTACCTGGAGATGTGGGTTACGTTATTCCTCACCATGCAGTTTTGAGAGATGATAAAGTGACCACCAAGCTGAGAATGGTATTAGATGCCAGTGCTCAAACGGACAAAAAATTGTCATTGAATCAAATATTCCACGGTGGTCCGAATTTGCAAGGTGATATATTTTTGATATTGCTTAATTTTAGGCTGTTTTCGATAGCTTACTGCGCAGATGTAAAACAGATGTATTTGCAAATTAAAGTACATTCGCAGTTTCGTAAATATTTACGAATGTTGTATCGTTTTGATACAAATGATAAGTTACAAACTCTAGAGTTCGAAAGAGTTTGTTTTGGAATGTCCGCCAGTCCTTTTTTGGCTTTGTGTACGATAAACCAACTCTGTGAAGATGAACGCAGTAACTTCCCTTTAGCAGCAACCGTAGCTCAGCGAAATCTTTACATGGACGACATCGTTTCGTCTGAGAAGTCGGTAACCGCTGCTACCAAGACTGCTCGAGAGCTTATTGAAATGTTTAAATCTGGAGGTTTTGATCTTATGAAGTGGTCTAGCAATTCTTCAGATTTGCTGTCACGAATTCCAGAAACTCATTTACACCCACAGGTGGTTAAATTTGATGACGAGTCAGGACAGAAAATATTGGGGGTACGATGGGAGCCGCGGTTAGATGTCTTCTCATTCGATGTAACTACATGCGAAAGGAAATGCACAAAGAGGAATATACTCTCCACAGTGGCAAGACTATGGGATATTTTAGGATTTGTAGCGCCGGTAATCCTATATACTAAGCTCCTAATTCAGGAGTTGTGGAAATCCGGGATTGATTGGGATGAAGAACCTCCTATCTCAATTATTGACAAATGGGCTAAATTTCAGCTAGAACTGCCGTTTTTGTCTAAGATAAGCATACCACGACATGTAGGAGTAGTAATTGGCGGCGTAGTTACCTTATTAGGTTTCTTTGATGCTAGTGAAAGAGCCTATGGAGCAGCAATTTACTTACACACACAGTCGGCAAATGGTATCGTGGTTAATCTACTTTGTGCAAAATCGCTGGTAGCACCTTTAAAGTCTGTCACACTGGCGCGTTTAGAGCTCTGTGGAGCACTTCTTCTGGCCAAATTAATCAGGTCCGTTCTGTTGACATACGAGTCGAGGTGGAAGATCGATCGTATATTTGCCTTTACAGACTCTACGGTCACTCTACATTGGATACACGGTAGTCCACACAGGTGGAAGACATTTGTAGCCAATCAAGTGGCACAAATCCAAAATAATCTAGATCCAAAATGTTTTTATCACATTGCTGGAAAAGAGAATCCCAGTGATTGTCTGTCACGCGGACTTACTCCAACTCAATTGATAGAGCATCCTTTGTGGTTCAAAGGTCCACCGTGGATTGCTCAAGAACCCACATCTTGGCCAATTCAGCCATTTCAGCCCACCAGCACTGACCTTCCAGAAGCCAAACCAGAGGTGGCATTAATCACACGGAATCCAGCATTGCCGATTCTGTATGAGTTATCCCAGCGAGTATCATCCTGGAACAAACTACTTCGCATAGTAGTCTATGTTCTAAGATTTGCTAGGAAACTTAAATCATATGGTCTGCCTCAGATCTCAGATATATCCAGATCAGGTGGTTTTCTTGCACTACTAGACGGTTGTGGCTGAATTTCGCCCGAATTAGTCTCAGAAAAGTTAACTACTGTCTTCAAATCAGATATTATATGCGGATCAGGTGGGTTTGTCTCATTTTCTGAACCACTTTTAGCCAATCTTATTAATTTAGCTCCACGAGATTCCATAATGTTAGTAGAAAATAACCTAAAAACGTAAATAAAAATAAAAATACAGAAGAACAACGACTTAATTGTAATAAACGTCGATGTTGCACCAAATATTCAGAGTAAACTTACAAAAAATGACGCAAATCACAGTTAAGTCAATGTAGTTCCAAAATTAAAAACAAATATATGACATAATTACCATTGCGCCGTTGTAGCACTGGGAAGCGACTGACACTTACCGCTCCCCGCGGGCAACTGGCCATTCAGGCGTTGTTGTCTTTAAAGCACCGCTCAATTCGACATCGACGCTACTTCCCTCGGGCGGCATCAGTTGTAATCACATGAAAGTCAATGTTGATTCCGTTAGTTTGTCACTTTTTCAAGTGTTTGTTATACTTAAGTCAATTTTGCAATTTTTTGCACTTATTATTTATTTATTTATTTATTTATTTGCAGCTGTTATAAAAACACTTACGTCATTGTAGTTCCAAGGGTGCGATATAATAATATTTATATATGGTATATATCATATTTATATGTGTTTGTATCTAATATATAAAAAAATATTATTATTGTTTGAGCCAGATTTTGGATGCATTCTAATGATGCATTGTATTAACTGTAGAAGCGAAATCCGAAAACGATAATCGTTGTCACCAGTATTTACGGTAGCTGCATATACGATGAAGTGAGCTGTCATTCGCGTACGCGTTGAATCGGATTATTCGAGGGTAGCGCTCTCGGTTCTCTTGCGGCAGCGGTGGTTTGTTGGAATAAGTTTTTTTACACGAAAGGCGCATTTTACGGACGTTTTGTCGAGGAAGGGTTTCGTGTGCTTCATTTTCTCTTCTCGGTTGTTTTCGCGACGAACAGTTTGGTGAGAGGGGTGTGTGGCAACCTGGGAAGTGAAGAAAAGGACGACCTGATTGACGTGATAGAGCGGTCCAAGCCAGGGAGTACTCCAGAAACAAGGCGAAACAATTAGGTGAGCAATATAGTTATACCTTGTATTTGTTGGAGTGCATCGAAAGTCTGGAGAAAGCCCCTGGCTGAAACAATTATTTTATACAAATTAGTAGATTGTCATACATTTTAATTTTAATTTAGTTTGTTTAATTTTATGGATGTTTTTTAATTTTAGCTTTAATTTTTAAATTGTATTCACGTATTAGATAAGACTTGCCCTCTCGTCAGAAAATAAGTTACCGATGTTAGTACCACCTCAACACAGGTTCATACCTAGTGAGGTGGTAAACCGATATGTCAAAAGATGAATTTCCTTTCTAAGCTAGGTATAATATGTACACTTATTATAAAATGTTTTTGTGTTAGGATAAGGATTTTCTTTTTGTAAATTGTAACTTGAATTATGGAAATAAAATAAATAAAATAAATAAACAATCAACCGAAACACAATTTAAGACAACGTCAAGAGCTCTCCACTCACAATGAATTTGACTGTAATAAGTTCGAATTAAAAAAAAGCCTACTAAAAACCTCTGTGTATTACAAAGGCTAAAAAGAAGGACTTGATAAAAATGTGCAAAGATAACATTATACCAAGTGAACTACATCCTTGGTATAATAGCTTATCTGATTGCGCGGGTAAAGAGTACTTACCCGAAACTGACTCGGAGGCGGAATCGGGAGAAGAGGAAACTGAGGATTAAAACGTGTGATCTTCTCAAATATTGTGTTAACCTTTAATTAGCCGCGCCGACCACAAGTGATCATCAAATGCTTATTTTTTTGTTATTTACGCCAGCAAGCCAAACTTTTTGTTAGCTTCCTAGCTTGTTAGCCCCTAAGGATCTAGAAAGCTAGCATAAAGTTCAGCTTGCTAGCGTAAATAACAAGAAAAATAACCAATTGAAGATCTTCCTGGGGTTGCGGTGACTCCATACGCCTAATTAAATGTATGTCATAGTATTAAGATAAATGTTATAAGTCATTATTTGCAATGCAATGTTTCGTATCATGTGCTAGAAGTCATTAAGTACGATAAACTTTTATTTTATGGCTTTAGATATAAGTTTTAGTTTCTAGTAAGTTTCTAAAAAATAAAAACAGTGTTAAACTATAACCTGGCATTTTTTTTTTTAAGTTTGCTTTAGCGGAAGACGATATATCTTGTTAACTAGATAAAAACTTCAAACGCAGTTTACTCAAAACTACACTTTTGTCAGTTAGTGACTTCTTGCACTAGGCCGACGATTTATTTGTATAGTTTATTTTAAATTTAACTTTACTACTTCTTTGTATATTGTACAGTTAACATTAGGAATTATTTTATCAAATGATTGACTGTAAGATATCGCTATAGCGATAAGTCTGCCATTTGTGCATAAATTGTCTTTTTTATAAAACCAGTGTAATATTCATTAAATTGTGTTTTAATAACACAATAAAGTTATTCTATTCTATTCTATACCAAGCTGTAGCTGTTGGCGGATTCAGATACAACTTTGCGTCCATACCCTCTGGAGTCCCGCAGGTTTCTCACCTGGGTCCACTGCTGTTCAACGACAAGTCTAATTCATTTGGTTACAATCAATCAATTTGCTAAAAAAACATTAATTCATTTGGTTACATTATTGATTTTATTAGATTTTTTCTTTGATTTACTTCTAAAAAAATAAAAAATCTAATGTCAGATTACCTATTCAATTTATTATAAGAAAATTGAATTGTTTGTAATCTTACTATAAATTATTGGAAAATTACAGAAGTCGCTGCTGATAACATTATGCCAGTGCACAGTGGTTCTCATAGTATGGAAGAAGCGGTCAAAAATAAATAACAGGTGTTTTTGTTTTATTATAACACGTATATTAATGAAACATACCATAAAGACTCCTAAAACACATATTACGATTTATTGTCCATAAATTAATCGTTTCAATCAATAATTTAGGAAATTTTTAAATTAAATATCAGGTCTTTTTATTAGTTCCACAATTTTAGAGATAATAATAATATTAAAAAAATTTATTTTAAATAAAAAAGGCGAGCTTATTGCCTTGCAGCAATGTCTATCAGCTAACCTATAGCTTAACCCTTCAGGCCCCGATTGGCCGATATCGGCCACAACACGATTCAGCGTGACGGCCCCGTTTTAATTTTATTTTAATTTAATTTGTTTTATTTTATTGTGTTTTATTATGTTATTATATTTCATTTTAATTATGGGTACAGTGGTTTGGCAGTAATTACTGTTTTAATGAGACAGTGTCTTAACAAATTTTTTTTACTAAAATTTTTTGGGACAGCAACTTGTCAATCGGCTGAGGGGACCGAGGCTTGAAGGGTTAAGTTTATAACATATTTAGAACGATGGCTACGCAAAAGAACAATAAAAACACAAATGATAAAAAGAAACAAACAGAAACTAGAAAGAGACAGATAATAATAAAAGTAAAAACATTTTTTTTTTCAATTGATTTCTATCTGCAATTGGTCGCAGCATTGAAGACCATAATCAGATGTATTGTTGAGTTGAAGGCGTGTAAGATGACTCCTCCCTCGAAGAGTCTCCTCTTAATAATTATTGACTGCTCTAGTGTCAGTGTCTGTCACTCAGGTCTGCCACATCAAAGTGTTTTAACCTTCTTATGTTTTCACCTACGTTTGTTAGGTTTGAGGCTAGGGCATTCACGTGTCCTACCAGTGTCATTTTATATCTTGCACTGTACTTTTGCAGTTCTTCCTTAACCGTCGGCATTTTGAGGTGTTCGTGGATCTCACTGTTCCGGGTGAACCATGGGGCGTTTGCTATGGACCTCAGAACTTTGTTCTGGTATCGCTGAAGGATTTCTACGTTGGAGTCACTGGCTGTGCCCCATAGTTGGATGCCGTAAGTCCATATCGGTTTAAGGATCACCTTATAAACTAGCATCTTGTTTTCTAGGGAAAGGCATGAGCCACGTCCTATCAGCCAGTTCATACTTGAGAATTTAGTATTCAATTGAGTCCTTTTATTTTTGATGTGGTCTTTCCAGGTGAGACGTCTATCCAAGTGCATGCCTAAATATTTGACACAGTTGTTGTGGGGTAGTATGTCTTCTCCCAGTTTCACTGTTGGACAATCGCCTCTCCGCAAAGCAAAAGTAATGTGTTGGGATTTGGCTACACTAGCCTTTATTTTCCAACGTTTCAGCCACTGATAGACCTGATTCAATTCCAGTTGGAGCATATCGGAGGCAACTTGCGGGTCGGAGTTACTAGCCAGGATGGCTGTAACTCCTGTTGTCTTATTTCCTTCCTTATGTCTGATTGGATAAATTATTGCCTTCCCATGTTAGTTGAAATAATATTAAGACGAGGGGTCTCCTGAAAAGAGCAGAAATGCGATCTCTCTCGGCCTTTAAGTACCAATAAATAAACCAAACGAATAGCAGGCGGCGGCCAATTCTCACGAAATTGTCGCTAAATGATTTGAGTTATTATGTATTTCTATGAAAACTGAAAGTAGTCCTACATTCCGACCCGCAAAAAACTCGGCCGGTCGTTGAGTTGGGGTCGTTGAGTTGAGCATTTCAATAATATACGAGGTGGATGGCAATAAAAACTCACATAGTATAATACTAAAATTATATAATATTTTCTGCTCGGCTTTGGATGCTATATATGTAACACGACTTACCCTTAGGTTAATGCAATAAACTAGACTATAAATATAATTGGAAATTACTGTATTACTAGATAATAAGCTAATTTAGGTGTATTACTTTCTTAGCGTTACATTACATTTTATCTTTAATACGTTGTTGTATACACTATAGGGATGCTGCTTTATGTAATAAGCTCTAAATGTTTAATTTTATAATATTAATGTTTAATTAAGGAAAATATGTTGACCCACCCTGTCGCGAGTGGGTTCCATATGTCTCAGAATTAAGTGAGCGTGTAAGTCCCGTTTCGACAGGGAATAAGATGGAGTCAGTTAGAATTTTGAGTTCCCGACGAGCGCTCGAGGCTCGGGCAGGGCGGGCGATAAGCCCAAATATTGAAACATAGTTCCTAGTGAAAAATTGAACTAGTATTAAAGTAATCGGAAAACTGTATGTAACCGGTCAGTGGCTCAATAAACGGGCAACATCAAAGCTGTATTTCATTGGAAAACGACATTCCGGCGCCACGAACATTTTTCAACACCGCTCAAGAAAATCCAAGATAAACTGCAAGGTTGGCAAGGGCAGTCCTAGCCTTAAATTTTGGGGGGGGTCACAGTTATGGGCTTAAGGTTTGGGGGGGGGGTCGCCGTTATGGGCGATGAGATTGGTTTAACGGTTTGTAAATAAAACAAAGTTCCCCTTTATTATACAATAATTAATTCATGGAAACAAGTGTATTTACATAAGGAGCTTATTATAAGCCATATATTAAAGATTTGGGGGGGGGGGGGGTTTGACCCCCTTGACCCCCCCCCCTGGGACCGTCCTTGAAGGTTGGCGTATATTCAATCGGACAGTCCACTTTCCCTGTCAACCTGTGCTGCGACGAATAAGTCGCGCGATAATTAACTAGTGGTTTAATACCATAAGTGATCCATTCGAGCCGGATTTTTGGAAAATAAAAAAGCGAGTGGTGAATGGATACCGAGTTTTAAAAACAAAAATAATTTAAAACTCGACGAAATAAACAGGTGAAAAATGGAATCGAAGAGTGGAAGATCGAATTCTTCCAGGCGAGCAGAATCAGTCAGCAGCAGAAGGAGCGAAAGACTTCAGGAAGTAAGAGAGGCTTCCGAGGAACTACGGAAAATTACAAGAGAACGAGCAAAACTGGAGGCGGAGAAAAAGAAATTGGAGACAGCCGCAACAGCACAAGAGGAACAACTCCGAGCTAACGAAGACATCGCGACGGCGAAAAGAAAAGCGGCCTTTCAAGTGCAACAAGCAGAGTTGGAAGCGGAACTACAGATGCTGGACGCGACCGACAACACGCCATCAGAGTCCTCGATGTAGTATCTGAGACTTACGACTTCGAAGGAAGCGCAGCATGGAAAAACAGGAGAAGTTTTGAAGATTATGAAGAGACAGCTGGACGTATATCGAGATGGGCAGAGCGGCAAGAAACACCTACTCCTGAACGAGAGCCATCCAGGACGGAACTTCGCGACGCGATGGAAGAAGCGGCGAAGCAGGCCACAGCGGACACGGACAAACAGAAGACGATGCGAGAGGCGGTGGCGCGGTTTACGGTGGCGACGAACGCGGAGGCAGGAACGAGAGCGGCGGCAGCTGACGTCACCGCGGCCGCTAAACCCAGCAGCCATGACGACTCCAACGACACGGCCAGCGAGAAACTAATAACTAAGGTATGTCGTGTTCTGTCTATAGCGTCCTCAAAGCCGTATTATAACAGGGAATTACCGCATTTCTCAGGAGACACTATTCAGTTTTTAGCTTTTAAAGCGATATTTTACCAATCTACAGAAGTCCTGAGATTGGATGACTATCAAAATTTACTTAGACTACAAACTGCGGTGAGAGGCCGAGCAAGGGATAGTATTTCCGGATTGTTACTGTCTCCGTGAAATGTACCGGAAATTATGAAAACGTTAGAAACTCTTTTCGGTAATCCAAATGCTATAATACAACGCACATTAATGGAGTTGCGTAATATGAAGGCGCTCGCCGAAACTATAGAGACCGACGCATTGCTACAATTTGCGTGTAGCGTAAAAAAATTAATTGCAACTGTAAAATCGGTTAACAGGGTTGAACATCTCTGGAACCCTGAATTATTGAAGTCGCTGGTGGATAATTTGCCAAATAACCTGCTCACCTTATGGCTAGGTGATAAACAAAGGGGTAAGTCTGACGAACCAGTTATTCGATTTGCGAGTTGGCTCGAGGATCTGGCTATAAGTAGCCAAGATGCGGGAATGAACACGATAGGAATATGTAGGAAGAGCCAGATGATTTCTCACGACAGGAAAAATAAAACGCTGCGCCATAAAAATACGGTCTTGAATGTAACAGAGCGGCATTTGCCAAAATGTCCTCTGTGTTCTGAACAACACTTTCTTGGAAAATGCGAGAAATTCAAGAAAAATTCCGTCGAAGAGCGGTGGAACGTAATTAAATCGATGAAACGCTGTTTCAAATGTTTGGGGCAGTCGCATATCCGTAAAAACTGTGCCGCGTACAAAAAATATCCCAAAGATAGGTTCCATTTTTTGCTAACAAGTGAAAGTGAAACCGCGGCCGTTGAAACGAGGGACGGCGATAATAGCGGCGCCTGCCAGCCACTGGTGGCGCACGCCGTCTCAGGCCATAGGGTCTTATTACAGCTGCTTCCCGTTACGGTCATTGGCCCGAAGGGAAAAAAGGTTTTATATGCGCTGTTTGACAATGGGTCTACTGTCTCATTGTTAGATAGTGATGTGGCTACTCAACTGGGAATCCGAGGCGCGACCACCCACATTGAAATATGCGGCGTGTCTGGTTTAAAAACGGAACCCCAGAAAGCTGAAACAGTATCCTTTCAAATAACGGGTGAGATGGGTCGAAAGAGATTTAGCATGCAGGCACATAGTATTAAAAAGTTGAATTTACCTAAATTAAAAAACATAACCGCGACCTATTCGAGGTATGGCGCGACATACGATAACAACTTAAGTACGATATCAGATGTGCGCCCCAGTTTGTTAATCGGTTCAGACAACTGGGAGTTAATCGTTTCACGTGGTATAAAATGCGTTAATGACGATTTAGCTTTATCCAAAACCAAACTCGGATGGGTACCCGTCGGCCGAGTACCAAGAGAGGGATCTGGCAACACTTTTCACAGTTTTTGTCCTAGCGGTAACAGTGTAGATGATTCCCATCTCCAGACCCTGCTAGAAGATAACCTGTGATTAGAACAAGATTGGCCGAGTAAGACACGGAAAATCGCCGACGTTGAGCGAGCTAAAAAATTATTAGAAGCCATCAGTGCGAAACGGAATTTGGTCTACTGGCCTGTTATGGCGAGAAGAAGAGCGCAATATGCCGGATAGTAAAACCATGGCCCTCAATCGTTTGCGTTCAGTAGAGAGGAAAATGGACAAGGATAAGGATTACGGAGATGCGTATTGCAAAAGGATGAACCAATATTTAGCAGCAGGTTACACGGTAGAGGTAGAACCCGCTCAGTTAGAAGGACGAAGCAATATATGGTTCTTGCCTCACTTGGGTGTACAAAATGCAGCTAAGGGTAACAAACTTAGGATAGTGCATGATGCAGCCGCGAAAGTCCGAGGAGTTTCTCTCAACAGTTTACTACTAACGGGACCTGATTTGTATAATAGTATTAAGGCGATAATATAGCCGAACGACCTTGACGGTTTGAGGCGAGCTCCGCTGGCTCACCGAAAAAGGGGCTGGCTCACCGAACAACCACAGTTTAATACAAGTTTGCATAGATCGTTCAGATGCGTTGTAACAAAAATCGTAAGTTTTGGCGTGACGTGCAGTGTCCAGAAACGTGAAATACACCTTGAGACACGCTAAGCACGATTATTTCGGTATTCCGTCAGGTTCCTAGACAAATGTAGTGTTTCCCAGCTTTTCCTTGGTGTATGCCGCCGCGCGACATGTATCGCGCGCAATCTTCGTCTTCCAGCATGTTACACTCCTGTTTCGTGTTCTTCCGTGTTGCCCAGAAGTCTCAAGCATGTTTTTATGTATCTTCCATGTTTTCTCGGCGTCTCCATTGGACCTAAGCATAAAAAACCGCATTTTCCAAGTTCCCAGTCCAAGATTGTCATTTTCGCGATGTTTGACAGCTGTCAACTTCTGTTCAGGTTAGTTTACAGGCAGTGTTGCCATTCTTGCGCCCGGTGAAGCAGATCGTTGCCCGCGGTTAAAATAACACGCAAATATTAAAAGCAATGTTAAGAAATGTGGTAAATATGCTAACAATCATTGTTGTATATTTATTAATATTAAAACATTTTTTTTTAACTTGAGTTGGTAGCAGTTGTTTTGCTGAAATGTTGGCGGTCTGAGCTTCCTAAAGCTACGTCACATTTCCGCCCTGCTCACTTGATACCAAGATGGAAAAAGGTGCGAAGGATTTTGTGTCAAGGAGGTGAAAAAGTGCCGTAATCGGCGGTGTGAGTGCACCTGTCAGTGGGGTGCCAAGAATATGATGTAATTTAGTTCGTGTTTTTCTGGGGTGAGTTAACCATTTTACTCGAAGCTAGGTTATACGCCATGATGCCTGAGATAACCAGAGATTTTCCTGTTTGCCCACAGGAGTGGTACTTTATTTAACCTAATTTCTATCCATTGGCAACAAATGTTCTGAGAACCGTCACCAGCGTCATTACCGCGGAGATTCTGAGAATTTTCAACATCGTGCTGACCTGAAGAAGGCAGCCACTTTTACCTGCTGTCACAACTTCACTGAAGGAAGAATAAACGAACTCTACTCATCAATGTGAAAACTGTCTTTTTATTGCTTTTTGTTTCCAGGCATTCCGACGCATAAGCCTCATTCAGTGCAAGAAAAAACCACCACCCACCCCTCGAGATGTGATTTTTCTTTATGTTAACCTCACTTTAGTTTTTTTGTTTGACGGTAGTAATTTTTTTTTTAGTTTCGTGGTTTACCTCTAAAACCATGTGGCGCTCAAAATTTCTTATCTCTCATTCGGCATGACGTAGATTTTTGATGGTAAAATTCTTTTGCTTTTGATTCTTTTAACGCAAACCGCGTGTTTAAAATTGTTACAGTGGCGCCCAACGTGGGGCATGAACTAAATGTAGGCTTATGTGTGGGATTTTTCTGGTAAAAAAAAAAAAAAAAGAACACGTTTTTTTTCTTTTTGAATTGACAGTTTAGTGTCGTAGTATTTAAATACCACACTTTTATGAAAGTGGCAAGTTCTATGTAGTCTTTTGTGGCTAGGTGTTATTTTTTTTAATTTCGTAAAATTTCTTAAATTTTTAGAAAACGGCATTTTAATTGCGGTTTTGTTTCTTACGGTTGCCGTGAAGGTGCGATAAGCACGCCGTTTATCATCATATCTTGTATCGATTTAAATCGTTTCTTTTTGTTTCTTGATGTAACGGTTTCCGTTAAGTGCGAAGAGCACACCGTATATTGTATTTTGTATCGATTTAAATCGTTTCTTTTTGTTTCTTTATGTAACGGTTTCCGTTAAGTGCGAAGAGCACACCGTATATGGTATCTTATCTTCGATTTAAATGGTTGTTTGTTGTAAACGGTTGTTAAACACTAATTGTGCATTTTCAGAATCTTCGCGGCGGTGAACGCAGAACTTCGACAGTGCTGGAACAGGAATTGGGTTAAGTACCACTCACCCCGAATCTCAAGTAAATTTTCCTTTATTTATTATTTCGGGCGCTCTCTGCCTATTTATTTTCTCTCGTACGGCTTTCCAAATTGGAAATATTTTTTTGGAGTTGCTTGTACGAATATTTTTTATTTATACTTCCAACATACTAGTTTGGAGTAGGATTTTAAGATGGCCTCGCCCATTTTAACATATTATGCTGCCACGCATTTAGTCAAAGCCGAATTGGACTATGAATTCACCATTCGTGGTGCTCCCATAGCATACGTCGAATCGATGCGACGACAGTTCATTGCGTTGCTGGATGAATACCCTCCACAGTCGATTGAGACAACGGATTTAGATCCGGACCATGAATATAACGAATGCTCCATTCGTTTGACCTGTCTTCATGAGTTAATGGAACAGTTCATAGAGAATAAAACTAGGCATTCCGACGCATAAGCCTCATTCAGTGCAAGAAAAAACCACCACCCACCCCTCGAGATGTGATTTTTCTTTATGTTAACCTCACTTTAGTTTTTTTGTTTGACGGTAGTAATTTTTTTTTAGTTTCGTGGTTTACCTCTAAAACCATGTGGCGCTCAAAATTTCTTATCTCTCATTCGGCATGACGTAGATTTTTGATGGTAAAATTCTTTTGCTTTTGATTCTTTTAACGCAAACCGCGTGTTTAAAATTGTTACAGCGTACTGCATTCTGCATTCTGCCGTTCTGACTTGACTGATTCTATAATTCTTGACTGATTCAACGTTGAGATAACGTAGTATAGAAAATCACTATCCTTTCAAGAATGAAATGAAGACACCCTTTTAATATTCTTCGAGACAGATGAAAAAAAAATAATATCAATAAAACATGTTTATTTCAGGTTTCATGCCGAATAGAAAACAATTTATATACAATTAAAAGTTTAAATCTTAATTTTAATTAAATAAGCCAATCGGTAGGAATCCCTACTCTTGGTATAGTCAAATGGATAGAATAATTCATTGTTAGGTTCATTTGCGTACAAATTGACTATTTTTAAAATTTGAAAACAATAATTAATAGAATTTATATTTAAAAATATAAAATATTTAAGAAATAACTAAGGCTGCTAAAATACCTGAATAGGTATAAATGAAATATACAGATATAAAATATACAAACGAATGATCGAATGTCGAATGATAGAATGATCGAATGATAGAATAGTCAAATTAAAAATATTACAAATATTAAAAAAATACAACAATAAAATTACGCAATTAAAATAGGTAATACATTTTAAAAATAATAATCCATCTCTGGTTATCAAAATAATTACATTTAAAAATGAAAATAATCAATAGTTTAAAAAATAGAAATAAAAAAATAAAATTATTTATGAAAAATTACTAAATTCAATAGTTATTTCTATTACACATTTCTTCACCAAGTTGAATGAAATTGCTAATTATGGTAATATGAACTGCGGCCTGGACTATGTCGAAATTGTAGGAGAACGAGAAGTAGGACTTTTATCAAAATTTACGCTACAGTGCAAGTTATGTAATGGAAAAAAATCATTATGCTGTAGCTGGAATGATCGCTATTGGCGGTGAACACTGGCAACTTCAAGAACTTTCCGCCGCTTTAGATCTTCCTCTGGTGACACCTAAAATATACCAAACCTGCCATGCAAAATTATCAATTTGAAAAAAAAACGATTGACTTGATGAATCAGGCTGCAATAAAAGAAAGACAGATGGCGAGTGTTTAAGGAAGAGTAGACAAAAATGAAATTCCCAAAATTGATATAATCGTAGATGGCTGTTGGAGTAAATGAACTTACAAAAAAAATCATTCCAGTTTTTCGTAGTCTTCGTACGAAACAAATACTGCTGTATCTGTGCAAGAGCAGAAAAAGGGCAGATTGAGCCTAAAACACATGTGTGCTATAAATATTACAACCGTCCTTCTACTGGTATGGAATCTGATATTTTCCTAGAGCGTTTCTAATACTCAATCGAAGTGCATGCCTCATTTACAGCAGCATTGTTTCTGATGGCGATTCCAACACATATGCAAAAATAGTCGCCCGTATGGCCATCTCACGGTAGAAAAAAGTGTGCAGAAATCATGTACTTACTTAGAAACGTGTGCAATAAATTAGTCCAGTTACAAACGGAGCCAAAATATCTATTGCGATTCCGGACGCATTTGACACAGAAAAAAATCATAACCCTCAGAAAAACAATTCGCAAAATCATAGATATTTATAAAAGTGATTCTGAATCAGAGAGAAGGTGTAATATTAAGCAGTTTTATAATGATCTTCTTTTGGCCCATTTGCACGCTTTTGGCGATCATATTCGGTGCAAAGCAAGCTTTTGTAATGAGGTAAATAAATCAGAGGCATAATATCGGAAGCAGCCGACAAAACTTTTTTTACAAGTACACTCTGGAGTAGAATTTGTTTGGTTATGTCAAATGTTGCTTCAGAGCCAGAGGCAAGCTTCAAAGGCTTCAGTTAGAGTCAATATAAAACATTTAAAAAAGCAGACAAGCATGGCCAATATGAGAAAAATCAATCAAAATAAAAACAGACTACTGTTTGGAAGGAAATGACGATAATTATGGAGAAAGATCAGGAAGATTTCAGTTTCTTTTTTTTTTACTTGACATATTTTGGTTCTCTACATCTACTTGTTTCCGTTTTCCCTTATTTTGTTTTTCATCGATCACGTCTTGAATAAACTGAGGATCCCTTATTCTCTGATTTCGAGGGAACCTGGGGTCGACTAGTTCAGGTAGCAAACATTCTGTGTAAAATGTACACAATTTTTCCATCATTTCGTTTGCCCAAAAACTATCATCTTTGAAAATTATTTCTGTCCATAGAGGTCGATCCTCTCCCGTCCAAATGCCAAATAAACATCTAGATCTATTGGTGATATGTAATTGTCCCTGTATTTGAAATACCAGGCATGAGTTTGGTTTATGACCATTTCTTCCTGCTTATTAATTTTGTAGAATGGTATTTTTTATTTTCTACAGCTTCTCTGACGCTTTTGTTAAATGCTGTTATGGGACATTTAATTTCGACAATAGTGTCGTCACCAATCAAGCCATCAGGTGTGGCTCCAAGATATTGTATTACTTCGTCTATAAAAAGCCCACAAGGTTTAATTAGGACATTTTCTTGTTTAGCTAGCTGATCCAGTGCTTTTTTTTCATTGTCTTTGCCATGCCTTATTGAATTGACATGAGATATAGCTTCCTTATACAGTATATCCTTTACAAGATTTGAACAACTAATATTCTTTCGTCTTTTCACCACTCCCAAAGTTTGAAGCAGTTAAAAGGTTTCGCCTAAGTTCTAACCACTCACAGCAAGAACTTTGTAAAACGGTTTCTCGTTCAATTTTTTGCCTGTCTTCTTTGCTCTTTTTCAAATTTTGTAAGAAAGTTTTTTTTTCCTTTTCAAAAATTTCAGCAGGCATATCAGGCTTTTCACAATTTTCGCCATAATTTTCATCGCCTGCTTTCGCAAATAATATTCTGTTCTTTTTTCTCTCAAATCTTCTCAATGCTGTCATCTGTTTTATTCTTCTGTCTTCTAACTTTCTCACGCTGCCTCGAGGACTGTGCCCTGTGATGGATTTATACACAGTTGACAGAACTTTATGACTATTAAAAGAGACTACAGCAGCATGGCACCTGGCTTGGTAAGAGCCACTCTTGCTGAAGTTTACTCTTTTACCACCGACGAGCTTTGCCACAATGCTGTTATAGCGCTCAACACTATTGCTGTCAACGTCATGTATCAAACTTGGGGCATATGTTGCCACATTTGACATTATCAAACAAATTTTTGACCACAATGTACTGGTGCAAAAGTCTTTATACATATCTGAAGGCTGTGTATTGCCGATAGAATTACAAAAAAAAAGCTTGCATTTTGTATGGTCATCAAATGCGTGGTTATGAGCTAACAATATGTCGTTATATAATGGTTCTATGTTACACCGTCTTTCCGATTCTGTTTCTGCTTTATGTGCTCGTATAATTTTTCGTATGGTTTTTCTAAGAATCATTATTCGTTTTGTTGTTAAAATTTTTCTGAATCTGCATAGATATTTAGTATCCGTTTGAAGAGCTGTTAGTTTGTTGCATAGATTCCGAAGAATGTGATTACGGCATTCAATTTTTTCTATTGTAACGTGAGGATACGGTCGACTTTTTAGTAATTTTGCATAGGTACTGGCGTCTCCATCAGAAACCATCCTGGCGTATATCAGGTTATGTATATCAATTGAACACTTAAAACCTTCGACGAGAATTTCAGATTCCATTGCCGTGGATGGTCCACTATAATTTTTGTAACACTTGTGTGTTTTCGGTTGTTGTTTTTTATTTTCAGCTTGAGCACAAATTGAACAGTATTTATTTTTAACACCTAAAAACAGTATTTCTCCTGTTTTTCTCCCAATAATGGTGGCAGCACCAGATAAGGCCGAGTAATTTCTTTTATAAGTCCGCTTACACCAACACCCATCGACTACTACGTCTATGATTGGTATACCTTTTTTGTCGACGCGACTTTCAGCTAAAGCTAGTTCTCTTTCTTTTGCTGCTGCTTGATTAATACTCTCGACTGAAACTTTTTCCCAATGCTTTTGAATTTTACAATGACAGGCTTTGTATATCGTTGGTGTCATAATTGGTAAATTAAGTGCTGCAGAAAACTCTTGTAGCTGAGAGTGTCCATTGCCAACTGCGATTGTTCCAGCAACAGCACAGTGGTTAACAGTGAGTTGGTCTCCAGGAGCGTCATTTTCTATGTAAAATTTTTCATTACACATCTTGCACCTTAAGGTAAACAACGAATGTAATCCCGTTCTTTTTTCGCCTACGATTTCAACACAACCTAAACCACATTCCATATTTCCATGGTTAGCAACCTCTTGCAGTTTTGCGTAGAAATGGCTAATTTCTACGATTCGTCGGCCTTCAATTTTAAATTGTCTGTTTTCCTCTGTTGTCTCTATCTGAAACATAAAGTATTCAATGTTTCAGGTAGGTACATAACTTGACACATATGTTGTGTCAATCTGATCTGTCTAAACCATGCACCTACACTATAAGATCTAAACATAACCTATTTATTCTTTAGTTTCGTGTCAATAAAATTGTAACAATAAATATAAAAAATAAGTAAATAAATAGTTACCTGAATTTCATCATTGCTCTTGTCATTGTTTCTGTTTTTATGAGATATTGGCGTCACAGTGACTCTGTAACAAACATAATACTAAATATTACCCATCAAGCAACATTACCAGGTTTCTTGTTCTATAACAATAGGCATAGCTGCTAAATACACCGACACGGACGGAAATTAACTAAACCAGTTTTAGTACCACAGTAGGTATCCTATATATATTGTATGAACTTTGTTTTTTGTGGACTTTTTCAAAAAAATATCATACTTGGCTTCCTAACCTGGGTAGAGAAGGGGTGCAAAAGCTATTTTTCCACCTTGATAAAAATATTAGTTTGTCTATATATATATTGTGATGTTGTGATGTTGTAGGAAGTAATCTCTGGATCTACTGAACCGATTTTGAAAATTCTTTTACCAATAGAAAGCCACATTATTTGTGAGTGTCATAAATTATATATTAATCTGAAAAATGAAAAGACTTTTTCGTGGTAGTCGGATTTGCAAAGTAAGTCGGAGAATAACCGGTCGAACAAAAACGTTTCTAACTAACACTGCATTAACGATGAGAGATATATGATTAAGTTCTAGAGTAAAGTTGTAGAGCTTGATAATGCCTACAAAAAAGTCAGCGACAGCATATGCCTAACTTTTATATTTTATTAATTATGAATTCATATGAATCTATACATCTATACTAATATTATAAAGATGTAAAGTTTGTGACGTTGTAGGAAGTAATCTTTGGATCTACTGAACCGATTTTGAAAATTCTTTTACAAATAGAAAGCCACATTATTTGTGAGTGTCATAGGCTATATATTAATCCGAAAAATGAAAAGACTAGCTAAAATTAGATAGACAGATAAAATTCCTAGATTTAGCCAAAAGCGGTGAGTAAATACCGTAATAGGTGGTAAGTAGCTAACCGATTAGGTCTATTAATTGTGGTAACCGTAACAGTTCGATTTCGACATTTTATGACATTTTAACGACACTTTTGCCAAATTTGATGCCCTATTTCGCAACAAACTTCATTAAGCGTTCGGACGGTCGCGACTTTATTTCGAAATGCTAATGTGGTTTCAGGCTCACTAATTGCTTTTGCGGATTGGAAGTTACTTTAAATTTATTTACATTTACATGCCTGAGGTTATAAGGAAAGCAAATTGTACACGTCTTACCCAGTTTCGTCTTCTTTATTTTCCACCGCATGCTCTGCCTGCCTTATGCTGGATCCCCAGAAAAACAAAACACTAGTAGTAGGAGGAGCTAACCCTAATTTATGCATTATAATATTATATAGTCATAATAGTCAGCTTTATATAAAAAGTATTATAACAGATTTTCATAAAAATATCGGCGACCAGGTAACCAGACCCTCCTAGCAAGGCGGGCTCGGTTGCACCCTACTGTGCAAATCTGAAAACCAAACATAATTTACGCTCTATTTGACCTGGGCTTAGGCATATATATGTATACCTGTATATTTTTCTGTATTATTACCTCTATTTTCTTTTGTGATTTTGAATTTGAATGTATATGTAACTAGTAAATAATAAATAAATAAATGAATAAAATAAATACAATGTGAATAATTAATCTTATAGGATGTAGATTTAAAAAATCCCTTGCTTGTATACGGTCCAAAGTCTAAAATAACATTTGTGAGCGACAGTCGAATAAATCTAGGTACTACAGACCATAACTATCGATTGGCGAAGGAAATTTTAGCTATCGTGGAAGAATACACACACACACACACACACACACACACACACACACACACACACACAGACAGACACACACATACACACACAGATAGATATACAGACACACAGATATACAGACAGAGATCGGTCTGGAAATGGTCTTAATCGTCTCGGGGGGCTCAAAATGTATATTTCCGTCTTCATCTCGATTTTTTTAACGTGATTTCAATACTTTCCTTTCGGGAAACTAAAAGTGAAGTAATCGTTTTTGTACCTATACATACATACGCAGATCAAAAGAGGTACTGTTATATTTTATTCTGAGTACAAATAATTTTATAAGTAATTGTGTACTTACCGTAGTTTGTTCATATGCAAAGCCTTATTCAAGTAATTCCAAGTTTTCTGATTTCTGCGTCCCATCTTGTGCTGCACTTCACTTCAAGCTAATCTGTGCCACAATTTTTTCCGCGATCTCGGAGATAACAAATGACGCGACCTCCCGGTGCAAATGCTAGGACAAAACTGGCTGGCGGCCGCTACTGACCGCGTATTTAAGTAATATTATTGATATACTACATATATAAATATTGATGAAAATTTTGAAACAACAGTTTTATAAATCATTAAATTTTCTATAATTTGGTGGAAGAATCATCGAAATCGCTTCAGGCGTTTAAAAAAAATTTTAACATTCTTTCGTAAAATAATAGGAGAAGTACGATTTTTTCTGTCAAAACTAACAGTAATAATAAACAAACGAGACATCAAATTTATTTTTGATTATATTACACATACCATATATATTTTTTTCATGTATTTGGACCATCCATTTAGGAGAAATTCGCGTTCAAAGAGAGGTCTATTTTGCAGTTTGGCCTATCCTAGCGCCTTAAAGGGATTTTGTTCCGATTCCGAGAGCATCCAGTTGCATTCACGGCAGACATAGGCGACATGTTTATGCGAATCAAAGTGATCGAAGACGATTCTTACAGTCAACTGTTTCTGTGGCGAGGCTACAAACGCGATGTCGAACCTCGAGTATATAAAATGGCCTCCCTGATTTTCGGCTCCAGGTCCAGCCCATCGTCCGCCCAGAATGTTCGCAACAAAAAGGCCGAGAGATATAAAGAATTATATCCTTTAGCCGTCGAAGCCATTACGCAACATTTTTATATGGACGATTTGGCTGGAGGTGCCTCAAGCGAAGAAGAGGCTCGCCAGGTAATTAAGGACATAAATTGGATCCAATCACAAGGTAATTTTGTCCCGACTAGCTGGGCTTCCAATTTTTCTACTGTGTTAAATGACATTCCCGAAGAATTGAAAGCAGGAAAACATATATCCCTAGAACGGGGGGAATTAAGCACACAGCGACTTTTAGGGTTATAATGGCTACCTGCGAGCGACGAACTCTCCTTTAACCTCAGACTGGAGAAGCTCGACGACGAGCTGAAAACCGGCCAAAGAGTACCGACCAAAAGAGAAGCTCTTAAAACCGTAATGTCAGTATGGGACCCGATAGGAGCGTTGAGTCCTATCACCATTCGTGCAAAAATTATTATGCAAAGCATATGGGGTAGCGGTATCGCGTGGGACGACGCCGTCACGCCGGAAATATTCGAAAATTGGCGCCGATGGCTAAAAGTACTTCGTTCGGCTGCTGAGGTTAGAATTTCTCGATATCACATGACTACGCAAAATGAGTCAGAAAACAGGCAACTTCATATCTTTTGCGATGCCTCTCAACAAGCAATGTGTGCGGTCGCGTATATGCGAGTAGTTAGAGACGGCGCCGAACCGTTAATATCATTTATATCTAGCAAAACCAGGGTAGCGCCATTGAAGAGGATGACCATACCCCGGCTTGAGTTGACCGCCGCACTATTGGGGGCCGAGCTAAGCAAGAAAATAACAAGCGAGTATAAACTGAAATTCCACGAAAAATTTCTGTGGACGGATTCAAGAAATGTATTATGGTGGATTAGGTCAAAGGTCGCGGATCACCAACAATTCGTTGCTAACCGACTAGGAGTGTTAGATGAGCTGACGTCACCGGAAGAATGGAGATGGCTGGAAGGGAGTATGAACCCAGCCGACGAAGGGACGAGAGCGACATCCACGATTGATTTGTCACCATCGAGTAGATGGATCAACGGGCCGGAATATTTAAAGAAGTCTCGCGAGATGTGGCCCTCACAAATACCTACTGAATCGAGTGTCGAAGAAAAACGCGATCTCGAATATAGACCGGTCGCGGTATTTTCGATAAAGGTTAATAGCGAGAGCGTTGTTAAGGTAGATAGATTCTCACAATATCGACGATTGGTACGCGCGTGCGCATACGTTATAAAATTTACGCGAATCTGTAAGAGAAACACGACCGAACGTCTTTTGAACGGCCGAGATATAGCCGAAGCGGAAGTTATGCTTGTAAAGGAGTCCCTAACTAGGTGTTTCGGAAAGGAGATAGAGCGAATCAGAGAAAGGAAGAACTTGAGTAAAGATAGCCGCTTATTGGGTTTGAATGCATATCTAGACGAGGTAGGTATACTTAGAATAGCAGGCAGAATTGAAAACGCGCCCGGAGTTCCACACAACACAAAACGCCCGATGATTTTAGACGGACGAGATAGGTTCACTCAACTCTTGGTAATAAGTATACACGAAGAGATGGCACACTCGGGGGTAGAAACCGTCTTAGCCAGACTGCGGCAAAATTTTTGGGTCATTTGTCCCCGACAGACAGTTAAAAAGTTGATTTACCGTTGTTTGCCATGCACAATGAAACGGGCCAAACCGGTGTCAGCAATAATGGGTCAAATTCCGGAAGCGCGACTACGGCCGAACACCAGATGTTTCTATTCCGTTGGGATGGACTATTGGGGGCCCGTACAAGTAACAGTACGTCGTAAAATCGAAAAACGTTATGGCGTATTGTTTACAAGTTTAAGTACACGGGCGACACACATTGAACTAGCTTTTGATTTGTCTACCAATTCTACTATACAAGCGATCAGACGGTTTATCGCGAGGTGTGGAAAACCTAATTTGATTATGTCAGACAATGGCAGTAACTTAACCCCTCACGTTGCGAGGTAAAAACTCACCTATCACTTTTGCGCGCGACATATTCGGGCAAAAAATCGATGCGAGTCAACGGCCTTGAGAAAAACGATCATAACTTATAAACCACTAAACGTATTTAAAAAAGATAAAGATAAAAATGATCGCATTGAAATTTGACATATAAAACATTATAACCTTATCTCGTAAAACAATTAAGATAATAATGAATAAATATTACAAAATTGGCAAACTGAAAAAACTCGCCTATAAAATCATTTCGATTTTTTTGTCACAAAATACGTAAAATATGCAAAAATTGTAAATACAGTTATGTTCTTTATTAAATGCTTTACCAAAACGATATTTTTTTTTACTTATTTGCATACAAAAATATTTATTTATTCAGCCAAGAAAAATTTTATGTATTCTCGTAAAAAAAAATTTTTTTAATTTTTAATTTGTGACTACTTATGGTATTTTTTTATATGAAATTCTTTCAAAATAACTTTATTACTACATCACACTTCTTAGAAATCACACCAGAACTTTGAGCTTTGTCTGATATTATAAAAAAATCTAAAGTTTTGAGAGTTTCCGCGTCCGAACTTAATAATAAACTTTGAATGCCCATAATATAAAATTCGTTAGATTTTTTCAATTATAGCCGAGCGACAGTCATCTTAATTCCGAAGGTCCCAGTTTGCACCGGACCAAAGGACGCTCGGCCCATTGCTCTCACAGACACTGTGGCCAAAATCTTTTTTAGCATAGTCCACACGAGGATGAGCGAATTCATGCACCGGAATGAGTACCTTGGAGTATCAGTTCAAAAAGGCTTCATGCGTGGCGTCTCGGGCTGCCTCGAGCACAATTCTCTCCTGGCTGCTGCCATCAAGGATGCGAGACAGCACGAACGCCAAATCAATGTATGCTGGCTCGACCTAGAGAATGCCTTTGGGTCAGTCCGACACAGTCTCCTCCACTTTGCACTCCGCTGGTACAACTTCCCACCAGTCGTGCGTGACATTGTAGCCTCCTACTACAACTGTCTGACTTTCCATGTTAAAACGCAAGAATGGACTACCCGCTCTATACCATATTCAATTGGACTATTTCAGGGCTGTTGCCTCTCCCCGACGATTTTTAATATAGTTTTTAATATACTGCTGGAAAGCCTGACCCAGTTTGACAGGAAGTGGGGCTACCGTTTTAAAACAGACGGCCAATACACCTCGTCGTGCCTCGCTTTTGCCGACGACCTAACTTTCATCACCAGAAGCCACAAGCAGCTTTCCCTGCTATTACAGAAAGTGGAGCTTTTCTGCGACTGGTCAGGCTGTATAAAAGTGAAGCCCTCCAAATGTTTTTGCCTTGGACTCGCCCGCATGGGCACAAAATTTACATCCTATGACCCCAAATTGGTCTATAAGGGCTCTAATATCTCCTTTATAGACCCAAACAATCATTTCAAATTCCTCGGCAGAAAAATCACCCATCAGGGAAAAGACGTCTCGGGCGATCATGTTATAGAGCATTTCAAAAGTTGCCTGGCGAAAATAGATGCCTTGCTAATTTCTGGCCCTCGTAAGGCCTGGATCTATGACAATTATCTAACGTCACATTTGTCATGGCCCTTTCTTATTTACGATTTTACCAAAACCCAACTGTCCCGTCTAGATGCGCTGGTGACAGCTAGTTTAAAATCCTGGCTGTCCTTAGCCAAACCAGCTGACCCCTCGACTCTCTTCAGGTCCAAACAAAATTTTGGGCTAGCGCTTAAACTGCCCTCTCTGCTCTACGCCAACTCCAGAATAACCAAAAATTCGATTCTGTGCAATTCCAAAGATCCGGCAATATCGAAGCACGTAATAAGTGGCCGTAGTGATTCAAATGATCTACAAGCCCGCGTAGACTTCCACAAAAAGTTCCTTACTGGAATCAGCCAGAATGGCACTGGTCTGGGGTATGGCAGTACAACCACGAGCGACGTGGACTTGAAGAAGTCTCTTTTGCGGGGAGATTACGACAGCAAGAGTATGGCTCATGCTATTGGCCTTCAATGCCAGAATGATTGGACAACAATTGGGGACTTTTGCATTCCGCCTCCAATGCACTGGAAGGTAATGCTCTATGACTGGACGCCAGAGATGCTGAAATTTTATTTGAATGCCTTTCAGCATACACTTCCAGACCCCAGTAACCTCGCTCGTTGGAGCTTTGCCGAGGATAGTTCTTGTCCCCTCTGTAGCAATACCCCTTGCACAGCTAGACACATTCTAGCTGGCTGCAAGGTGGCCTTAGATCAAGGACGGTACACTTACCGCCATGACAAAGTTCTCGCTGTTATTCGCGAGGTAATTAGTCTCTCAGTGGCTCGTGCCAACAAGGGTTTGACAGTATCCTCCAAACCCCCAATACAGTTTGTGCGGGATGGCTCTAAAGGCAAAAAACATTCAACTACAAAACCTTTCTCAATAATCGAGAAAGCTACAGATTGGATTCTGGAGGTTGATTCGGTCTCTAAGCAGTATAAATTCCCTGAAAGTCTCGGATGCACAGCCCTCCGTCCAGATATAACTCTTTACTCTCTATCTCGGAAGGTGGCTCTTATTGTAGAATTAACTGTTCCATGGGAATCAAATATCCCAAAAGACCACGAGTACAAATTAAATAAATACCATGATCTTGCAAATGCCGTAACCCGGAACGGCTTCACTGTTCACCTTCACGCGGTGGAAGTTGGCGCTCGTGGCCTACCAGCTAAATCTCTATTTCACCTCTTTAAAGATCTTGGCCTTTCCAGAAAAATAATCAACTCTTTCTTCGAAAAATTATCTAAAACTGCGATTTGCGCATCTCAAATTCTATGGCTTCGAAGGGGGAGTGAATGGGTGGCAAGGTGAACGCTCACATGTGGCAAGACAGCTGTCCTAAACCTACCACAGCCGGTTCGTAAGTCCGGAATCCACTGCTCACCCCCCAGAAGTGTAAAAAATAGTATTATGATGGGCCCGACTCCGGTCGGTGAATTCCATGGCAGCTCCGTTTGTATTTATTATCTTATCATAGACTTATTATATGTCTAATAACTAATTACTATACTCCAAAGAGTCACATTTCATCGAAAAACTATGGAAAATCGCACTTTATTCTCTCATAGTAATTATCAAAAGAAGTTTCTTTGCGCGATTCAATTTACAAAACAAGATATAATTTTCAAAATACGCCTAATTATGTGATAACTTAGGATGTAAATGAAACAATACTTATTTTGTTAGTAAATTAAAGCGACATTACGTCATATTTCGCAATATATCGGGATATTTCATAAACATTACAAAATAATAACAACCATTTTTTCGCGAGCCGTTTGTTGTTGCCGAAGTGTTTTCTTTGAAAATTCGTGAAAAACAGCAAATGGACTATCTCAATTGACTAATACTTATGCCTAAACTACTTAAAAATGGAAATTACTCACTTTTATCCAGTAAACACTGCACTTTTATCCACAAAACACTGCACAAAACAACCATTTCGCGGAACTATACGCCGCCGCGGCGGTGCCGATGGAGACTGCGTTTTGACGTCTATGCTGACTTTTTAAATCGGCGATCGATTTTATCGTCGTTGGCCGGCGAATGAAAGATTATTTGGCCATGTCGTTCCGCGGTCAGAAAGCATTAAGTACGACGTTTCGAATCGTAAATTGCATTTTTCGCAGCGGCGAGCGCGATATCCAAAATCGGATGTTTCGGATTGTAGGCGGCCGCCATACATGTCCCCAAATGGATGTTACGTGCTGTGCGGGTTAAGATCTGCGAGCAGATCTTAACGATCGGTAATAGACTGATAGGATGAAAGTATCGGTAATAGACTGATAGGCCTGTATGATGCAACCTCATTCGGGGATTTTCCTTTTTTGTGGATCATTATAATTTGTGACACCTTCCAAAGACGCGGAAAATGAGATGTTCTAATGACCCCATTGAGAAGGATAGTTAAGAACACGATACCTTTTCTAGGAAGGTCTTTCAATATTTTGGGAGTTATCAGATCAAATCCTGGAGCCTTCTTCATTTTAAGATTTCTTATTTCCTGAAATATTTCAGCAGGAGTTACAAGTTTTGGAAGCATGCTTATTTGGAAATCACATTGCAATTCCTCGTCAATCTCTTTTTCACAAGCGTCTACTGGGGCAACATTGGGTTTAAAGACGCCTTCCAGAAATTGTGCGAACAATTCAGCTTTCTCACTGTCGCTTCGTGCCCAGTGGTTATCTGATATCTTTAAAGGAGGGATTAATTGCTGAGGTCGTTTAAAGTGTTTAGTGGCTTTCCATAGGGAGTAGTCATCTTTTTCAGTTGCCGAGAGAGATTCCAAATGTCGTTTGAAGGCTTCATTTTTGTTAAATGAAATCATTTTCTTGAGCTCTTTTGCTGCTCGATTTAAAGCACTCTTATCTGTTGGGTGATGGCTTGTTTGCCACATGCGTCGTAGTCGACGTTTCTCGGCTATCTTGTATTTGACTTCTAGTGGATAGTTCTGACCTTCATGTTTCGGCTTTTTGTATGGTGTTTTTTCTAAGCTGCTTCTTGAATAAGGTTTGTGAAGTATCTGGTAGCATCCTCAATATCCTCATAATTTTTTAACGAGATCTTCAAGTCGCACATAAATAATCTCGGAAACATTCCCAGTCAGTGTTCTTATTATGAAGATGCTGAACTTTGTCATAATGGATAACTGACGTACTGACTATAGCTATCACTGGTGTGTGATCCGATGTGCTATCTAGGCAGGATTCTGCACTCAGGTAGAGGTGGGAAATTCCTTTTATAATAAAGAAGTCTAGAAGATCTGGTATTTTTTTGTTGTCGGTAGGCCAGTATGTTGGTTGCCCTGAATTCAAAATATTTAGTGCATTATTGTCAATACATTTCTTCAGTTCCCGACCTCTTGTCAATGTAAGCCTAGATCCCCAGTAAGTGTGTTTAGCATTCCAATCGCCTCCAGCTAAAAATCTACCACCGAGGTTATTGAAAATTTGAGAAAACATAGCTTCGTTTATCTTGTGCCTAGGCGGACAATATACTGATGTAATTGTAAGGTTGCCAAGCAGGTCTTCCACTAGAATAGATGTGGCCTGAATTTGACAAGTTTTGTATTCCGGGAGTTCATGATGCTTTATACAGTTCTTAATTATGACTGCAGTCCCTCCATGAGCTGTTCCATCTGGATGAAGAGTGTTGTAAATAGAGAAGCCAGAAAACTATAAAGGCTGCCAAGTATACCTTGAAATTTCAAGGTATACTTGGCAGCCTTTATAGTTTGCCGGGTGGTTTCCTTGACAGAGTGCACATTTAGCCGGAGTACTCCTCTCTTTTTTAGGGCATTCTATCGTGTTGAGGCCTTGAGCACACTTAACACACCTAAATGGTCTCATGCAATTGTTCTTAGAATGACCATATTGCTGACATCGCTTACACTGGACAATTACTGTTCTTTTTTTGGGATCCTCAATAGTTACTGCCGTATTGTAGATGTATCTTAAGCTTTTAACTGTCTTGTTATTTGGACTCGGTTCTAAGTTGACAAAAAATGTGGAAAGTGCAATCTTATTGGTCCATACCGGGCATTTATAATTTCGCCTTTCACTGAATTGCCGGTTTCTTCGATTGCTTCTCTGATTGCTTCAAGTGGAGTGGGAGAGGAAGAAAGGAAAGGGAAGCGAAAAGGAGCGGGGAGAGGTGGACTGGTTAATTTATGGATTTTAGGGTTATATGCTCCTTGAGCCTGGCGTTGAACGAGGAGATGCTGGGGGCTGTTCTAACATCATTTGGTTCCAGAGTCGTGCAGCTTCCACGGAGAAGGAGTATGAAAAAAATTACTGCTATGACCAGGGATGGATAACAGGTTATTGCCCTCTGATCTCAGGGGACGGCCGTGCGCCGATAACGCGGTGAACCTATTGGCAAGATAAAGCGGCTCGCCATCTGCGAGGATTCTGTATAAGAGGCAGAGAGTTCTAGCCTGTCTCGTCTCCCTGGTGGTAAGCCACTGCAGTCTTCTACAATATTCCGTAATATGGTCATATTTTCTGAGGCCAGAAATGAAGCGGATACAGACGTTCTGTAGCCTTTCCACCTTGGTGGCTAGCTCTTCTGTCAGATCGAGGAAGGCGGCGTCGCCATAATGAAGAAGTGGAAGAAGCAAAGATTGACAGATTGTCTCTTTACTTTTCTCCGGGAGAAAATTTTGGAGCTTCTTTAGCGAACAGTGGCGTCTCTAGGGGGGGGGGCGGTCCGCCCCGGGCTTCGCAAGGGCAGGGGCCTCCAAATGGTTTATTTTTTTAGGAAGCCCACATGAAAAATATAAATGTAATGCTTATTTTCCATAACAAATGTCAAAAAGTTGTCTGATACAAGATGGAGCGCGCAACACAATGCTGTGAAACCAATAGTGAAAAATTTTGATAAGTTAGTGCAAGCTACAGAAAGATTGTGTGATCTTGCAGAAAACGTTGACACAAGAGGATCAGCTGAAGTTTTGCTGACAAACATTTGTGACTTCAAATTTCTAGGTTATCTTCACCTGTGGTTTCACGTTTTAGAAGAAATAAACCATGCACAAAAGTATTTGCAAACTAAAGGTTTAAGTCTGGAAAATACTGTTATCCAGCTAAAGAGTTTGAAAAACTTTTTGTTAGAAAGACGAAATGATTTAGTAGACGAGGCTATTGTGAAGAAATGTGAATTTCACTGGAAAAAAGAGGACGAATACAACGTAAGAAAGTCATGTCTGGAGAACAATCAAGAGATGCTTGATTGCATCGATAAATTACATCAAGAGCTAGAAGTAAGGATGAAATCAATGGAAAGGGTTTTTGAAATCTTCGGCATTATTCAGCCATATCACCTACTAAACGATAATGATGAACTTATTCTTTCTAAAGTCTATTCTTATTTCAAACTTTTGTAAAGCTTATGAAGAGTTTGATAAGGACGAAACAATGACTGAAATAAAAAGACTGCGAAATTTTATTAAAGCAGCTGGGGTTCCAAAAGAAGAATCGGAGAAGTGAATATCACTAAAAGTCTTACAGGTTGTTTAATGCTAAAATTTTAGTTATTTCCTTATGTTTTTCACCTTGACCTTAATAAATAAGACTTGAGTTTTCATGGATTATGATGGTTTTTATTTTCCGCCCTAATTTTATTCTTGACACAGTTTCTTATGATTTATCGCTTCCTGGGGGGCCTCTCAGATTATTTCCGCCCCGGGCCTACAGAGGTCTAGCGACACCACTGACAGCGAATGACATCTGTTAAAGATCTTTCCTCTCATCTCACTAATATGGTGCTGCCAGGACAGATTCTGGTCGAAATGGACACCAAGGTTCTTCACCTGCATGCCATAAGGAATCTCCTCCGTCTCAACATATATTTTTGTTATAGACTGCATGTCGATCCTCGAGGTATAGAACCTGCTACTGTGATGATCCTAACCCGGTACAGGGAAACCCAACCAACAGACTACGGCACACATGAGGAAAGTCAGTGCGTTGGGGTTGCTGAAGGAACCGAAGGGAACGGGGTGAACGCAACCGGATAAAAGGGGAAGATATATATTGAAACAACCACCTGTAGGGAGATAACTGTAGGGCAGGGTGAAACGTTATACTCAAGAGCCTTAAAGAATTAGCAACCTTTGCAAATAGGGGTTGAAAATTATACGAAGTTTGAGAAAACTGGAATCCGTCACTACTGGGAAATGGAACCCTCAGAAACAGCATTAATTTAGGTGTGACCAATCGGGGGAAATTAGATTTTAGCTAATACTGAGAAAATAATACCCCGAGAACACATTACTCTTAAGCGTGACGAATTTTAGTGGAAAAGTTACGCTTCAGAATCGCAGATACGCTTCATTAAACTTCGACCCTGGAAGTGGCCCAGATTATCCGAAAATAATCTCAAGAAAGTGACAGAGATGTAAGGCACGTATGAAATTATTTGGCCGCTGTGAGTATATAAATTAGGATGCTAAATAGTCGATATAAACGAGTTTTATTATAGTAGTCACGGTACTTATAATGTAAGGATGCGTAGGCAGGAAACCGAGGCGTAGCCAATCGCAGCATGCTGCGTACAGCTTGGTCAAAATGCGGATCAAATCCAATAATTTGAATGATGGATTTATTATCGAACCTGAGCGTGCATGAGAAACACGTATCTAAGGGGTGCGGGGTCATAAAAATGTGAAATTGCATAAAATACGGGAAGAAAATGAAAGATAGAAAACGACATCGGCCTAGAACATTTGGCATTACTACATCATACAAGTCCATATTGAAAAACAGCAGGCGGGGCCAAGGAAATTAACCAATAAGCGGTCGATACCTGCTAGCAACAGCAATAGCATACCTATCGACCGTCGGGAAACGGTCACCATGGCAACAAGATATATAGATGGGAAAGGGAGAGGTGCGGCTAAGAGATTCAACAGGGACGGACTTTGGGAGCTAGCATTATCGACACATGGCACGGACTGGATTCATTAATATCCTATTTAATATAAATTATAAAATTATTACAATCACACGCATGGACCATACTGGAGTAATCTCAATGGAAATTTGATTTGGCAAAACAGACATACCGCTTCAAGAATGCGGCTTTTAATGGATTTATAGACGGTTTAATATAACCAAACAAAGAAAGTATGCTTAATTGGGGAATTTTGGCATCAGTGAGCACTGGTGCTCACTGATGCCAACAGCACAGACACGTTCGAGATGGCTTCCACTACAGAAAAATTAATTGATTTAGTGAGGGAAAGGCAGTTTCTGTATGACCTCGCTCACAAAGATTACAAAAATCGACAGAAAATAAAAGCAGCATGGCTTGAAATAGCCACGGAAATGGGCACTGAGGATGGTAAGTGAAAATAAAACATCAGTATTACTTTTATTATAAAAAAACATTATTATTATTTATTTGAAAGTCACATGCCAGAAAAGAATATTAGTTGTATTGCGTTTAGTTAGTTAAAATACGAAATAAACTCTTCCCGAACTGCATAAGCTGCTAAATTGCTTCTGATATTGGTCGGCTGGAATGCTCTGAAGGCTTGAGCATTTTGATCCAAACTATTATTATATTCTTCAGTAATATGAAGTTCTCCTTTATGTCTTAGATAGTTGTGCAAACAACACGCAGCCTGAACGACATCTACCACAGTGTCTACATCCACTTCAAATGTCTTTAAAATCGACCTCCATTTTTGAACCAAAATGCCGAAGGTACTTTCTACTATGCGCCTTGCACTACTGAGTCTTTGATTATAATTTTGTTTTCTTTCATCATGAATAGCTACATCAGTAGGGAAAGGTCTCATCAAAAATGTTTCTAATTTAAATCCGCCATCACCAATAAAAACGTGAGGCACTGGCTGATGTCTATTTGGTAGTGGCTTTGGTTGGGGAATGTTCAATTGATTATTAACAAGTTTGTGATAGAAAGAAGATCTTTGGAAAATTGTACTATCACTTTCTTTTCCATAGCTACCAACATCAATGAAAATAAATTTATAATTTGGGTCTACTATAGCAAGCAACACTATGGAAAATTTCTGCTTGTAGCAAAAATGTAATGTTCCAGTATTGGGTGGACATTTTATATAAACATGCTTCCCATCTATACTGCCAATACAGTTTGGAAATCTCCATCTCTCATTAAATCCAATCTCAGACTGCTTCCATATTTCTTCCGTGGGGAAAGGCATATACATGGGCTGTAATACTTTCCATATAGCTTGGCTTACTTCCTTAACTATTGCACCTATAGTTGTAAATCCCATGCGGTATGAATGACCAATTGTTTTATAGCTATCTCCTGTCGCAAGGTATCTGAAACAATTTTTTTTACAGGTAATTATTGGAGTTCTAAATGGAAAGTGCTGAAGGACAATTACACAAAACATAAGAAGAGCAATGCAGTTTTCTCAGGTCAAGCTTATAAAAAGTATAAAAATTGGCCCTGGGCTGAATTAATGAGGTTTCTAGACGATTTCAATAAAAGTAGACCAACAGAGTCTAATATCAATAGTAATTCTCAATCACAACTGGGAAGCACACAAGAAAACCTGAATTCAAGCACACAAGAAAACCTGAATTCAGGCACACAAGAGAACCTGAATTCAGGCACACAAGAAAACCTGAATTCAGGCACACAAGAAAACCTGAATTCAGGCACACAAGAAAACCTGAATTCAGGCACACAAGAAAACCTGAATTCAAGCACACAAGAAAACATAAATTCTTCTCGGGATGAGTTGCAAGGGTCTTCAGTATCAGAAAATCGTGGATCCGAAATAAGAAAGAGGAAAGCAAAAAATAACACAGAACCGACTAATACAGTACTAGAATACCTTCGTATGAAAAACGAACAAAAGAAATGTGACGAAGTAGACCATTTCTTCTTAAGCTACGCTCAAACTTTCAAAAAACTTCCTAATAGAATGCAAAGTATGATAAAATTAGACATAGCGACTCTGTTTGCCCGGTACGAACTACAATATGAAGCAAGTGGTCGCTCTAGCAATCCTCAAACGGCGCCGCCATCAGTTCCAGGGAGATACGAGTTCCTTAGTGCTTTGCAAAATTCAATACCCAGCCCTTTGCCCGCATCATCCACTGAATTCGAAGGACAACATTCAGCTGTTAGTTCAAATTCATCTACAGCTGTTCCTCAAGTACTAATTCTACCGAATGCCACATTTCAAACGGAAACTACTAATACTCCTCTTACTACTATATCTCAGGATTCAGCCACACAAAATGCATCTAACTATTATGAGACAATGGCATACACACTTAATAACGAATTTATATAAAATTTCCTTGCTTACTTTGTTTTTAAAATAAAAATTACCTTAAAAATACTGCAAGCCTTTCTTTCGTAGATATAGCCTTTCTCCAGTTGGTGTCTTGTTTTTCTATTTCACTTTTTATATAATTATGTAATTCATTGAAGCTGTTTATTGACATCCGAAAGTAAATAAAAAATCTTTCTTCATCTTCAAGCAATTCAGGAAAAAGAACACTGAATTCTCCTTTTCTGCCTCGCTCAGTGTTAATCGGGTGTACCCAGTATTTTCTTTTTTTATTACACTCGTCTAGACTCCACAAAAGCAATGCTTCGTCTTCGGAAGATGAGCTGTCGTACATGTTTCACGTATAACGATTCTTGCGTAAATGGAACGCAGCGTTTTTGACCTACTCCTGTGTGCGTTAGAACTCTAGAGAACTCCGACCGGACGAACGTGGGTTGAACGCTGAACGCCGAACGCTTTTCTGTCTGCGCGGGCTCTTAAAGCAATTTTTACCGCTAGGCAATTTTGCCACAGGTTTGGGCGATTTTGTCAACCAACTTTGCCTAGCACCAGGGTTGTCACAAATATATATATATATATATATATATATATATATATATATATATATATATATATATATATATATATATATATATATATATATATATATATATATATATATATATATATATATATATATATATATATATATATATATATATATATATATATATATATATATATATATATATATATATATATATATATATATATATATATATATATATATATATATATACCTATATATATATATATATATATATATATATATATATATATATATATATATATATATATATATATATATATATATATATATATATATATATATATATATATATATATATATATATATATATATATATATATATATATATATATATATATATATATATATATATATATATATATATATATATATATATATATATATATTTACTTTCGAGCGACTGGAAGGAAGGATTGTTTGTGATATTTCGAGATGTTATTTGACTTACGTGTGATGTGACTTATTTGAAGTTTATATAGATAAATGACGATATACATTTATTTTTTTAAATTAGGCGGAGCGTGTGTGGGTGTGTGTCTGTCACGCGCGCGTGTGTGTGTGTGGGTGTGTGTTTGTGTCCATCCGCCGACCTTGAGCCTAAACAGATGCACCGATTTAGTTAAAATTTCCAATGTAGAAGTTTAAACACTCATTCATTTAAGCTCATTATATTTCCTATTTAGAGTTTTATAAAAATTGTTTAGGAATTTGTTTTCGAAACTGAACAACTTCTCTTATAATGAAGTGGCATGGTGTTCTTTTAGATAAACCATGGCTACAAAGGAGAGACGGAAACCAGGTTCCTGACAATATAAGGATTACAGCGAAGACATGTTGGAGGTGGCGGTTGACTTAGTGAAATCTAAGAAACTTTCTTCATATGATGCGGAAAAGGCATTTCACATTCCGCGCAGAACTATCCTAAACAAGGCTCGTGGTGGTCATGACAAGAAGATCGGTTCGCCTTATAAACTAAGCCAAGAAGATGAAGCAAAATTTTTAAAGGTACACATCAATCATTTGTGCAATCTGTCATCGTTAAAAATCATTCTTTTAAATTGCTAGACATTCAAGGCACGTTTCCATAATATATTCATAAATTCCATCTAGTGCTTAAATTTTCCCGTTCTCATAAATAGACACACGTAGGTATTAATATATTATGGTATACTTTTTTAAAGGTGCTAGTAGCCGCAGCAGAGTTCGGGTTTCCAATAACACCATTGGAGTTGCGGTTGGTGGTTTTCGACTTTCTCAACAAAAACGGCAAGGAACATCTCTTCAACGGCAAGGCTCCAGGTGAGTGGTGGGCGAGGAACTTTATACGTCGGCACAAGGATGAGATAACCACAAGACGTACTCAAAATATAACAACATCTAGAGCATCTAAGTCTGCCAATGAAATTATCGAATATTTCAATAATTTGAGAGACAGCCTTCAAGGAATACCGGCAGAAAATATACTGAACTATGACGAGTCAAATTTGACTGATGACCCAGGCTCAAAAAAATGTATATTTAAAAGAAAAGTTAAACATCCTGAAAGTGTGATGGACTCAAGCAAAAGTTCCGTCAGTATAATGTTCGCTGTGACGGGTGACGGGCATTGTCTCCCCCCATATACTGTCTATAAATCAGAACATTTGTGGAAATTGTGGTGCCAAAATGGACCCGAAAATTCAAGATATAACAGAACTAAATCAGGTTGGTTCGATCTGAAAACATTTGCAGACTGGTTTCAAACAATTGCGTTACCGTGGGCACAAGGTAAACAGGGTACAAAAGTTCTGATCGGCGATAACCTGTCCAGCCACCTTAACGTAGATATAATTCAGGCATGTGAAACCAACAACATCAGGCTCGTTTTTCTTCCGCCTAATTCAACACACTTAACACAGCCTCTCGACGTTTCTTACTTTGGACCTATGAAGAGAGTCTGGAGAGCTATACTCGAAAATTACAAATTCCAGAATCCCAGCACATCGTTAGACAAACGTGTCTTCCCAACTCTATTAAAGGAGCTCATGCTGAAAATGGAATTAAATAATTCCAAAAACATAATCAGCGGATTCCGGGCCACTGGAATAATTCCTTTGGATCCAGAAGCAGTGTTAAAAAAATTGTCAGATCATGATGATGCCGACAATAAATATTCCATTGACCAGTGTCTGTTACAGTACCTTGAGAAAAGACGAGGATTGAATAATCCACCAAAAACAAAATCGAGAAATAAAAAAATTAATGTGCAACCAGGCAAGTCTGTCAGCACTGCAGATGTCACAGTGAACGTAAACGGAGAGACAGTAGAAACTAACCCATCTGGAATAAAAATTACGTCGAACATTCTCATTAAAGGCCCCAATAAACCTTCTCCAGAGAAAAATGATCCTGTATCTACTCATATTCACATAAATGTCACATCTGGAGGTAATGGCGACGTGGAACCTTGTACTTCTGCAACTAATTCTACCTTGTTAACAGAATCCTTACAGAGGCTTTCTGTTCCGTCAACTTCGTCGGGAGTCCTAAAAAATCTTGACAAAAAGCATTCACTTCCCGGAACTACCTGAAAAGAATATACACAGAAAGTTCATCCGACAGCGATGAAGACTACGAAAGTCGTATCACATTTACAGAGAGTGATCAGAGCGTGTATTCACCACACCTGGACGAAGAGTCAGATGTTGACTTATCACCGAAAGAAGCTCCGCAGGACAAACTTAGACTTAACTCACCTGTAGTAGTTGGTGACTACGTCATAGTAAATTATGATAATCAGTTTTATCCAGGCCAAGTAAATGCAGTTGAAGGTGATACATCTTTAGTCTCAGCAATGGTAAAATGTGGAAATTATTGGAAATGGCCAGTGAAGACTGATTCAATCTGGTATCAAACCAACGATATAATACAAAAAATACAGGAACCCAGTAAAATATCACGTCGCAATATATTCAAGGTGCCTGAGATTGTTTCACAAAGTTTCGGAAATTTGTAGTAAGACAACAATTTGATCCTTCACTAGCAGAAAATTTCAAGAATATCTACTTACTACCTTCATATAATTACTTCTATGCAAAACTATGATTGTTTTTGTACTGTGAACCATTTGTTTGTATTTTTTTCTTTAATGGCTAGAAGAGCCTTTTTTATGTTTTCCTTTTATTAATATTAATGAGATTACCGTACCTACTTATTAAGATACTCTTTAGCCATGATTCCTGTATAAAGACCATTTTTTTTTGTATCTTTATTAAACCTAGCTGTATGCATGATTGCTAAATCGTAACTGACCGGATTATTGTAGAATGATCGGTTTATTTGCAATAAATAATTTAAATTTTATTACACCGTTTTCTTTCAAGCTTACCTACCCACACCCAAATCTTGCATAGATTAATTATTTTTTTGTTTTGTCTTCATGTTATTAATCAAATGTTAAATATTGTTTTTATTCTTCAACTTCGACGATCAGATTGGAATGGTCACATGGTTTTTTTTATTTGTGGCATTAAATTGCAGCCATAAAGAAACTCTAAATTTTGCAAAATAAAATATAATACTTTAAATTATTTATATTTTCCTTATTCATATTTAAAATGAAAAGAAATAATCCAATAACTCTTAATATGCTTCACAAAATGATATTAAAACTTTTACTCGGTCATTGTGACAACCCTAATCAAGTTTTAGTTTTTGTATGAAAAGTTAGTCATAGCCTTAGTCAAGTTTGCCTAATCATCTATTTAGAAAATGAATGTTATATCACTCTTAATAAAGTCTAATTTCATTTGCGAATAAGATATACTCTATCCTTTTCTTTGACAAGATTTGAATTTAACGGCTTTTAAATAATAATATTTTGCCAGGCAAAGTTGTTGTTTTCCTGTGTCAATTTTGCCCAATTATTTAAAAGCCTGTAACACCAACAATATTAACAATATTGATATTGTGGCTTGCCAAGTAGCTAGAGTAGGTTGTCTCCTTCGTTCCTTCCTCAGAATGTTTATAACAAAAAGAGACAGAACTGTGTAATATTTAGACATTTATGCGAAAAATCGCAAAATCCAGGCAAAGTTACTGCCGCTGACGGTAGCTAAAACTAGGCTAAATCCCGAATGCCAGTAAAATACGTCAGTGAGCGTCAGAATTATACTAACTATATTATCGTATTATCAAAGAATACGCGAACAAACGCGAAAACTACAATACCCAATTCGATCGCTGGTAGATAAACTATAAGAGCAAAAACAACATAAAACATTAATATGAACCACGAAGTGGCCGAGCGCCTAGGAAAATTGTCAAAATGTCTAATGATATGAATCATAACCAGACCATGACAGACTACCCTACAACAGGCACAGTAAGCAGGGTGGTATTTATGGCAATTAAGCATGGGGACATATAAAATAAGCCCAAAGTTCACTCAATCTAGGAGTACAAATAGATAACCAAGATTAATATACTATAGTTTGAGACACACAGATTAGTACCAAAAGTCGGCAATAAATATTAATAATTCCAACTTGGCTACGAAACCAATTAAATTAACGACTTTAAGAAGTGGTTAGGGGACCGAAAGGCTAAAATGCAGTGAACGTTGAAGGGTGTGTACTCGCCGCAGGGGGCGGGCGGTGACGTGGATTGAGAGACTTCCATGAGAGATTTCTTGCGGAATGACGAAGGGGCGATGGGGGACTGCAAGATTAGAAGCGACCTGAGGCGGTTCTCTCTCCTCTCAGGACAGTGTGATTAAAAGTAAACTCAGTGGGGATTATTCAAAGGACAATATTCAAATTCTCGTAATCTCAACAAATTAAATCGAACAATAGCGGTTATTAAAGTGAAAGGAAAAGGACTACAGTGCAGTGTATAAACATTAGAAAGTGCCCCAGAAGAAAAGAACAGTCTACATCACGAGACATCAGGGGAAGGTACACATCAAAGGAACTGAAGCTACACTAGTAACACCATGTCATCATCCTGGATGAACAGCATCACTAAAGGGGGAACAGCTAAGAGGAGACACTACAAGAGGGCCGATGTAGATACACAAGCTTTATCCAAAGCGATCGTCCTCGGGCTACAGAAGACATTGAGGCCCATAATTGACGGTAACAAGAGGTCGACAAGTAACTCGCGGAGCATCACGCCCAGTGGAATAGTAGAAACCAAGCGGGACGAATTTCGGAACACAGCAGGTTGGTCGTTGGCCAACCAGAGCGGCACTACTACCTACTTGGATAAGCCTAAACCACCAACATTCCGCGGCGGGGACAAAGAGAGTCCAGTGCAATTCATGCGCCAACTCAAGGCGTATATCCGCAAACTACGAACCCAGGAGGATGAGGTGGAAGTGGCTATGGAGTGCCTATCGCCACCGGTGCGCTCCGTCATGGAGATTTTCAGAGACAAATGGACGGGGATCGAGGATTTCGAGAAGGAATTCCCCGACATATACTGGAACCTGGTGAAACAAGACCAGGTGAGAGCGGAGATCAACGCGGGTCTTTGGGAGAAGAGTTCAGGAGCGACAAAGCTGGAATACTTCTCCCGAAAACTGGAACTCGCTAGGGGCCTCACGAACCCGATACCCGAGAGGCACCTAATAAATACCATAATGCGCCAACTACCAGAGGCGGTGCAAACCCAATGGATTGCGATGGAAAACCAAACAGTGGAGAAAGCAGCCGTGTTCCTGAAGAACCACGACGGGTATGTCGTCGGGGACGCTGACAGGAAAAGGGCGATGGCAGAGCCACTACGAACTCATGGCTGCCCGGCCAGGGACCAGCGAGACCCACCGAGCAAGCGCCAGCACAAGGGGCACCTAGAAGGTAGGGGACACATACACAATTTGGAGGCAACCGCGGAGGATTTAGAGGGATTCACCCGCATCGCACGCCCGGAAAACTAGTTAGGAACGGCAAAAGACCAGCGCCGGGCCTAATAGCAACACCAGCTGGCATTAGTTTTAGAAAAAAATGTTTAGATATTAGGAAAAACAGGGTTGCGAGCGGAGCCATGCGGGGCGTGAGAGAATGTCGCCGGGGCATCGGTGGGAGAATGACGCCGCGAGGGGGCAGGGGGATTGGGTTCGTGCTGGCAGTTGAAACGAACACGCCTCCGACACCAAAGGTACCCAATAAAAACACATGCGTCAGCCACGGTGCGGGGCCAGCATTACAACAGATGCTGAGACTTGGATGGGAGCCTGGAAAAGGATTAGGTAAGCACTCCCAAGGGAGGAAGGCACCGATCATGACAGAACTAAGAAAGGACAAATACGCGGGGATAGGCTATGTCTCATGCACAACAGCGGAAGCAATAGCACTGGGGGAGCACCTAGTGACACGTTTCACCGCCTTAACAGAAGATCCATCAAGAAGATCGTCAAGGTGTTGGAAAAATACGGACCGGTCTTCAGCGAGAGACCGGGACGCACCCACTTGTATGAACACGAGATTAAGTTGACAGATGACAAACCTTTTTGCATGAGGGCCTACCCCATTCCACTTGCATATAGAGAAAAGGTCACTGCCAGGTTAGATGAGATGATGAAGCAAGGGCTCATCGAGCGCCGATCCACCAACTACTCCAGTCCCATCACGGTAACACTGAAGAAAGACGGGACAGTACGCATTTTACTGGACGCTAGGGAACTTAACAGCAAAATGGTCAGAGAGATAGAAACATCTCCAGTAATCTCAGACATAATCCAACAATTTTATGGTGTTAAATTTATTACAGTGTTGGATTTGAACAACGCGTACTTCCAGATACCCCTCCACCCGGACAGCGTGAAATATACAGGGTTCACATATAACGGGAAGGGGTTTGTCTATAAGGTGTTACCACAAGGACTCAAGACCTCTGTAGGGAGCTTCTCGCGAGCTATGGACAAAATCCTAGGACCAGAGATAAGGGGGTTCTGCATCAATTATCTGGACGACCTCGCGATATACACGTCGGGTGACTTGGCAGAACACATGGAACGGTTGTGCCAGGTTTTACACCGTTTGCAGAGGGCGGGCCTAACCTGTTCCCTAACTAAGTGCCACTTTATAAAAACTAAAGTTAAGTTACTTGACTTTGACATATCGGTGGAAGGAATTACAATGTCTGAGGATAAGGTGCCAGCAATCCAGGATTTCCCAGCTCCGGAAAAACCGAAACAGCTTAGGGCTTTCCTGGGGCTCTGCAATTTCTACAGGTGATTCATAGCCCGTTGAGGGGAAGCAACCAAGCCATTGTGCACCTTGCTACAGAAAAACACGAAGTGGACGTGGGGCAGTGAGCAAGAACTCCTGTTCACGAAAATAAAGGAGTTATTTTTAAAAGCAGTGCTAACAAGCAGTATTACCATTGCTATTAACCCTTCAGGCCTCGGCCCCTCAGACGATTGACAAGTTGCTGTCCCAAAAAAAAATAGTAAAAATTAGAAAAAAAATTGAATTACGCCACTGTCTGTTACAAAATATTAATTACTGCCAAACCACTGTATCCATAATTAAAATAAAACATATTAAGACAATAAAACATAATAAAATAAAACAAATTAAATTAAAATAAAATTCAAACGGGGCCGTCACGCTGAATCGTATTGTGGCCGATATCGGCCAATCGGGGCTTGAGGGGTTAAAGCAGTGCTAACAACCCAGACCCTAACAAGCAGTATTACCTGCAGTGCGACTCCTCCGGCTATGCGTTGGGCGGGGAATTGTACCAACTGGATGAGGACGGAGAGCACCATGTGGTGGGGTTCTGTAGTAAGGGTCTCAACGCAGCTGAAATGCGTTGGACCACTTCCGAAAAGGAGCTATATGCGATAATATACTGTGTAAAAAAATTCGAGACGTTTGTAAGGGGCGTTAGGTTAATCATCAAGACCGACCACCAGTCACTCACGTTTTTAAAGACATGGAGGCTATATAGCGCCAAGGTCACGAGGTGGATCCTATTCTTGGATCAGTTCGACCACGTCATCGAATATGTCAGGGGCTGCGATAATCAGGGTGCTGACATACTATCCAGATATTCCGTGGGCGCATCTCAGCAACTCGGTGACAGGGTACTACACCCAGAAGTGGCACTCTTCACGGTGAAGGGGAACCGAGAACTGATAAAAAACTTGAGAAACATAAAACAAGAACAGCAAAACGACGACTTTTTGAAACGGGTAAGGTGAGTCAGGGTAAGTGGGTCTAGGGTGGAAGTGAGTCTAGGCTAATTATTTAAAAAACTATAACAGCCCCATCTTTTGCGAACTTGAAAAACTAAATAAATTTAGAAACTCTACCGACAGCGCCATCTTGCGTCACCTCAGTCCAACTAGTTTGGTATGTGCAGCCATTTTAAATTTTAACGTCTAACCAACTTTTATCAGCTGTCAGAGGCGGAAAGTAAATAAAATAAAATAAATAGGAAATACTGGTTCAATCTTCACGATTTTTGGTAAGTAGATTGTTAGTTACATATTAAACATGGTAATTAAGTTGTTTTATCTTTATTTGTTGATTAAGTGTAATTTCAGTTGTAGACTCACTTACACCTAGAACATATGTGTGCAGTTTAAGTGGGTCTATCGATACGACCCACTTCGCCCAGATTGTTATTGTATGGAGGGACTAGTGATGTACCATGCAAGAATCGGTGTTTTTTTTTTGCTTTGATATAATTACCTACCTACTACAAAGCATAATTTATAACGTTATAACGAATGTGAGTGCTCCTAAACCGTTAAGTTCCAAATATAACAAAATCCCATGACATTTTTAGGCTTCCGAAGAAACTTATTCCCGAAATCCGTGTGACATTTTGTTTCGGCTACTGAGGCCAAACAACTTTTTAAGCTAGAAACCTGAAATTTGTCATGCAGTTCGTACTTCATGTCATGGGTTAGGCCATAGTGTTAGGCCTATGAATGAACTTAATGAAAGTCAAAAAATTCTATAGGCTCTTAACTGGAGCGATGGAAAAAATAAAGGAATGGGGAACGCGTGCTCCTCAGTTCATACACGGGTAAGCCGTTTAAAACAAAATAATAAATACAAACGGAGCTGCCATGGAATTCACCGACCGGAGTCGGGCCCATCATAATACTATTTTTTTTACACTTCTGGGGGGTGAGCAGTGGATTCCGGACTTACGAACCGGCTGTGGTAGGTTTAGGACAGCTGTCTTGCCACATGTGAGCGTTCACCTTGCCACCCATTCACTCCCCCTTCGAAGCCATAGAATTTGAGATGCGCAAATCGCAGTTTTAGATAATTTTTCTAAGAAAGAGTTGATTATTTTTCTGGAAAGGCCAAGATCTTTAAAGAGGTGAAATAGAGATTTAGCTGGCAGGCCACGAGCGCCAACTTCCACCGCGTGAAGGTGAACAGTGAAGCCGTTCCGGGTTACGGCATTTGCAAGATCATGGTATTTATTTAATTTGTACTCGTGGTCTTTTGGGATATTTGATTCCCATGGAACAGTTAATTCTACAATAAGAGCCACCTTCCGAGATAGAGAGTAAAGAGTTATATCTGGACGGAGGGCTGTGCATCCGAGACTTTCAGGGAATTTATACTGCTTAGAGACCGAATCAACCTCCAGAATCCAATCTGTAGCTTTCTCGATTATTGAGAAAGGTTTTGTAGTTAAATGTTTTTTGCCTTTAGAGCCATCCCGCACAAACTGTATTGGGGGTTTGGAGGATACTGTCAAACCCTTGTTGGCACGAGCCACTGAGAGACTAATTACCTCGCGAATAACAGCGAGAACTTTGTCATGGCGGTAAGTGTACCGTCCTTGATCTAAGGCCACCTTGCAGCCAGCTAGAATGTGTCTAGCTGTGCAAGGGGTATTGCTACAGAGGGGACAAGAACTATCCTCGGCAAAGCTCCAACGAGCGAGGTTACTGGGGTCTGGAAGTGTATGCTGAAAGGCATTCACATAGTATTCATAATGTCCCGTATGAGTTTAAAAAAAACTTTTCTAAACAAATCATATAATTGTCTTGTTTCAGAACTAACATGTAACTTCATATAAATAAAAACCATAATGCCAAAAGTATATGTAAGAAAAACGGACCATGCTAAAAATTATACGACAGATCAATTGGCACGGGCTGTTGAGGATGTCAAAAAAGGAAATCTAAGTGGATATGCTGCCTCTAAATTGTATCAAATTCCAAGAATGACGATTATGAATCGCGTCAATGACAAACGGGGCTTGAAATCGCGCGAAACATCTTTAATACGCGACCTCGGACTTTATTTAGATACGAAGCTTACATACAACGACCACATAGATTACATAGTTCTTAAGGCCAAGAAAATGTTAGGATTTTTGTTTAGAGTATGCAGACCGTTCAGTGACACCCTCGCCTTAAAAACACTGTATTACGCATATGTCAGAAGTGTCTTAGACTTCGGATCCACTATATGGTCACCGATGTATGCTGCATCTGTCAACAAGGTTGAGTGCGTCCAAAAGTCAATAGTATACGTATGTATATATATGTCAATAGGCCTTCAATGCCAGAATGACTGGACAACAATTGGTGACTTTTGCATTCCGCCTCCAATGCACTGGAAGGTAATGCTCTATGACTGGACGCCAGAGATGCTGAAATTTTATTTGAATGCCTTTCAGCATACACTTCCAGACCCCAGTAACCTCGCTCGTTGGAGCTTTGCCGAGGATAGTTCTTGTCCCCTCTGTAGCAATACCCCTTGCACAGCTAGACACATTCTAGCTGGCTGCAAGGTGGCCTTAGATCAAGGACGGTACACTTACCGCCATGACAAAGTTCTCGCTGTTATTCGCGAGGTAATTAGTCTCTCAGTGGCTCGTGCCAACAAGGGTTTGACAGTATCCTCCAAACCCCCAATACAGTTTGTGCGGGATGGCTCTAAAGGCAAAAAACATTTAACTACAAAACCTTTCTCAATAATCGAGAAAGCTACAGATTGGACTCTGGAGGTTGATTCGGTCTCTAAGCAGTATAAATTCCCTGAAAGTCTCGGATGCACAGCCCTCCGTCCAGATATAACTCTTTACTCTCTATCTCGGAAGGTGGCTCTTATTGTAGAATTAACTGTTCCATGGGAATCAAATATCCCAAAAGACCACGAGTACAAATTAAATAAATACCATGATCTTGCAAATGCCGTAACCCGGAACGGCTTCACTGTTCACCTTCACGCGGTGGAAGTTGGCGCTCGTGGCCTGCCAGCTAAATCTCTATTTCACCTCTTTAAAGATCTTGGCCTTTCCAGAAAAATAATCAACTCTTTCTTAGAAAAATTATCTAAAACTGCGATTTGCGCATCTCAAATTCTATGGCTTCGAAGGGGGAGTGAATGGGTGGCAAGGTGAACGCTCACATGTGGCAAGACAGCTGTCCTAAACCTACCACAGCCGGTTCGTAAGTCCGGAATCCACTGCTCACCCCCCAGAAGTGTAAAAAATAGTATTATGATGGGCCCGACTCCGGTCGGTGAATTCCATGGCAGCTCCGTTTGTATTTATATATATATACGTATGTATGTGTTATAACAATCCCTCCCTTCCATTTCCATTCCCCTATTGTAATTATACATTTATATTTAGAAATGCTTCTTTTTCCTTTTTTCTTAAAAAGAAGGTTATAAAATTATTATCTTTTTAATGGGTACTTTATATTTTTTGCTAATTTAAAATGTACTAATGGCTATATTGATGTTAATTTATAAAATGTTTTTTTTTATATAAAGAATATGCTGTATACATTTAGTTAATAAAATAAATAAATAAAAATCAAAAACACTAGGCCGGAACACGGCATTGACACCAGAAGTGGAACAAAATCTAGCAAAATGCTTGCATACAATGGAAAAGAACGGATTTGCATTGACCAAGCAAGAACTACTTGAATTGGTAGGCGCATACGTCAAGGCAAACAAAATTAAAACACCATTTAAAGACGATACACCAGGCCACGATTGGTTTAAGATGTTTTCAAAACGGTTGAAACTATCGTTGAAGAAACCGCAAGGCGTCGAAATAGCAAGAAAAAAAGCTTGTGATCCGTTTAAAATAAATGAACATTTCGATCTACTCAGCGACACCATAACAAAACTCGATCTCTTAGACAAACCACAAAATATCTGGAACGCTGACGAAACCAGCTTCTGTAATGATCCACGAGGTTCAAAAATTGTTGGAGTCGTAGGTTATCCGTCAACAAGAACTATAAGTTCACCGGGTCGAGAGAATACGTCAGTTCTTTTATGTTGTAGTGCTGCTGGACAAAGTACTCCTGCTCTTATAATATATAAAGGAAAGAATGTATATGATGAGTGGATGTACGAAGATGAAACATCTCGTACGTCCTATACAGCAACGGATAAAGGATGGATGGAGGCTAAAGTCTTTAGAAATTATTTCAACAATAAATTCTTACCGTCGATAGGAAACGAAAGACCTGTGCTTCTAATATATGATGGTCATTCTTCTCACGTAAACATTGACCTAATTAAAGACGCGATCGCAAATGAAGTATCCATTCTAAAGTTACCCCCGCACACGAGCCACTTGCTTCAGCCTCTGGACCTAACTGTAATGAAATCGTTGAAATCCTCGTGGGAGAAAAACATATGTCAGTGGCAAAAACTCAATATTGGATGCAAACTACCAAAAAAGGAGTTTGCCAAGATCCTTACAAAAATCTGGGAAAACATGGATTCACAAATCATTAAAAATGGATTCAAAAAGGCAGGCATCTATCCACAGAACCGTAACGTAATTTCAAAGGATATGTATGATCCATTGTCGTGGATTCGGTGGGAGAAATATCAAGAAGAAAAAATTCAAACTTGGTTTCGCAAGTACCAGATGAAGACACACACGATCAAGACAATCCGGACCTACCGTCGCACGTACATGTTGAAGACACACACGCCCAAGACTACGCGAACCTACCGTCGAACGTACAAGTTGAAGACACACACGACCAAGACAACCCGAACCTACCGTCGAACCTACATGTTGAAGACACACACGCCCAAGACTACGCGAACCTACCGTCGAACGTACAAGTTGAAGACACACACGACCAAGCGGATTTGAACGTGCCATTCAATGAACTTTTTGAAGAATCAATATCTTTCTCTAGATCATTTCTATCTGAAATTACATCAGATGATATTCAAGTACCTAAAGAAGAAAACAAGACGGTTAAAAGCTCAACTCAAAGCCAATTTAATAATGTTAAAGCTTCAGAATATATAATAAAATGTAATAATAAAAAATCTCCTGATAAAGTTTCAAATTCTTCGAAGGAAGATTCCGCAAAACCATCCATTGTAATCCAAAGTTGTGAAATCATTTCCAATCAAACATCGTTCGAGGAACTCCTACTGAAAACAATAAAACCAGGATTGAAAATGAATGTAAAGAAAAGGAGAGTAGCACCAGGCGCTGAAGTGATTATGTCTCGTGAATCTGTGGAAAGACTGAAGGATAGGATAGGATAACGATAGAACACAACAAAAACATCAAAGCAGAACAAAATAACATAAAAAAAGAAAAAATTAAATCGGGGAAAACGAAAGCAGTGAAGAAAACACCCACTGAATTGGCAAGCAAGGTATCTAGAAAAAGAAAATTATCGCCCTGCCTAACATCAGAAGAGAGTGAAATATCATTTCAATCGGATTCAACAGATGAAGTCTTTGCAGTAAGTACAGACGAAAACGAGGAGCAATCGGATAATACTCAGACTGATATAGAATCGGAAGAAATTAAAATTAATAAATGGATTTTGGTGAAATACACTTTTAAAAAATCTGTCAAGTATTATGTGGGCCTTGTACAACAGATAGCAAGCGAAGATCGTTATGAAGTCAAGTTTACCCGTCGCAGAGGGCGAGTCTTCATATGGCCAGAAATACCTGATATAGACCATATCACAACAAGCAGCATAATAAAAATACTGCCTAACCCACAAGTTACAAAACGTGGCTTAATGAAATTTGGTTGCAGTTTCAAAGACTTCAATATTTCATAGTGTGTTATTTCCATTCCATAAAAAATTGTAACTAACATTTTCGAATTAAATAATAAACCATTTATTTTCTCAATTTGTTTTTCTACTTAAGTATTCAAATATTGATACTTTATTGCTTATAAACATTTAAAATGACATAAGTACCTACCTAATCTTTACATAAAAAGTCCCGAAGCATTAGGTACATTTATTAGTCTGGCATTGTCAAAATGGCAAAAGAACAATCTATTAATAATGATAAAAAAATAAAAAGTCGATAAAAGTCACGGCACTAGCGGAAGCAATAGCACTGGGGGAGCACCTAGTGACACGTTTCACCGCCTTAACAGAAGATCCATCACTGGACGCGGCGGCGAGGTACGTAAGAATAGCGGGTGAGCCAAGCTATTCAGGAACGAACTTCAACATATTTGAAGAGGGTAATTACAAGGAGGATGCGGACCGATGCGGCTTACCTAATCTGCCGGAGGTGACGGCTACCATCGGCAAACATGAGGTACAGTGCCTGATTGACACCGGGAGCCAAGTAACGTGCATCTCCAACGAGTTCTGGCAGGAGTTAGATTCGATAGGAACAAAGTACCCACTGATGCCGATCAGTACAATACACTTGAAAGGTGCCATGGGGTCCAAATCCAAGCGGGTGACAAGGATGATCCTCCTGCCGTTAATGTTTGGGGGAGAGGTGATTAATACGCCATTCCTGATAGTGGACGATTTAATTGGACCTATCATCCTAGGTGGATGATTTTCTTCATTTTTGAGGGAATAAGTTTAAGAAATTACGCAGTAAAAATATGTAGGACCCCACACAGTACAAGAGCACTTCATTTAGATTTACGACAGCGAGCGGAGCTGGCCAGGAAGTGTAAGGTTTCTATTCATATCGTTCACAAAGGACATTTTAAGTGGAGGACAAGGGTATGCGAGCGGCTAAGAAAAAAACAGCCAGGCGGGAAAGAATCGCAGTCGTAAATTTAATGGACGTCAAGCCGCTAAATACGGGTATAAAAAATAATCTGATGATAATTATGAAATAAAGTCAAGTATAAATAACAACATCATTTACAATAGCAATACTCTCGAATGCAGCAATCTAGGAACACGACTAACTTCTTTATAGTTTAAGTTACAGTATAGTTTCATATAAATCGTAAATAATATTAACCCGTTGAGTATGATACGACCAAATCTGGTTCTGAAAAAATTATCCGTTGAGTATGATACGACCAGATCTGGTTCTGCGTTTTTTTTCACTTCTTTGACGTTCTCATATTTATTCATAATTATCTAATTGTTTTACAAAATGATATTTCAATATTCTATATTCGAAATTTCAATGCAATCATTGTGCAGTTGTTCTTTTTATGATTGGTGTAGTAGTTTCGTAGTTTAAGGTCGATGTCGCCGAAAATCCTGCAAAAGAGACAGATGCATCCATGAAAATACCCATTTACTCCAAGGGTTAAAATAGGTAAAATGGCGTGAGGGTCGCGGGCGATTAATAATGTAATAACGTTCAAATGTGTGTCGCACGTGACTCTCGATCACTAATTAGACTATAAGTAGAGTAATTAAGGGGATGAATGTAAATGAGACTCAAAACGAGACGTACGAAGCCGCCCTTAGGTGGTGCGGTTTGTTGATTTAAATAGCCAATAAGCGAGTAGCTGGCACTCGCCAAAGGGGACGTACGATCTCTGACCAATCAACGAGAAGAGCTTATTTGAAAGCTTTGACTTCCATTTTGAAAATAGGCCAGTCAGTCAAAAAAGAATCTCCGGCTCCGGCGGATGTTCAGTCCGCCGAAATCGACGCGCAGATTGTAAGATATCGGCCTCATAATTTTAGGGCGCGTCGAAGAGTACATTTTCATAAAAACTGCAACCCGCGAAAAATTGCAATCGCGGGCGAATATTGTGAATTGTGTTGTGTAAAGAGGACTTGTTGGAAATAAAACCGCATTAGAAAACTTTCTCTATATTTACTGAACCGTTCCTTCCTAAGTTCTGTGGAATTATTCATCGGGAACGATTTAAACCAGACAGCCTGCCGAGAGCTGTGTATACGCCAAGAAAACCTATGGAGCAGCTGACGACGTGAAAAAAATTAATAATTAACCACAATACAGTCTACTACCACATCGCGTCGTACGCGGCAGCCTTGGCTCCCGCGATTAAGGTCATGGACCCTGCGTTTCGATTCGACGAGTTCGTCGGCCCTGAAGCAGGTTTCGTCCACTAGGGATGATTTCCTGGAAAATCACCAGGCTATTGTATACACTGGGGGGAAACCTGGGAGGATATTGGCACTGAGATCAAAGAAACTGGCCATATCGTTCGACGAGTCAACAATACGACGGCAGGAAGAACCACGACAGCAGCTCGACAATAACTCGTCAGTGGCGTGCCATATGGTCACCACGTCGAGACTGCAACTAACAGCACCAACCATACCTGAGTATGTGAGTAACCTCGACTTACAGGAATGTCAGAAGGCTGCTCTCGTCAAGGTGTTGGAAAAATACGGACCGGTCTTCAGCGAGAGACCGGGACGCACCCACTTGTATGAACACGAGATTAAGTTGACAGATGACAAACCTTTTTGCATGAGGGCCTACCCCATTCCACTTGCATATAGAGAAAAGGTCACTGCCAGGTTAGATGAGATGATGAAGCAAGGGCTCATCGAGCGCCGATCCACCAACTACTCCAGTCCCATCACGGTAACACTGAAGAAAGACGGGACAGTACGCATTTTACTGGACGCTAGGGAACTTAACAGCAAAATGGTCAGAGAGATAGAAACATCTCCAGTAATCTCAGACATAATCCAACAATTTTATGGTGTTAAATTTATTACAGTGTTGGATTTGAACAACGCGTACTTCCAGATACCCCTCCACCCGGACAGCGTGAAATATACAGGGTTCACATATAACGGGAAGGGGTTTGTCTATAAGGTGTTACCACAAGGACTCAAGACCTCTGTAGGGAGCTTCTCGCGAGCTATGGACAAAATCCTAGGACCAGAGATAAGGGGGTTCTGCATCAATTATCTGGACGACCTCGCGATATACACGTCGGGTGACTTGGCAGAACACATGGAACGGTTGTGCCAGGTTTTACACCGTTTGCAGAGGGCGGGCCTAACCTGTTCCCTAACTAAGTGCCACTTTATAAAAACTAAAGTTAAGTTACTTGACTTTGACATATCGGTGGAAGGAATTACAATGTCTGAGGATAAGGTGCCAGCAATCCAGGATTTCCCAGCTCCGGAAAAACCGAAACAGCTTAGGGCTTTCCTGGGGCTCTGCAATTTCTACAGGTGATTCATAGCCCGTTGAGGGGAAGCAACCAAGCCATTGTGCACCTTGCTACAGAAAAACACGAAGTGGACGTGGGGCAGTGAGCAAGAACTCCTGTTCACGAAAATAAAGGAGTTATTTTTAAAAGCAGTGCTAACAAGCAGTATTACCATTGCTATTAAAGCAGTGCTAACAACCCAGACCCTAACAAGCAGTATTACCTGCAGTGCGACTCCTCCGGCTATGCGTTGGGCAGGGAATTGTACCAACTGGATGAGGACGGAGAGCACCATGTGGTGGGGTTCTGTAGTAAGGGTCTCAACGCAGCTGAAATGCGTTGGACCACTTCCGAAAAGGAGCTATATGCGATAATATACTGTCTAAAAAAATTCGAGACGTTTTTAAGGGGCGTGAGGTTAATCATCAGGACCGACCACCAGTCACTCACGTTTTTAAAGACATGGAGGCTATATAGCGCCAAGGTCACGAGGTGGATCCTATTCTTGGATCAGTTCGACCACGTCATCGAATATGTCAGGGGCTGCGATAATCAGGGTGCTGACATACTATCCAGATATTCCGTGGGCGCATCTCAGCAACTCGGTGACAGGGTACTACACCCAGAAGTGGCACTCTTCACGGTGAAGGGGAACCGAGAACTGATGAAAAACTTGAGAAACATAAAACAAGAACAGCAAAACGACGACTTTTTGAAACGGGTACTTACAGGTTAAACTAGCAGGCAGGTCATCTGACAAATCAGAACCCTTGGTGGAACGACTCTATAGGCGATACCACTACATTAATGGTATCCTATACTACCGAGGCCTCGGGGGTGATAACTCACTATTGGCACTACCAGCAGGGCTAGTGGCGGATGTAGTAAGATACTTCCACGAAGAATTGGGTCACTTCGGCTGATACAAGGTGGTGGCGGCACTGAAGAAAAGAGTCTACTGGCCCAAGATGAGAGCCACAGTGCAGGGTATCTTGCGGAAGTGTCACACTTGCCAGATGTCGAAAGCAAAGACGAGGCCTGCAGTGGGAGAAAGTAACCCCGTTGTGACCAGTGGCGTTGGAGAGAGGGTAATGGTCGATTTTTATGGACCCCTACCAGCTGGTCGGGGAGGGTCATCTTATGTTTTCGTAATCCAAGATGCCTTCAGCAAGCTCATCAGGCTACATGCCATGAGGCGAGCTACAGGGAAGGCAGCTGCGAAAAAACTGCTCGAGTACGCAAAAATAATAAAACCAGGGGTAGTTGTATCAGATAGAGGCAGCCAGTTTACGTCTCGCGAGTGGGAGGGGGTAATGAGAGAGGCAGGGATTCAAATCCGACATACCTCGGTAAGAAACCCACGCGCTAACATCACAGAGAGAGTAAACAGAGAGCTGGGGCAGTTTTATAGAGCGTATTGTGACGACAACCACAGAAGATGGCCCTTACTTTTGGGACAAATAGAAAGGTGCTATAATGAAGCTGTCCACTGCAGCACAGGTTTTACTCCTAACGAAGTCGTGTGGGGACAAAGCACAACGCATAATCTGGAGTCAATGTGATGTCACTCCAGGCACCAAACGAACCACGCACCTTGGAGGACATCCGGAGGACGGCTAAAATAAACCTCGACAAGCAGGCAACACTCAGGAAACGTACCTTCGATAAGTCGCATCGGTTGATCACCTACCATATAGGAGATTGGGTAAAACTGCTCACCATACCCAAATCCAATAAAGGGAAGGGAGAGACCTCCAAATTCTCCAGGCTTTTCGAAGGTCCATACATCATCGGGCGGCTCCTAACCCCAACACGTACACCCTAATACACCCTAAGACAAAGAGGGTCAGGGGTAATTACAATGCCGTCAACCTGGGGCGATATTTCCCCTAGGACATCCAATGACACAAACCTTTCCAAGGCGGACGACCGGCGGCGAGCTACCCGTGCATGGGCTCCGCTACCCACCCATAGCCATGTATTATAAATGTTAGGATAAGTTTACTGAGCATACGTAGTGTAGAATGATCAATGTTAGCCATTCGGGCAGTAGAATTTAATTAGGATAAGGTCATGAGCTTCGCTACGCACCCATAACCATGTGTCGGCTATACTAGAATAAATTTATTGAGCTTACGTAGTGTAGAATGAGCAATGTTGGCCATGCGGACAGTAGAATTTAATTAGGATAAGATCATGAGCTTCGTTTTGCACCCTTAACCATGTATTGACTATGTTAGAATAAGTATTGAGCAAACTTAGTGTAGAACTTTCAATGTTAGCCATTTCGGCAATAGAATTTAATTAGGATAAGGTCACATTATTTAGCAAGAATTGAAAAAAAAACTGTATTAACCCATATATGCCCAGAATTATTTTGGTCTCCGATATCTTTCATTTTTGGGTATGTGGACACCTGAAGGGTTCTTATGAAGAATCCAAGTGAAGATTTGAGGTGGGAGTGGGGAAGAGTATTTTTTTTAAAGGGTCGAAAACGACCCCTGGGTCAATGGGTCTGACAAACGTTTTTTACTTTACATGTCGCCCTATATCAAACGTTACATTACCTTAGTAAAAGTCACTTGTTTTTATTAGAATTCGATTTATTGGGATCTTAGTCCCACATACGAGAATATAACACTGATCATTTAGGTTACCATTACTAGGATACAATAAACGTAACATTCGAGATTACTTCGCTAGAATCATTAAAGGTAGAGCAAAAGACGTGCGATCCTCATCCAGGGTCGGCTTGCAAAGTATTGGATTTTAAATGAATTATTGATTGAAGCACGTGGGGACACGGGAATGTAGGAGGTGACGATCTTCGACGGAGTCGCGTTTCCCTTCGGCTGGCCGATCCCCGATCTTCCTCTTCCCGGGCTGCGCCTTCGGCTGGCCGATCCCCGTTCTTCCTCTTCCCGGTCTGCGCCTTGCTTCCTTTCGGAAAAACGGCGGGTTGTCGGCTTGACGCTTTTTTTTCAAGGAAGAGCTTTGGTTTTATAAAATAAACATCGCAATCGCGCTTACGTTACGTTTCTAAATTTTCATAACGCCGGTGCCTTTTCGCGTCATGGCCGCCGTGCAGCATGATCAATCCACTGAAGCAATCGTAAAAAACGCTAACTGTAATTATACGTCGTCGGCCCATATGAAGCGGACGACAACGGTATTTCTGAGTACACTTACGTACATTCGAGGGATTTTCCCGGACGAAGATTATAGGAATGAAAAAATTGAAGGATTGCGCATTAAACTTTTAAAGGGTAAACCAAAATCGACGGCCATGTTTCCGGCTCTTCTTTTTCGAATTCGCAATTCAGCTGGTGCGGTCGATATTAATTGAGAATCCCGTGGTACACGTAAATTGGATAAATTAACCCGGTGAGTTTTGAAGCGGTTGTTCAATATTTAGATACAAGATGAATCCTTATCCGTTCGGCTGGGAAGGGATGGATTGAAGGGTGAGCCGACTCCCTAGGATTGGGCAAACTGACTCCTCATTTTCCTTCCCTCCCACTTATTGCTCCTTTGTAATTACAGGGATTCTCCTATCGGATTAATCTTCTCCGTTGGACCATTCTCCCGCCGATCTACCTACCGCGTCGCAAGACGGTCGACCGATTGCTGTTTTCCCCGATAAATTCGCATTGCACTTTAAGTAAACAACAATACACGCACGCATAAGATGCACGCAGCGCCATCTTGATGCAATTCACAAGCTTTGCAAGCTAGGACGGTCACATACGACATACGACTATCGTAGTATCTACAAGCGTACATTTGACACCGAATCCATTGTCGGCTAGTCGATTGCCACATTTAAATCTTGTATTCAGTTATGAAAATGGATTTTAGGAAAAAGAATAATTTGAATTAAGTCGGTAAAAATAAAGAAAGTATCAAATTATAAACCAGGATGCTAGGAAAATTAATACAATAATTTATTTGGGTATTATTCAACTTTTAATACACAAAATCATGATGAACATTGGGAATTAAATTCCGTACGTAAAAACGCGGACACTTAGCCACATTAAATCAGATCCGCTTAACTAGAAATTAAATCTAGTATTTTATAAAAATACTGTAACAATTATTTAAATTAATAAAATAAATGAAAATTAGGCGACCGGAAGGTAAACGAGTCGAGTAGGCAATCAGTTTGGAAGCGGTATAATTAGACGGCCATGTTTCCGGCTCTTCTTTTTCGAATTCGCAATTCAGCTGGTGCGGTCGATATTAATTGAGAATCCCGTGGTACACGTAAATTGGATAAATTAACCCGGTGAGTTTTGAAGCGGTTGTTCAATATTTAGATACAAGATGAATCCTTATCCGTTCGGCTGGGAAGGGATGGATTGAAGGGTGAGCCGACTCCCTAGGATTGGGCAAACTGACTCCTCATTTTCCTTCCCTCCCACTTATTGCTCCTGTGTAATTACAGGGATTCTCCTATCGGATTAATCTTCTCCGTTGGACCATTCTCCCGCCGATCTACCTACCGCGTCGCAAGACGGTCGACCGCGGCCAACGTGAACATCATCGCACGTACGAGAGTGCCTCCCGTCGCATGTACATCATCCGCCGTTTCCCGTAGGAAAGCCGGGCGGAGACCGGGAAGAGGAAGAACGGAGATCGGCCAGCCGAAGAGAAACGCGACTCCGTCGAAGATCGTCACCTTAGGCGACCGGAAGGTAAACGAGTCGAGTAGGCAATCAGTTTGGAAGCGGTATAATTAGACGGCCATGTTTCCGGCTCTTCTTTTTCGAATTCGCAATTCAGCTGGTGCGGTCGATATTAATTGAGAATCCCGTGGTACACGTAAATTGGATAAATTAACACGGTGAGTTTTGAAGCGGTTGTTCAATATTTAGATACAAGATGAATCCTTATCCGTTCGGCTGGGAAGGGATGGATTGAAGGGTGAGCCGACTCCCTAGGATTGGGCAAACTGACTCCTCATTTTCCTTCCCTCCCACTTATTGCTCCTGTGTAATTACAGGGATTCTCCTATCGGATTAATCTTCTCCGTTGGACCATTCTCCCGCCGATCTACCTACCGCGTCGCAAGACGGTCGACCGCGGCCAACGTGAACATCATCGCACGTACGAGAGTGCCTCCCGTCGCATGTACATCATCCGCCGTTTCCCGTAGGAAAGCCGGGCGGAGACCGGGAAGAGGAAGAACGGAGATCGGCCAGCCGAAGAGAAACGCGACTCCGTCGAAGATCGTCACCTCCTACATTCCCGTGTCCCCACGTGCATCAATCCAATAATTATCTTAAAATCCAATACTTTGAAGCCGACCCTGGATGAGGATCGCACGTCTTTTGCTCTACTTTTGGTGGTTCTAGTGAAGTAATCTCGCATTTTACGTTTATTGTATTCTAGTTATGGTAATCTAAATGATCAGTGTTACACTCTCGTAGGTGGGACTAAGATCCCAATAAATCGAATTCTGAGAAAAACAAGTGACTTTTACTAAGGTGATTCTAGTTTCTACAGGTTACTATAGATTCTATAGGTCACCAACTATCTTGTCACCAACTATCTATGTCGGGCCCCACGTTGGGCGCCAATTGTGACATAGATAGTTCTCTTCGGCTGGCCGATCTCCGTTCTTCCTCTTCCCGGTCTCCGCCCGGCTTTCCTACGGGAAACGGCGGATGATGTACATGCGACGGGAGGCACTCTCGTACGTGCGATGATGTTCACGTTGGCCGCGGTCGACCGTCTTGCGACGCGGTAGGTAGATCGGCGGGAGAATGGTCCAACGGAGAAGATTAATCCGATAGGAGAATCCCTGTAATTACACAGGAGCAATAAGTGGGAGGGAAGGAAAATGAGGAGTCAGTTTGCCCAATCCTAGGGAGTCGGCTCACCCTTCAATCCATCCCTTCCCAGCCGAACGGATAAGGATTCATCTTGTATCTAAATATTGAACAACCGCTTCAAAACTCACCGTGTTAATTTATCCAATTTACGTGTACCACGGGATTCTCAATTAATATCGACCGCACCAGCTGAATTGCGAATTCGAAAAAGAAGAGCCGGAAACATGGCCGTCTAATTATACCGCTTCCAAACTGATTGCCTACTCGACTCGTTTACCTTCCGGTCGCCTAATTTTCATTTATTTTATTAATTTGAATAATTGTTACAGTATTTTTATAAAATACTAGATTTAATTTCTAGTTAAGCGGATCTGATTTAATGTGGCTAAGTGTCCGCGTTTTTACGTACGGAATTTAATTCCCAATGTTCATCATGATTTTGTGTATTAAAAGTTGAATAATACCCAAATAAATTATTGTATTAATTTTCCTAGCATCCTGGTTTATAATTTGATACTTTCTTTATTTTTACCGACTTAATTCAAATTATTCTTTTTCCTAAAATCCATTTTCATAACTGAATACAAGATTTAAATGTGGCAATCGACTAGCCGACAATGGATTCGGTGTCAAATGTACGCTTGTAGATACTACGATAGTCGTATGTCGTATGTGACCGTCCTAGCTTGCAAAGCTTGTGAATTGCATCAAGATGGCGCTGCGTGCATCTTATGCGTGCGTGTATTGTTGTTTACTATATATATATATATATATATATATATATATATATATATATATATATATATATATATATATATATATATATATATATATATATATATATATATATATATATATATATATATATATATATATATATATATATATATATATATATATATATATATATATATATATATATATATATATATATATATATATATATATATATACGGGGTGTTATTACAGCACGGGCTTTTTTTTCTGTGGGTGAATCAGTACAACGTAGTAAGCAACTTTTGATAAAAAATTTTGGAAAAAACTGAAAAATAAACTTTTTTTTTTTTTTTTTTTTTTAATTTTTCTTGAAAATTTGTTTCTTTAATTTTATTTTTAAATATTATGAAAAGCTATGATCACTATCCGCTATCCAGCGGTTGGTAAAATGTCGCTGATATTGTTTATTTACGACTTATTACCTACCGCTAGATGGCGCAGCACGCTCAAACGCTTCTCAAACCTTTATTTAACAGTCAACTTCTTCAAATTTTCAAATAAAAAAAAAACAAAAAATATTTTTTTTCCAAAAAAAAAAAATTTTTTTTTGGTTTTTTCCAAATTTTTTTATCAAAAGTTGCTTACTACGTTGTACTGATTCACCCACAGAAAAAAAAGCCCGGGCTGTAATAACACCCTGTATATATATATATATATATATATATATATATATATATATATATATATATATATATATATATATATATATATATATATATATATATATATATATATATATATATATATATATATATATATATATATATATATATATATATATATATATATATATATATATATATATATATATATATATTGTAACGCTCTCCGCGTTTTCCCGCTGATTTTATTCCATTTTCCCATCCAACTCGAGTTCCACATAGTTCGCGAGCATGTTTACGAGCTGTCATCCGGCGACTTTTCACAATCGAAAGCGGCGCGAGCGCTATTTAATCGTTCGGCGCTCGACTCTATGCCGAGCGTACACGAAATCGGCCGAAGAAGGACGTCGGAATAGATCGTTGCCAGGCGTAGGAGATTGATGCGATGTTTCGGAAATATTTTCCGAAGGTGTTTATTGTATTTAATCCGAAATTAAATTGGTTTCTTTTTAATTGTTCATTATTGGGATATGGTAGGAATCTTGTTTCATAAATTTTATCCATTTTCATAAGGTGTGCTAGATGGTAAATTGGCCATCTTAAAGGTCGTGGGTTCACCTACTTTTAGGTTTTCGAGGATAGGAAAATGAAGGATAGAGGTAAGGGGATTCTGATCATTGGGTTAGAAATAAATAAAAATCAGAAATATTCTCTAAATTGTTAAGATTTTTAATCATCCTAAATAAAAAGGCCTAATTTGAATTCAAAATCTCGCGCGCTGAGAAATGGAATTTCCCTTACGGGCCCGCCAAAAATGTAGTATAACTACCAGCCGAAATGGGAATTCGCCCTCATTTTATCGCCAAGCAGCAGAATCTCAAGATCCCAGGGAAGTCCGTAGTAGGATTAGGACGATAGTTTTTCCTGGTAAGTGCTCGATGTATTTTACTCTGTTTGCGATCCTTTCGGATCGGTTTGGCGGGGGTCAGAATCAAACGACTGGACTTGAGCTATTGCTGTTCTTGTTCCGAGATCTGTACCTTCGTCCCGGCGCGAATATTCTAAAATAGGCCCTTTCTGCGATAGGGATCTTCTGCGAGGGATCTACATATCGGATCCTTATTCGGGCAATACTCGTCGAAATCGAGCACATCCGGGGATTCCGTATCTGCGTTTTTGGATCGTCGTTGGGGAAGGTCGTTGAGCAAGCCCACTGCCATTCCACGGCCGTTAAGGACCGTCATTTGGAGCCTGGCTGCTGATCTGAAGCCATACGACCGCATCGGGAATCGTAGTTCCGGCGAGTCTGCGCGGCTTCATACCTACCTGCTCCAGTCTACGGCTAATACGAGAGTACGATCATCGGAGTACCGTACTCGCACCTCGGCGGCCGCGACGAGCTGCACCTGACGTCAATCGCAGCGGAAGGCGCGAAGATTCGAATGGCGGATCGCGCATATCCTATTCCCCAATTGAACCGTACCATTATATTTGAGGAGCAAGAATCGACCTCCGTAACCCTGAGCTCTGCTCGCCGCTGACTAGCGGCAATTTGAATTGTTCTTTTTAATATTGTTTTGTTTTAAATATTTTCACTCTTGATTACCATTTTTGCTCATTGTTTGTTTTGAATATTAGTTTAAATTGTGTTTTATACTTATAACGTTTACTTGTTTTAACCTATTAAGGTAATATTTGAAGGATAGGGTTTAGCCATATCCTTCACCCTAATTTATATTTATCCGCACAGACCTCCACTGTGCCGAGTGTGCATAAATTAGGCAAAATAAAGAATTTAGAAACATCACTTCTTTTTAGTTTATAGTTTCTACATATTCTATATATATAGACCTTTTTATATGTTACAATATATATATATATATATATATATATATATATATATATATATATATATATATATATATATATATATATATATATATATATATATATATATATATATATATATATATATATATATATATATATATATATATATATATATATATATATATATATATATATATATATATATATATATATATATATATATATATATATATATATATATATATATATATATATATATAGGGGAGAGTTGGATAATGGCGCGCGGTTGATAATACCGCGCCCCATCCTACACAAAAATATACTGCTTATTATTACAAACTGTCTTGGTCAAAACGTACCTAGTGGTGTATTACCCCGCCTCGCGCCGCGCCAGTGTGCTCCTAGCAACCGAACGAGTTACATGTGTCTCGAAGCGTTTCGCGTCAATTCATTATTATATTCCTACAACTTACAAATCGAGGTATGTATTAGTTTATTCAGTCTAAAACTATATCGTGCTGATGAAAATCATAGTAAAATGTCGTCTATTTTATGCCTAAGTTGTGATCAGGTTGCTTAAAATTTGATTTCTACGCATTGTTGTAACCTAAGACAAAATGGCGTTGTTTGATAATTGCGCGCTCAAGGCGCGGTATTATCAAACGGTTGGCGCGGTATTGTCAACTATAGTGTAGTATGGTAAAAATTGTATTCTTTTATAGATGGCTGCACCAGCACCTAAAAAAAAGAAAGCATCATGGGATCCGCTCCAAATGAAGGCTGCCTTGGAAGCCATAAGTACTGGCAGAAAAATAAAGGAAGTTGCAAGAAATTTCATGTTGCCTGAAACTTCAATTAGAGATAGACTGAAAAGAGGCGAGTATTATGATCCTCGGCTGGGCCGACGCGCTACGTTTTCGGAAGACGATGAAAAAGAGTTGTGTCAGCATATTATTTTATTAGCTAAAACATTTTATGGAATAACACAAATGCAGCTGCGCAAACTAGCCTATGAGTATGCCACAGCTAAGAATATAAAAAACATATTTCCAGCAGAGAAAGGAATGGCTGGAAAATGTTGGGTATATTCTTTCCTTAAAAGAAATCCTGGCATTTCTTTGCGTGCTCCGGAGCCAACAAGTATGAACAGGGATGTTGGGGTTTAACAAAACCGAAATCGGCATTTTCTTCCAGAATTTAGAGGCGCTTATGGATAAATATTTATTTCAACCAATTCGAATATATAACGTCGATGAAACGGGCGTGACTACGGTCCAGAGGCCTGGAAAAATATATGCACCAAAAGGTCTCAAACAGGTTGGCAAAATAACTAGCGGTGAACGTGGCCAAAATGTCACAGTTGTATGTGCATTTAGCGCATCAGGGATGTATGTTCCTCCAATGTTCATATACCCACGCCAAAGAGCAAAACCAAGTCTTGGGTTTGGAGGCCCAGTTGGAGCCATATATGAGTGCTCAAAATCTGGCTGGATCAATGAGGATCTTTTTATGAAATGGCTCCAACACTTTGCACAATATGTTAATGCAACCCCTGAAAACCCTACGCTACTGATCCTTGACAACCATGCCAGTCACTTGTCATTGAATGCCTATAAATTTTATCGAGAAAATCAAATTACCATGCTGTCTTTGCCACCTCACACATCACATCGCATGCAACCTCTGGATGTCACCTTTTATGGCCCTCTAAAGACATCGTACTATAAAGAGTGTGACCTTTTCATGAAAAGCAACCCATTTGAAAAAATTACGCATGATGTTTTGGCTTCCATTTTTAATAAAGCGTATATGAGGGTAGCTTCAATCGACAAAGCTATCAAAGGCTTCGAAGTAACTGGAATTTACCCTTTGAACCCTCACATATTTGAAGATGATGAGTTTATATCTGATCCTATTATCGAAGATACAAGAAATTTAACCAACAATCAGGATACAGCACCTGCAGAAATATCTTCTGTGAATGAAATTCGACAGGTGACGAATGATGGGGGAGCTATTGCAAGTACGTCAACAGGTATTTTGGCAGAATTGAGTCCTATTCCTCAAAAGGTTCGAAAAATCAAGAGGCGTGTGACAACACAACATTCACAGGTTTTGACTGGCACTCCTTTAAAAGATCAATTAGAAGAAAAGGAGAGAAAGAGATCTGCAAAAGATAATAAGGGAAAACAAGTTCCAGGAAAGCAAGATAAAGGAAAACAAGTTAAAGGACAGCAAGGTAAAGGAAAACCGGCCCAACCAAAAACAAAGAAAAAGAAATCATACAAAAGACAAGTGAGGTTCAGCAGCAGTGAAGAGAGCAGTGATGAAGATGTTCCTTTTTCTAGATTATGTGACGACGACGACGACGATGACATCGAGAACGAGAACGACGCAGTCTGCGCCATCTGTGGAGAATTCGGGCGGGATGGGGAACTATGGTTCCGTTGTTGTGGTTGTTCGGCCTGGATACATGAGGAATGTAGTGGACAAAAATCGGCGGAAAATTTCATTTGTGGTTATTGTTAATTTTTAGTCATAGTATTCTTTTATATTATTTTTTAACTTTAATATTATTAATGTTTAACATTTAATTTAATCTTTTTAATTAATAAACATGAAACCTGCTTATAAGGCGCGGTATTGTCAAACAGGGGCACGGTATTCTCAGTAGTAGTTGATAATGCCGCGCTTTACCACTTTTTGTTAATTTTCCTATATTTTTTATGTTTTAATTTAAATTCAAATTTACCAAATACAATTCGAAGCCAGATAAGTTTATCATCATTTTAATGTAGTTTCGGTCCCTTCAGATGCCACCAGTGCCATTTTATAATCCTTTTGCCTTAGGGGCTCGCCAATATCCGACTCTCCCCTATATAGATATATATATATATATATATATATATATATATATATATATATATATATATATATATATATATATATATATATATATATATATATATATATATATATATATATATATATATATATATATAGATATATATAGATATATATATATATATATATATATATATATATATATATATATATATATATATATATATATATATATATATATATATATATATATATATATATATATATATATATATATATATATATATATATATATATATATGTTACAGTTAACACCCGTTTTTAGATAGAACGCGTTTTCCCTAGTTAGAACTAGTTTTTACTTAATGCTTTTGTTAAAACTAGAAATACCTAGTCAAAACTAGAATTTACCACTGATATTTTTGATTTTCAGATAAAACTAGTTGTCACTCCGAGCCTTAGTTAAAACCAGCACTACAGAAACTAATTTGGGATTGAAAACAAGATATACTTTAAAAATATTTATTAAAAAGATCTAGGACACAAAATAATAATCTTACACTAAAGGAACATTTTAGGGAACATCGACATAAAGAAGTTGCCAAGGTATATATATATAAAGAAGTTGCCAAGGTATATATATATATATATATATATATATATATATATATATATATATATATATATATATATGTATATATATATATATATATATATATATATATATATATATATATATATATATATATATATATATATATATATATATATATATATATATCGCCCATTTGCGACGACACTGTGACATCTCGAATTATACGATTTTTCGTTTTACGGATATTCTGAATCGCGATCTCGCGTTCTATTATCTACAAAAACGGGATAATTTTTCGTACAAAAACAACAGAGAGAGAGACAAAATATGACAGAAAGAGACAAAATATCACAATATAGCACTGTCTCGCTTCGTGACCTTGTTGACTTCGACACAGTGACAGTTCAGTTGCCACCTGGCCGTCGAGGTGTGAAGTGCTCTCCGTTTCATGAAAAACGTGACATCACGAGGATACCACAATTTAAGTGACAAAGGTGAGTCCCTTTTAATAATTTTCTCTTATTCGACAATGTGGCACGTCATACTTATCACAGTGTTCTTGTAAAACATAAAGCGAAGTTAGTTAGTTTGGCTGGGCTTTTTCCCGCACTTGGCCTCTTGATTGGGCCGTTGTGCGTATAAAGCGAAGTTAACGAGATATGTTTTTGATGTCCCGTTTTTCTTGTAAGAAGTTTACAGTTTCACTGCGTCATCTGAATTGTAACGTTGTAGATGATATATATTTTTCTTATTCTGGAAATATGTTGTGGGTCATTTGTTGATGTTCTGTTGTTGTAGAATACATATTGATAAAATGTAATGGTATGTCTTCTTATCACGTTGTATACACTAAACAGCAATACAAAACTCCAGTTATCTAGGTGTATCTATTATGATTATCTAGAAACTAGCTAATTGTTCATCATTTTATTATGATTATGTTATGGTTAAAAAATCTATACTTTTACTCTTACTTTGATTGTCCAGTTTGTAAGAGTTAATAAAAACTCTTAGTTTATTCTTTCAAATTTTCTATAGGTATTCTTTATCACTTTAGTTTTTTTTATATATTGGTTCATAATATATTTACAACAATTTAAATGTCCGCCTTAGAACAGGCTATTGCCTAGTTAGGTGACATTAAAATAGGATCACTGGCAACAGTTTTTGGCATAAAATATCATCAGTTTTTTGCTACTGGATTTTTGTCTATGGCATTATAATTGTATATATCCATTTACTGTAGATGATTGTGAAACACCAAATAAATAAAATAAAATAAATAAATAAATCTTTACAGATGGGGACAAGGTCTAGGCTAATATTGCGATTAGCACAAGATATTGATGAGGATTTGCCCAGTAGCAATCTAGTTGCTCGTAACAACCCGGATTCAAAAAATGTTAACGGCGATGAAACAGTGGATGATCAACAAACGACACAAAATTATCGCCATCGCAGTGTATCGACGAGTTCATCTTCTTTATGTACCCCGTGTAGCAGCTCTTCAAGTTCTTCATCTTTTTCCGAGGACAGCGATGACTCCGTAAAAGACCCCGACTATAAAGAGTTTCAAGAAAAACGCCGACCCGTATTTTCAGTCGATGATATGAACGATGATGTCCCGACAGCTGCGACTAGTCAGCAAACGACAAACCAAGAAGGAAGGTCAGGCATCGACTCGGTAATTTTTACTTTCAATAAAAATCCAATCGATGCACCTGCTGCTATGAGTGCTGAAAATCAATCGCCTCCAATTGAACCTAGCGTCGTCGCCGCAACAGAAACTGAAAATCCTCCTGCTACTGTTGAAACTCCTATTAAAAAAGGAAATAAAAGGCAAAGACAAGAAAAAAAATGGAAGAAGAATATTGCAAAGAAATTGAGAAATAGTGGGAAACTTTATACATCAGCAAAAACTCAAAAGGATATTTCAGAAAGAAGACTTAAACCCCCCTGTAAAGAAACCTGTAAATTTAAATGCCACGCAAATATAATGGAAATTCAACGACAACAACTTTTGAAAGAGTACTGGGATTTGGGTGAAATTGAAAGACAGTGGTTATTTATAATTCAGTCCATGGAGGAGGTGAAACCACCCCAGCGATATGTCAGAATTGAATCTGACGGAACAATAGCACCAAAGCGCGAAAACAACAATGCTTACTTTTTTACAGTGTCTGGTGTTAAGATCAGAGTTTGTAAAACCTTTTTTAAAAATACTTTGGACATCAACAATAGACCTATAGAAACCGCACAAAAAAAAAAGAATAAAAATACAAACATTTCTTTGATCAAAGACAATCGTGGATGTCACAAAAATCATGCCCATATTGACGAAACAATAAAAACTGGAGTTAAAGCTTTTATCGAAGCCATACCAAAAATAGAGTCTCATTACATCCGAGCCAATTCCAAGAGACATTACATTGATGGGAGTAAAACTATTTCCGATATACACCGTGACTACATTGAGCATTGCAAGGCCCAACACATTCCCTACGCAAATTATATCATGTTCTATCGCATCTTTACTCATGACTTTAATATATCTTTTTTTATTCCAAAAAAAGACGCGTGCGAACTTTGCGAAGCTTATAAACTAAGTACAGATGAAGAAAAGGAAAATAAAAAGGAGCAATTTCTATCTCACCAAGATGAAAAACGGATGTCGCGAATTGAGAAGGAGAAAGATAAAAAAGACAAAGACATTTTTGTGGCCGTTTTCGATCTTCAAGCTGTGTTTCAGTGCCCGAAAGGTAACACGTCCGTTTTCTATTATAAATCCAAACTTAACGTATTGAATCTGACAATTTATGATCTCAAAACAAACTCCGTTGAAAGTTACGTGTGGGATGAAGCACAAGCGCATAGGGGTGTGAATGAGATTGCCACCTGCGTTTTCCAATACTTAAAGAAGATTTCTGAAGGGCAAAATTCAATGGACATTGTTTTTTACTCAGACAACTGTGCTGGCCAGCAGAAAAATAAATTTATGATGGCTATGTATCTCTATGCTGCGCAGAACCTTCCAAACATAAACTCGATACACACAAATTTCTTATAAAGGGGCATACACAGAATGAGGGAGACTCAGCCCACTCTCAAATCGAACGCCAGGTAAAAAGGCAGTTGAGAAGTGGTCCTATTTATACCCCTGAAGGATTTATTGGAGCGATCAAAGCTGCAAGAAAAAAGTCAGAGCCAATACATGTAAACGAATTATGTTACAGTGACATTTATGATTGGAAGGCTGTTTTCAATGAAATGAATTTTGCAATTTACAAGGATGAAGATAAAAAGGTCATTAAAACTTCTGAAATAAAAGGGATTCGAGTGCTTAAAGATGATCCCCATGCGATCTACTATCGTAATTCTTACGCGGATGAAATGAAGAGAGCTGTCGTAATAAAAAAAAAGTCAGTTAATGAAATCCAACTTAAGAACGCTTTCAATAGAAAAGTGGGGTTGGCTGAAAAGAAAAAAGAGGATCTTCTTTCACTACTAAATGGTAACCACATTCCTGGCTATTACAAGGATTTTTTCGAAAGTTTGTAGTTCTTTTGAATTTGATACATTGTTTAAAAATGTTAACATTTATTGTACGACTTTACTGAAGGCCAAGCCAAAAAATGTAACAGAATACTGATTTTATATGACTGATGAATCTCACTAATGTTCCTATGTATGTTTTTTGTTGTGTATTAATAATGTAAGTACCTAACAGAGATTTAGTTATACCTATAAGTCATTTCTTAACGGAATTAGTTTCTAAGTCTTTACTTAGATAGGTCTTACGTTTTATTCTTATAATAGTTTAGGAACTAGTTTTTGCAGTTAAACATGTTACGTTTTTAAGTGTGTTTTGATACGAATTATTTTATAGAATAAGTAAAAAAATGTGAGCATAGTACAATACCTTCTGCACAGATTTAAGACAATACCTACTAGGCGATCATACCTAATAGTTTACATAAGCGCCTACTTAAATACTAAAAATGCCTGTACTGATTGAAAAGTCTATTTTTCCTGTCATTCTCTTTTGATTATTTTTTTAAAGTGTGAAAAAGACAGTAGTGTCTTAATACTAGATTTTTTTATAAGTCAAAGTGTAATTTAACGTAACAAGATGTACTATTAAAATAGTTACTACTATGTTGAATGATTATTATTACCACAATATTAAACTAATTTTCAAGAATAATGTTTTATTTTGATATAACTTAGTTAAATGTCAATTTTTACATCATCTTCAACGTGACAACTAAACTTACCACCTTGTATTTTTTTTTTTTTTCTGGAACAACATGATAACTTTTCTCTTTTTTTTTCAAACTCTATAACTAAGTTATTTTAGATTGAAATGTGTTTTTTCTTTTTGATATTTCATTTCGTTATTAGTTATACTCTAATCACTTCGTACATAATAAAGCTATCTTGATAACAATTTAAGAGTTATGCTCATTTAAAAGTTTAAAAGTAGTTTTCTGTAAAATTAGGGTTTTTGAGATGTCACAGTGTCGTCGCAAATGGGCGATATATATATATATATATATATATATATATATATATATATATATATATATATATATATATATATATATGTATGTATGTATGTATGTATATATATATATATATATATATATATATATATATATATATATATATATATATATATATATATATATATATATATATATATATATATATATATATATATATATATATATATATATATATATATATATATATATATATGTATATATATATATATATATATATATATATATATATATATATATATATATATATATATATATATATATATATATATATATATATATATATGAGGCCTCTAGTATCAAAGTGACCAATGAGCCATTTTTCGTGTTTTGAGTTTGATACACTACTGGATTCGTCATAAAAAAACGCGTCCAATGGTGTAGTTATTCCTGATCAAAACAGCCTATATCATCGTTGAAAGGGGCGATGAAATACCTGTTCCGTTTCAAAACAACCAAAATTTTTGCCACTTTCGTATCAAAGTTGCCAATGTGACTGCCGTCCAATAGGAAGCAGTCATTTGCACCACGTGACTAGCTATTGCATCATCTTTCAAATATGGCGTAAAGTGACTAACGTGTTGATGTCATAGCCACTTTTTTAATAATTTTATTTAAAATGGATGTTCCGCCTGAGCCCCTTACTCCGACGAAGTGCAGAAAAAGAATCAGACAACCTGACAAATGGAAATGCAACGTCAGTAAACGGCTGAGGTGAGTCCAATAATAATTATTACGTTTTGTACTTTTCTGTTCTTGACATGCTGGATACCAGACCTATCTAATTTTGTTTTTTGTGATGTGTTGCGGGGTGCCACAAGTACGTACTTTTGCCTTTATTTATATGCTAACCGGTTCATTATTTTGTTTTAGATATGCAGATAACAAGGCCCCAAAAGCAGCCCCTTTGTGGTCACAGCGGTAAAGGGTATGATTGCCGATCATTAAAACTCAATCAAATTACCGACTTTCACCGGAAGTTTTACTGCAACAAAACTAAAGTTTTACAAGATGCGTTTATTTTGAAGAACATACAAGTTCAAGCAGTCAAACGACGGCGCCGCAAGCCAGATGAGGTGGGCAATCAACCTGGGAGGGCACCAAAAACAACGTCATGCCAGTTTTCCATTCCTGTTGGTGATCATGATTCTATTCTCTGAGGGTATGCCAAAAAACTTTCATAGACATTTTACGTATAACTCGGGGACGAGTGCGCACAATCATTGCAAACTTTAAGGAAGATGGAAACACTCCAAGGGAGAAGAGAGGTGGCGACAGAAAAAAAATCAAATATGCTGGGCGAATAGAAAGTATTGTCGAATTTATAAAAAAATTTTAATGCATTGAATCCCACTACTGCCGGGGAAAGTCTGAGCGGAAATATTTATCGAGCGACTTAAATATAGTGAAACTATACAAAATGTATTGTTCAGATGCCAGTGCATTGCCGGTAAAAAAGGGATTTTTCCGCCAGATATTCAACACCAAATTCAATTTAGGATTCAAGGGAAGATTTTTTTGAAGGTCAAATGAGAAGGTAAGAGGTTTGTCTTCTTTCAGAAGGTTGTAGAACGCTTTGGCCCCTAATTTGTGGACCCGTTTTTCGCATATTAGGTTTGCTTTCGTACTGTCGTCGGCAGCTTTAATTCGTTCTTCTAAAGAAAGGCACGTTGAACAGACGTCAGTACAGTATCTATATCTATATATATATATATATATATATATATATATATATATATATATATATATATATATATATATATATATATATATATATATATATATATATATATATATATATATATATATATATATATATATATATATATATATATATATATATATATATATATATATAGATATATATGTGTATATATGTATATATATGTATATATATGTATATATATGTATATATATATATATATATATATATATATATATATATATATATATATATATATATATATATATATATATATATATATATATATATATATATATATATATATATATATATATATATATATATATATATATATATATATATATATATATATATATATATATATATATATATATATATACAGGGTGTTCGGCAGACGGTTGTACATACGATTATGACGGACAAGTGAGGCCCTCACCTACATGCTTGGCCCCAAAAATTTAACCTAGGCCTCACAATTTTTTTTTAATGATTTTTTTTGTAATATGGCGAAATTTTTCATTTACATGGCTTTAAACACCATTAACTTCATTTAAAACTGGTAAAATAGTCAAAATTTTTTTTATTCGTATCTACATTAATAGCAGATTAATAATGAAAAAAAATTTGGCTCAGATAATCACCATTAAAAAAAATTTGCCCTAAAGTACAAAAACACTTTAAAAATAATCTTAAATGTCAATTTCTCATTGCATTAAAAAAAAAAAAAAAAAGAGGTAGAGCGCTTCAAATTTAATCAAAACATCACTAGGTTATGCCCTTTCTATTGGTATGCAATTTACGTATTTTATTTCAAAATAACAGGAGGTATTGATCATTTCACATAAACTGACGTAAATTGCTGAAAAAAAAACAGGGCCTATTTTTTTTAACGGTGGTTGTCTGAACCAAATTTTTTTTTTATTATTCTGCTAGTAATTTAGATACGAATAAAAAAAAATGTTGACTGTTTAATCAGTTTTAAATGAAGTTAATGGAGTTTAAAGCCATGGAAATGAAAAATTTCGCCATATTACAAAAAAATAATTTAAAAAAAATCGTGAGGCCTAGGTTAAATTTTTGGGGCCAAGCATGTAGGTGAAGGCCTCACTTGTCCGTCATAATCGTATGTACAACCGTCTGCCGAACACCCTGTATATATATTTATTTATATATATATTTATATATATATATATATATATATATATATATATATATATATATATATATATATATATATATATATATATATATATATATATATATATATATATATATATATATATATATATATATATATATATATATATATATATATATATATATATATATATATATATATATATATATATATGTATATGTATATGTATATGTATATGTATATGTATATGTATATGTATATTTATATGTATATGTATATGTATATGTATATGTATATATATATGTATATATATATATATATATATATATATATATATATATATATATATATATATATATATATATATATATATATATATATATATATATATATATATATATATATATATATATATATATATATATATATATATATATATATATATATATATATATATATATATATATATATATATATATATATATATATAAATTATTATTTTTTCAAATTGAAATTATGTTTATTACTAAATAAATGAAATGATAAAATAATGAAAGGGCACTTATCTGGTCTGTGGTGACCAGGAGTGACTCCACGCCTTATTCTTCTCTTCCTTCAGCGCTTGCTAGGTGTTTCCTGCTGTGGTATTGGAACCTGATCAAAATGGCAGCGGCAACACAACAATGCGAGACGAGAATGAATGCTGGAAAATAATAGGCGATTAGTGTTTCTTAAATATTAATGATTGTTATAAAATGTATATCAATATTTCGGCTCAGCCGTCGTCAAGATATGTGACATTTCTGAAATCGAACAATTCGTTGAAAATTTAAATTCAAGGAATCGAACAAAAAGAAATGGATTAATAATATTTTACACGATTTAGTTAAGGTACCATAACCAACCGTGCAAAACGTTATTTTAAATGAATGATTATAAATTAAAATAAAAAGCATTTGATGATTATGATAATATGATAAACCTTATTAATTTTGCCTATTGAGACCGGAACCTTTGCAAGCGCCTAAAATATAAATATAAGCTAATTCCCAAGATTTGACGTCCCTTTCTTTTGCATTATCACCCAGGCATTTTATTATTTTAACTTTAAAACATTGATCAAAAGATAAATTATGCGCCCTGGCATGTAAAGATATTGGGAGTTGGCTTTCATTTCCTACACTAGCCCTATGATTATTTAGTCTAATATTAAGTGGTGTTGTTGTTTCACCGATATAAAAGGCATCACAAGTCCTGCACAGAAGTTGATATACTATATTTTTTGAAATACAACTGCAATGAAAGGGAACCCTGTAACTATTAGTAGTATTTGGACTGGTAAAAAAAGGACTTAGATCTAACAGGGGACAAGTTTTACAACGTGGACGACTACAAGGTTGAAGGCCAAAAGTATTATTACCAATGGAGAAATTTTGATTATTTTTTGTTTTGTTTAATATTGATCTAATATTAGGTGGTCTGCGGAAAGATAAAATTGGCGGTGAATCTAAGAGATCCTTAGTGGATGCATCATTAGAAATGATGGGGAATAAATCAGATAATATATCTCGCAGTTTCTCAGCACCAGGAAAATAAGTGGTGCTAAGGAAGATTTTATTATTATTATTATTTTTATTTGAAGTAATTTTAGGTTTTGGTATATATTTTACTTCAGAGTTTAGAATATGTTTATCCAATAGAGGAGCAGGGTATTTTCTTTCAAGAAGAGATTGCTTTAGATTATTGAGATATTTATCTAAATTTTCTTTGTTGTTAACTAAACGGTGTCCGCGAATGGACATTGAATAGGGAATGGATCTCTTGGTGTGAAATGGATGACAGCTATCAAAGTGTAAATACTGTTCTTTATTTGTAGGTTTTATATGAATCGCGGTTTTAATTTTACCTTCGGAAATTGTTAAATCAACATCTAAGAAAGTAATTTGTGATTTAGAAATGGTATGAGTGAAATTCAAAGGGCCAAAATTATTTAGGTCGTCAAGAAAGGTTGTTAGAGTAGTTTGTCCGTGTGGCCAAATCATTACTATGTCGTCAATAAATCTATACCATAATATGGGTTTTAAATTTTGCGTTTGAAGAAAATTTTGCTCGAATAATCCCATGAAAAGGTTGCCATACGAAGGTGCCATTCGAGTTCCCATAGCAGTCCCTTTAATTTGAAGATAAAATTCATCTTCAAAGGAAAAAGCATTACACGTTAAGACAAACTCGGCTAATTTGCAAAGAAAATCTGTAGAAGGTATTTGAGGATGAGGTCTCTCATCAAGAAAATAAGAAATGGCTTCCAATCCTAAATTATGAGGAATATTGGTATACAGGGATATGGCGTCAATAGTAACAAATAATAGGTCGTCTGCAAATAATATATATATATATATATATATATATATATATATATATATATATATATATATATATATATATATATATATATATATATATTGTCACGCTGAGGAAACCTTAGGAGTCGCATTTCCTTGCGTGGAAACCTTAAGTCGCATTTTCTCGCGTGGAAACGCCGTGGAAACATTTCGATTTACGAGATCAATTGATTTCCGATAGGTTAGATGTCAAACGTCAAACGTCTTGACAGCTGACAGCTCATTTGTTCTTTTTTAGTAAAGCCATGAGAATAAGCCTTTTGCACCTAATTGCTGATCGCGTAAATGCCACATCCAAAATTATCTTTGATAAGTACGTTTCATATTTAAGGAAATAAAACCAATAAAATTATAATTAACATAGAAAATTAACATTAAATACGCTGGTCAACAGTAATAAATCTAGGAATTATTCCACATAACTCAATAAATGGATATTTTTATTGGAGTCAAATTATCTATGGTTTGACAGTTTTCGGCCTAGATAAAAACGGGGTTACGGACCCGCGATTTTTCACTTTTTGGATTTTACGCGATCGACTAGTCTACCCTTGGCAAGCGTTGGACCCCATTCCCTTCGGTAAGTCGTTTTATTCCAATGTTCAGGAATGCCGTGACGGTTTCCGATAAGTGCATGTAGTTTCATATGATTTCACATCGCGTTTCGCCGGTTGGAAATGAGGGAACGTGTCACGAACACGTGCTCGCTGGGGGTTGGGAAAAGAGCCAATCCGCGCTATCCTTTTCCCAACTACCGGCAAAAAGGGAGATTTCCGTTAGGGCAAGGCTAATGCGTGGCGTTTCTTGTGGTTTTACAGGGGTCCTTCGGGGGCACGATTTCCCCGCCAGGAATGGAGCCGTAGACCAGCGCCTGGCCGGCGTATAAAGGCCGACGCGCGCGGCGTCAGTGCGCGCGCGCGTCTCCTCGCCGGAAACCAGCAATGGCCTGAGGTTCTTCCTCGCTTTCGGCCACGCGGAACAGCGGCCGTTCTCCTTCGCCGGGGGCGCGCTCAGGAGTTGAGCGCCCCGTCGCCCGCTTCAGCTGCTGTGCCCGCCCCGGGCGTTCGCTGACGACCGCCTTCACCGCGTGAAACCGTCTACCCGCCGTACGCCGAAACCTGCTCCGCTCTCCGGCAGCAGCTTCTAGCGCCTCTTCCGCGCCTCTGCCGAATTCAAGGCAGTCTGTGCCCGACCCCGCAAGGCGTCCGTGTTGGCTGAGCCGCGGGATCTCTCCGATTCAACTTTTGCGAACCCGTCCTCTGAACCTTTTCCCGAATGAACTTTCCGTAGTGAACTCGAGAAACATGCCCTCGACCTGAGGCTCTTGCTCTGTCCTTATTCTCTATTGTTATTTAATTTTAAATGTTATTTTAAAAATTGTTATTTCCATTTAATCTAATAAATAATGTTCAAATCATATAGGCGCTTTATCGCCCGATATATCCGTCGGTCGGTCGACGAGTTTCAATAAAGATACATTTTACAATTTCATTTCTTTTATTATATTATATTATTCATGTCGCAACCGGTAACGTGACATTGGCGCCCATCTTCTTCTTCATTTTTCTCGAGTTCAGGTTTTCCATTTCTGGCGTACCCTCCGAATAATCTTTCTGTCTGTTTCAGCCATTTTTCAACTTCGGGCGGGTAAGTGTTTTTGTGTAATCGTTACCTCATTTCAAATTTCTTCGAGTATTTTCGTAGCGGGGTTTTCTCTTGCACTTACCGGTCGTCGTCGTGGCGTTTCTGCATATTCAGCACATTGCGTTTCCAAAAACTCAAAATGATTAAATTTAAAATCAAAATATTACATACATTCCGTCATTATTATGATAATATTAACCCAAGGGTACATTCAATAAAACTTAGTATAGTCGGTTTTATAGATTCCGCTTAGGACAATATGTCCGATACCGTGTTCGAGAATAAACATCCCAATTTCTGGTACATCTCGATACACATTATTAAAACCTTTCATAATTCTTGAAGGTAAGGAATCTAGTTTCCATTAATAATTTATAATATAAATTTATTATATTCAATTACTAAAATTTATCTAAAATCATATTTCGGGTTAACATCGTAGTTCTCGTACAACCGTCTCAGTACATATCTTATATATTTTCAGTTCGGATGATAGTCATTATTAATAATTTATTATTAAATTTAATTATGTAGGAGCGAAATCACACGTCCTAAATTCCTGGAAGTGGGAATTCTAGTTCCTAGATAATTCATCGTTGATTTCAGTCACTAATAATAGCATACCTGTATAAAGGTAAAACTTTTTTGATAACGGTATTTTTTTTTTGTAAAACCCATGATACCAGCTCTCTTATTCATTGGAATTATGAAACAGGCATTGCATCCAATTCCTTGTCAAAAACCATTATTAAAATAATTCATTATTATTATTAATAATAAGCATATAACATATTCGGTGTAGAGCTTACATTTCATTGTTCCCGTTTTCTCGGAAGGTTCCTTCAGTACCAAATTCTAACTTTCTCAGTTAGGAATAAAATAAATTTCAATTTCATTACGGAATACCACTATAACATCTATTGCGAATAAATATAGCATAACTGGAATTATAAATACCAAAAATTTAAGAAAATTTCCATAGAACGTTCTCTCCGGAAACATTGAAAATTTTGAGTTTTTGGGAAATCAAATTCTAAATTCCGTTAATATTTCTTTATCAACTCATTTATTATTTTTAATCATTATATGACATTCATTCAACATATGTCCTATACTTTGAAGAAACCTTCTCGTTTCACCTTCAACCTTCAATAGCTCTTAGGAGTAGGAAATAAATTTTCATTATTCCATATAATTTATATTTTCGTTCAGAAATAAATAATCCGTGTTCGACACATATTTTAGGAATACCGACTTTCGTTAGTTCGTGAGGGGAGGTTTTCTATCCGGTATTCCGACTTTTCTCTAGTCTTGGAGAACGGCATCGTATCGTTTCTCTTACCGGATAGGGAAACAAGTGGAGTAATCGAGCGGCCTTGCAACTCGTTAAATAAGCCTATGCATAAACCCGTCGGTGTTCCGTTTTTCAAAATATATAAAGAATTTTCATTTTCCACAACAATTCTTTCTTCACATTAATTGTTCCTACTCCAGAGTTAATTTCTTCAAAAATCATCTAAAATTTGTCAATCAATATTGTCCGATCGGGACAAATACTTACGTTGTTATGTACGCAGTGGCGGAAATAAATATCGACGTACGATGTTATCTTTTCAAAAGATAACAGCGTTGTTGTAAGGTGCAATAATTCACTAGCTTCAGCAGGAATTGCAACTTTATGAATGTTTTATGAATGGTGAATTGAATGGAAGGTGGTATGTTTCCGACAATTGTCGATCTGTCACTCTCAAGTAATCACTTCTGAAGAAAATCGAGCGGCCTTGCAACTCGTTAAATAAGCCTATGCATCGAGCGGCCCTGCAACTCGTTAAATAAGCCTATGCAAAATCAATATGAGTTTTTTCCTTCGGTAATACAGTTTCTGTCACTGGGGGAATGGCATCGTTATCATTCCTTTTTCATTACCGGTGGGAAAAGCAAATTGCGATACAATTTCTTTCAGAAGTAGATCTGATATTGAGGACAGTAGCCGCTGCGCGCAGAAAATTTAACAAAAGTATTTAGTTAGAGGGATCGGATGGAACTTTAGTTTTTTTTCTCTTTTCAAAAAAAAAATTTCATTTCATGGAAATTTTTTTTTTTGTTTTGCGGGGGGGTGTGTCACGCTGAGGAAACCTTAGGAGTCGCATTTCCTTGCGTGGAAACCTTAAGTCGCATTTTCTCGCGTGGAAACGCCGTGGAAACATTTCGATTTACGAGATCAATTGATTTCCGATAGGTTAGATGTCAAACGTCAAACGTCTTGACAGCTGACAGCTCATTTGTTCTTTTTTAGTAAAGCCATGAGAATAAGCCTTTTGCACCTAATTGCTGATCGCGTAAATGCCACATCCAAAATTATCTTTGATAAGTACGTTTCATATTTAAGGAAATAAAACCAATAAAATTATAATTAACATAGAAAATTAACATTAAATACGCTGGTCAACAGTAATAAATCTAGGAATTATTCCACATAACTCAATAAATGGATATTTTTATTGGAGTCAAATTATCTATGGTTTGACAGTTTTCGGCCTAGATAAAAACGGGGTTACGGACCCGCGATTTTTCACTTTTTGGATTTTACGCGATCGACTAGTCTACCCTTGGCAAGCGTTGGACCCCATTCCCTTCGGTAAGTCGTTTTATTCCAATGTTCAGGAATGCCGTGACGGTTTCCGATAAGTGCATGTAGTTTCATGTGATTTCACATCGCGTTTCGCCGGTTGGAAATGAGGGAACGTGTCACGAACACGTGCTCGCTGGGGGTTGGGAAAAGAGCCAATCCGCGCTATCCTTTTCCCAACTACCGGCAAAAAGGGAGATTTCCGTTAGGGCAAGGCTAATGCGTGGCGTTTCTTGTGGTTTTACAGGGGTCCTTCGGGGGCACGATTTCCCCGCCAGGAATGGAGCCGTAGACCAGCGCCTGGCCGGCGTATAAAGGCCGACGCGCGCGGCGTCAGTGCGCGCGCGCGTCTCCTCGCCGGAAACCAGCAATGGCCTGAGGTTCTTCCTCGCTTTCGGCCACGCGGAACAGCGGCCGTTCTCCTTCGCCGGGGGCGCGCTCAGGAGTTGAGCGCCCCGTCGCCCGCTTCAGCTGCTGTGCCCGCCCCGGGCGTTCGCTGACGACCGCCTTCACCGCGTGAAACCGTCTACCCGCCGTACGCCGAAACCTGCTCCGCTCTCCGGCAGCAGCTTCTAGCGCCTCTTCCGCGCCTCTGCCGAATTCAAGGCAGTCTGTGCCCGACCCCGCAAGGCGTCCGTGTTGGCTGAGCCGCGGGATCTCTCCGATTCAACTTTTGCGAACCCGTCCTCTGAACCTTTTCCCGAATGAACTTTCCGTAGTGAACTCGAGAAACATGCCCTCGACCTGAGGCTCTTGCTCTGTCCTTATTCTCTATTGTTATTTAATTTTAAATGTTATTTTAAAAATTGTTATTTCCATTTAATCTAATAAATAATGTTCAAATCATATAGGCGCTTTATCGCCCGATATATCCGTCGGTCGGTCGACGAGTTTCAATAAAGATACATTTTACAATTTCATTTCTTTTATTATATTATATTATTCATGTCGCAACCGGTAACGTGACAATATATATATATATATATATATATATATATATATATATATATATATATATATATATATATATATATATATATATATATATATATATATATATATATATATATATATATATATATATATATATATATATATATATATATATATATATATATATATTGTGACATAGATAGTTGGGGGATACCTTTGGTGACCTATAGAATCTATAGTAACCTGTAGAAACTAGAATCACCTTAGTAAAAGTCACTTGTTTTTATTAGAATTCGATTTATTGGGATCTTAGTCCCCATTACGAGAATATAAAGAAAGTGGAAACTAGAATCATTGAAAGTAGAGCAAAAGACGTGCGATCCTTATCCAGGGTCGGCTTACAAAGTATTGGATTTTAGAACACTTATTGGATTGTAGCACGTGGGGACACGGGAATGTAGGATGTGACGATCTTCGACGGAGTCGCGTTTCTTTTCGGCTGGCCGATCCCCGTTCTTCCTCTTCCCGCTCTACGCCGTGCTTTCCCACGGGAGACGGCGGCTGATGTACATGCGACGGGCGGCACTCTCGTACGTGCGATGATGTTTACGTTGGTCGCGGTCGACCGTCTTGCGATTCGGTAGGTAGATCGGCAGGAATGGTCCAACGGAGAAGATTAATCCGATAGGAGAATCCCTGTAATTATACAGGAGCAATAAGTGGGAGAGAAGGAAAATGAGGAGTCAGTTTGCCCAATCCTAGGGAGTCGGCTCACTCTTCAATCCATCCCTTCCCAACCGAACGGATAAGGATTCATCTTGTATCTAAATATTGAACAACCGCTTCAAAACTCACCGGGTTAATTTATCTGATTACGTGCACCACGGGATTCTCAATTAATATCGACCGCACCAGCTGAATTGCGAATTCGAAAAAGAAAGGGCGGAAACATGGCCGTCTAATGATGGATTCTTACTCGACTCGTTTAGGCTTCCGGTGCTTAATTTACATTTATTTTATTAATTTGAATAATTGTTACAGTATTTTTATAAAATACTAGATTTAATTTCTAGTTGAGCGGATCTGATTTAATGTGTTGCAAAAACTAAATAGAGGAGTTGCAAAAACCATTTTAAAGTAACAACGCGACTCGAGCAACGCAACCGAAACGACACCCATCATGCTTCCCGACACCCCAATCGACCGGCAATGGGTGCAAGAGACGGACGAGCAGTCGGAGTATTATGACCCACCCGAAGCCCTTTTCTTTGATCATGCAGAAGTGTACAAACTGACCACTCCCCCATCTGCAGTCCTCTCATGTTGTCTATGGCTACTAGGCTCGAGACCTAACATGGTGGCGAGGAGGGACGTCTTCGCAGCTCTCGAGGCAGCGGGGGAGACCAATTTCACTATGGAAAGCCTTCAAGAAGCTCAGCACATAGACACGGTGAGACAAGCGGTTGTCTTCACCGGTATGAGTGGATTAATGGTAATCGCAAAGGAGGTGGTGGACACGCGGGACGTGGACAACACCGACTACCTCATCAAGAGGTGGGCGGCCGTGTGTTCGGCGCAGTCCATCGAAGATTACTTTGATTCAAGGAAACTGAAGATGGATATGTTTTTCGATAATCTCCAGGCCTTTCAAGCGTGGGTTAAAGTGCGAACGAACCTCAGAAACTACTTGATTGAGAAGGCTATCAACGCCAACCCAGGAGGCGCCCTGAGTGCTGTCATGGAGCAGGTGCGCCTGGTCTGGCAGTACTCAGGCATGAAAGCGTGCCGTATAATGGACGCATACACTCGCTCGGGCCCCACGTTGGGCGCCAATTGTGACATAGATAGTTGGGGGATACCTTTGGTGACCTATAGAATCTATAGTAACCTGTAGAAACTAGAATCACCTTAGTAAAAGTCACTTGTTTTTATTAGAATTCGATTTATTGGGATCTTAGTCCCCATTACGAGAATATAAAGAAAGTGGAAACTAGAATCATTGAAAGTAGAGCAAAAGACGTGCGATCCTTATCCAGGGTCGGCTTACAAAGTATTGGATTTTAGAACACTTATTGGATTGTAGCACGTGGGGACACGGGAATGTAGGATGTGACGATCTTCGACGGAGTCGCGTTTCTTTTCGGCTGGCCGATCCCCGTTCTTCCTCTTCCCGCTCTACGCCGTGCTTTCCCACGGGAGACGGCGGCTGATGTACATGCGACGGGCGGCACTCTCGTACGTGCGATGATGTTTACGTTGGTCGCGGTCGACCGTCTTGCGATTCGGTAGGTAGATCGGCAGGAATGGTCCAACGGAGAAGATTAATCCGATAGGAGAATCCCTGTAATTATACAGGAGCAATAAGTGGGAGAGAAGGAAAATGAGGAGTCAGTTTGCCCAATCCTAGGGAGTCGGCTCACTCTTCAATCCATCCCTTCCCAACCGAACGGATAAGGATTCATCTTGTATCTAAATATTGAACAACCGCTTCAAAACTCACCGGGTTAATTTATCTGATTACGTGCACCACGGGATTCTCAATTAATATCGACCGCACCAGCTGAATTGCGAATTCGAAAAAGAAAGGGCGGAAACATGGCCGTCTAATGATGGATTCTTACTCGACTCGTTTAGGCTTCCGGTGCTTAATTTACATTTATTTTATTAATTTGAATAATTGTTACAGTATTTTTATAAAATACTAGATTTAATTTCTAGTTGAGCGGATCTGATTTAATGTGGCTAAGTGTCCGCGTTTTTACGTACGGAATTTAATTACCAATGTTAATCATGATTTTGTGTATTAAAAATTGTATAATACCCAAATAAATTATTGTATTAATTTTCCTAGCATCCTGGTTTATAATTTGATCTTTCTTTATTTTTACCGACTTAATTAAAATTATTCTTTTTCCTAAAATCCATTTTCATAACTGAATACAAGATTTACTTGTGGCAATCGACTAGCCGACAATGATTCGGTGTCAAATGTACGCTTGTAGATACTACGATAGTCGTATGTCGTATATGACAGTCCTAGCTTGCAAAGCTTGTGAATTGCATCAAGATGGCGCTGCATGCATCTTATGTGTGTGTTTGTTATGTTATGTTGTTTACTTAAAGTGCAATGCGAATTTATCGGGGAAAACAGCAATCGTGTCACAATATATATATATATATATATATATATATATATATATATATATATATATATATATATATTGTGACATTGATTGTTGGTGACCTATAGAATCTATAGTAACCTGTAAAAACTACAATCACCTTAGTAAAAGTCACTTGTTTTTATTAGAATTCGATTTATTGGGATCTTAGTCCCACATACGAGAATATAACACTGATCATTTAGGTTACCATTACTAGAATACAATAAACGTAAAATGCGAGATTACTTCACTAGAATCATTAAAAGTAGAGCAAAAGACGTGCGATCCTCATCCAGGGTCGGCTTACAAAGTATTGGATTTTAATAGAATTATTGGATTGAAGCACGTGGGGACACGGGAATGTAGGAGGTGACGATCTTCGACGGAGTCGCGTTTCTCTTCGGCTGGCCGATCCCCGTTCTTCCTCTTCCCGGTCTAGGCCTTGCTTTCCTACGGGAAACGGCGGGTGATGTAGATGCGACGGGCGGCACTCTCGTACGTGCGATGATGTTCACGTTGGCCGCGGTCGACCGTCTTGCGACGCGGTAGGTAGATCGGCGGGAGAATGGTCCAACGGAGAAGATTAATCCGAGAGGAGAATCCCTGTAATTACACAGAGGGGAGAGGGGGGCAGATTTGAACAGTGTAATTTCTGCCAAAAACAGCTTCCATCTCCCAAACTTTTTTATTTTTCAACATGGCAACACAGTGACACACGCCTATCAAAAGGTTTCTCGCCATTATCAAATGTCATTTGGAAGTTGTGGAAGTTCGTTGTCAGTGTGTTGTTCCTGTGTAAGGTAAATCCCGTTTCGAAGTAAAATGTGTAAGGTAAATCCCGTCCTCAAAGTAGTATCGGTAAGTTCATTGCTGCTTTTAACCTTATATATAGATAGGCTTTTATGTAAAGCACATAGAAATTACTTGGATTTAGTGAAGTGGAAAAAAGTAGGCATAACCTAAAAAGTGCTCCAAGGGGCAGATTTAAACAAAGGGAGGGGGGCACTTTTGAACACGTGTTCAAATCTGCCCCATGCTTTTAGATAGAGAAACATGAGTAAACTTCAATAATTATTGTATCTTGTTTTAAATTATCCACAGAAAAATAGTGAGAGCTTATAAACGAAAGAAAGAAACAATAGTCAATGAGAGGGCATGGAGAAAGCTTTGGAGAATGTAAAAAAAAAAACAATGACGTTGCGACAGGCTGCTGAAGTTTTTGGTATTGGACATACTACTCTATATTACCGTCTGAAGATTCACAAGCGGCCTCATTACGTTCCGCAAGTTAAAAACTATTCAACAAAACATACGGTGTCTCAAGTTTTTCAGATGCCGCATGAAAAAATGTTACGAGACTACATCTTGCGATCATCGAAATTACACTATGGGTTGACATATCATCAAGCCAGGGTTTTGGCATACGAGTATGCGAGCGAGCTAGGTCGCGGTCCTAAAAACTTGGACAATAATAAAATTGCTGGCCTTGATTGGATGAAAAGTTTTATGGTACGAAATCCTCGCCTGTCGCTAAGGAAACCTGAAAACAAGCTTATCAAGGACTACCAGTTTCAACAAAAAAAATGTTGCAAATTATTTTGATAAATTCGAGAAAAAGAAAAGAGCCTCAAGCCAGAAAAGAATCGAGTTCAGATTCAGATGTGAGTCATTTATCGTCAAATGATAATTCTGACCTTGAAATTAGTGATGAAGATGATGACATGCCTGTTTCAATTCTTTTTGAAGGTGGTGTCTCGGGAAAACTGAGTTTTATAGACATTAATAAAGGAGACTACCTGTTGGTGATGTTTACATCTAATAAACAGAAACTGAAGTTTGTCGGCTTGTTATAAATAGGATAGAAAACGAATTTACCGCGTGAAATTTGTAGGACCCGACGTTTCGGTGACGTTGCAGCCGCCGTTGTCTAGGGTAGACTGAAGAGCTGTCAGTCCGTTGTTTTGCGGGTAGGCCGTAAACCGCCGCCGCCACTGCGTAGGTTCACACACACTGTATCCTGTGTAGTGATACAGTGAGTGTTGTGTGCAAGACGGATTTTCAAAATTACCCTCCGAGCCCGGCCCCCACCACCGTTATAACCTACCTAGATGTAACACCGACCTAGATGTTACATCGCCATCGAATCCAACACCACCGCTTCGATCAACGCCGTCACCATCTGGCCCGTCACTAGAATCACTATCAAATGTGCCTACAGCATCGACATCAAGATTTTCTGCAATAACTTCTCGTAATCGAAATGTAGTTCGACCAAACACTAGAACTGACGATGATGTGGGAAGAGTGTTAGACTTTATAAACGCAAAAAAGAGAAAGCAATATGATGGGATCGACCATTTGTTTCTAAGCTACGCTGATACTTTCTTTTTGTGTTATTATCTTAATAAATTAGTGAACTTAATATTTATTTTGCATTCATTATATTACTTTCATGAAATCATAAATTAAGTTCAGGTAATCTGTAACACGACATTCATTGACTGTTAGGCGGTACGAAGTTCGCCGGGTCAGCTAGTTCTTTAATATTTGCGGGTAGGTGGTTATAGATTTTTATTCAATTGTATAACATTCCTTTTTTAACCCTCTGCGGCTGACGTGGTAGTCTGACACACCGAAAAATGAAAAACGTATACTGGGTCGTCATTTATTAAATGGTACCTACCGCGTTCTCAGTACCTTCCTAGGGCGCGGTTAGGTGTTCGTCAGTCAATCGCGAGCGGCCGCGGAGTGCGAACGCATCGCTCTACGAGGAAAGGTGTCTACGAGTCAACCACGTCAGCGTTAAGGTATGTGTCTGTTGAACAACCACCTCAGTAAAATCGTTATATTTTCATAGTGTTTCCTAGACAACACATCAGTATAATTGTTTTGGTTACTTTGAATTTGTTGTTCCTTTGATATTTTACACTTGCTGAACTTACGTTATGCTTGTTTTCTTGGTTTTGCGTTAAATGTTTAATAAACGAGTAATACTTACGGCAGTTTCTAGACAATTATAGTTTGTTTTTTTCAGATGGCGCATGAAAGTAGCTCTCGTAGTTCTAAAAGAACGGCGTCTGGAGCTTTTAAAAGCCAAGAACAGCTAATACAGCAGTGGTTGAATGAAGAAAGCGAACATGAGTTCAGCGATCTTGATGATGATGGTGATGACCCAACTTTTGAACCAGAAACTGAACATTTCGAAGACGACGAAATTTCAATCAGAGAAGAACCATCTCAGAGAGTGCTTCAAGAACAGGCTGAAGAAGAGCATCTAGAACCTGCTGAAGAAGTTCGTCAAGCAACATCGAGTGAGCCATCTGAACATCACAAAGGTAAAAATGGATTTATTTGGAATAGTCAAGAGTGTCCAAGAACATCACGAACTGCAGCCCACAATATAATAAGATTACCGAGGCGTCCACATGCTTCTAACTTTGAAGGCTATTTAGAACTTTGGTCCAAGCTTTTCGACCATTCAATGCTTGAAAAATTGGTTGGATTTACAAACCAAAAGCTGAGTACTTATCGGGCCAAGTTCAAACACAGTACTAAGGCGGAACTAATGGATACAGATACTACTGAAATGAAAGCATTTATAGGTATTATGTACTATTCCTCAGTATTTAAGTGTAATGATTGCGATCTCAACATGATTTTTGCCACTGATGGTACTGGCCATGAAATATTCCGCTGCGTGTTATCCAAATATCGACTTTCATGTTTGATCAACTGTCTGAGATTTGATGACTCTACTTCTAGAGAGGAACGTCTCAAAGAAGATCGACTTGCCCCAATATCAGATACGTTCAACAAGTTTATCTCAAACTGTCAGTCTCAATATATCCCTGGACCATACCTCTGCATCGATGAAATGTTACTGGCGTATAGAGGCCGTTGCAAATTTATTATTTACATGCCTCAAAAGCCAGCAAAATATGGCATCAAAATTATGATGTTGAGTGATGCCTGCACATACTATATTTACAATGCCTACATCTATGCTGGAAAAAAATCCGATGGCATAGGTCTGTCTGAACAAGAGAGAAAAATGGCAGTACCGACTCAATCTGTTTTGAGACTTGCGAAAGTCGTCGAAAATTCAAACCGTAACATAACGGCTGACAATTGGTTCAGTTCCATTCCACTTATGGAAATATTGCTGAAAAGAGGACTGACCTACTTAGGAACGCTCAAAAAGAATAAGGCGGAGATACCCCCATGCTTCTTGCCGAATAAACAAAGAGAAATAGAAAGTTCTCTTTATGGTTTCATAAAAGACTACACGCTTCTCTCTTATGTCCCAAAAAAGGACAAAGCTGTCCTGCTGATTTCCTCTTCTCATCACAACCGAGAAATAGAAACTTACACGAAAAAACCTGTTATGATTGCAGACTACAATCACACTAAAGGGGGAGTTGATGAAATCGACAAGAAGTGCTCGATTTATTTTTGCAGCCGAAAAACTCGTCGTTGGCCTATGGCAATTTTCCAGCGAATACTAGATATGGCAGGCATAAATAGCTTTGTCTTATATCAAGCGTGTGGAGACAGTGATGGTAAAATGAGGAGAGGAACTTTCATATTGAATATGGCAAGAGAGTTAGTACTAGATCACATGAAAGCCCGCGTATACAATGAAAGATTACCAAGAGAACTGCGAATGACGATAAGTCGAGTTTTGGGTAAAGATCTTCCCCCTCCACCTCCAAAGACTAGGTCTATTCCACCAAGTGGAAGAAAACTATGTTCCATTTGTCCAACAAAAATAAAAAGGGTCACAAAATACCGCTGCTGTGATTGCGGAAAGCCGATTTGTCTCCAATGCTCCAAACCACTTTGTGAAGATTGCCAAAAAAAATTGTAAAAGTTTGAGGTCATGTCAGTTTTGATTGAGCCAATGAATATTGATATTTTCTTTCAGTCTGATTAGTATAAGTGTTGTCATTGATAAATACTAAAGGTTCCTGCAAAAACTATTAATTTAATTTTTTTTTTAGATTTTATTTAGATATATATAAGTTGTTAGACTGATTTAAGGTGTCTCAATAAACATTAGTAAATAGTAATTTACTTTTATTTGGACATAATTAATAATTTTATATAATAGAGGACACCCAGAACATTAAAAAATAGTCTATAAATTAGGTAATTAAAAAACAACTATTAAGTTATGAGCTGTTAAAGTTGTGTCTGGTGTACTACCACGTCAGTATAATTGTAAGAGTTAAGGCACGTCAGTTGCAGAGGGTTAAATAGAGTTAAATTTGGTTTGGGTGCTCGTAGTTCATGTTTATTTCTCGTGTTATAGCCGTGTTCAACATTGTTTATTTTGAAATACTGATCGAGGTTTCTTACAAATTTGCAGGTTTCCAAGATGTATATGGATATAAACGTTAGCACAAACTCCTTTTCAAACAGTAGTTTGCAGCTTTCAGTTTTTGGAATTCTACATATAATTCGTAAGCATCGTTTTTGTACGATGAATATTTCCTTTGCGTTTACCGAATTACCCCAAAGCGTAATTCCATATTTTATTCAGGCGTAAATATATGCATAATATGCCATAAAGGCTGTTTTTTTTATCTCTAGTTCGTTTTAGAATCCTTAGTGTGTAGCAAAATTTCAAAATTTTTATTTTTACATCTTCGACATGGGCTTTCTAGTTCAAATTACAGTCGATTGTTATCCCTAGCAATTTGAATTTTTGCACCTTCTCAATAACCTGAGCGTTATGTTTAATTTCGAATTCGTATTTTTGTGCTTGATAGGAATGAAACTGCATAGGGGGAGACGGGGCTGTTTGGAACGATTTTTGTAATGACCCCGTAGTTTCCTCATTTTTATGTATTTTCAAGAACTAAATACAACGTTACTTACTCTGACTAATTGCCTTGACTTTGGCATTAAAAAAATTCAGAAAAACATTGTCGTTGTTCGGCGATAGAATTTAAAAAAAAAAAGGGAAATCGTTCCAAACTGCCTCATGGTGGGGTAGTTATGAACTGGTACGGGGTAGTTTGGAACGTTGAAAATTATACTATTCGCAATCATATTATTTATTTAAGAAGACCTTATTTAATGTTATTCCTAAGTTACTTTACCAAAAAATGCACAAATTTGTTCACTCTTTCAGGAGAAATATTCTGACCTGGACACAGATGTCTTGAAAAAAAATTAAATTAAGCCATATTACATTTTTTTTGTGCAAATTACCAAGTTTGAACAATCACTACAAATTTAATAAAGTCGTTATTTAAGATTATACCTATCAAACTTTACCGAAAATTCCACAAATTTGTTAAGTCTTTCCGATGATTTGTTTTGCGCTGGGCGCGGAAGCCTAGATATGACTTCTGATCTTTGTACCAATGATATATCTTCGATTAGTGGATACACAAACCTGTTTTTGTCTAAGAAAGATTTCTTTCTAAGAAAATTCAAGTTGAATTCTGAGCCATTATCCATGACTTCAGTTACTTTTCCCACATAAAAGATACGAGTCTTAGAGGTTGTAGTGAATCTCACTAAAATGAAATCATTTACTGATATGTTTGTCTCATCTGTCAGTAATGGCGGATCTGGAGCTACAATGTCACTGTCAGATAGGGAATCATTTGATATAGCTGAATCAGATGAGTATTTCTTCACAGCATGAGACGGTAGAACAGTTTTGGAAATCTTTAATATCTTTTTCTTCGGTGCCTTCGTCGATTTTCCTTTTCTTTTGTCTTGAATTTTACGCTTCTTTTCAGCTGCAATCTGTTCTATTTTTTCTTTTTCAGGTGTATCAGTGTACACCGTAGATTTTCCTTTCGGTCTTCCTCTGAATCCACAGTTTTTCCTTTCAGGAGCTTTCGGATAAGGTCGAATTGACTCAGGTGATAAGACTTCAAATGAGTCAGCAATGGAATTTAGGATGACTTCATTCAAATCTGGTGACATGAGAGTCAGTAACCTTGAAGAGGTAGGCGGTGGGGTTGTTGTAAATCCTGAAGCAGACGTTGACGGTGATGGTGACGTAAATCTAGATGCTGCAGTTAACGGTGGTGTGAATAATCCAGAAGCAGATGTAGACGGCAAAGGTGTATTAAAGCCCGAAGCAGATGCTGGCAGTAGAGATGTAGTAGATTCTGGAGCAGGAGCTGTGTTTTGAGTATCTGAAGTAGTCTGTGGAGTACCAGTGATACCATCAGAGACATCTCGCATTGGCCGGTCGGTGACGTAAGATCCCTCAAAGTCTTCATCTCCAAAAGGAAGGCGATTTATGGGAAATATACCTGGACGCTTAAAAGAGTTTACTATATTGGACGGATTAAATGACAGGAGGTACGGTTGGCAGGTCAGAGTTGCTATCTGGTCAATTGTAATAGGCTTTCCAGGATTTGATGATAGATGATCATTGAAAGATGTTCGGCATCGTGATTTGAATGGACCAAATACGCCTACATCCAGCGGCTGAAGTCGATGTGAGCAGTGAGGTGGAAATGAGAGCAGTATGATACCATTAGCTTTAGAGTAGATTATTGCTTCTATTGAGCGGTGGGATTCGTGGTTATCCATCAGAAGCAGTATTGGGTCATCAACAGTACATTTTGTGTGCTGTTTTATGTGTTCTAACAATTGCGGAAAAATCTCAGAGGTCATCCAACCAGTGTTGGATGGAAAAGCTTTTGCACCTGGCGGACAGCCGTTCATGTATGCCAGGTTTATTCGCTTTCTAGGGAATATGTATGCTGGAGGTAGGGCCTGACCGCTCGCAGTAATGATACCACAAAATGTTGTAAGAATTCCTCTTTCTGCAGAAACAATTTGGCCCACCTGCCTTTTACAGGCTGGGGCGATCACTTTCGGAGCTTGGAGAACAGTTGTGATTCCTGTTTCGTCAATGTTGAGTATTCGGTCTGGAGTGAACTTGTACTTATCCATGACTTTTACTAAGTTATCATAGAATAAGTCTATGTTGTGTCTATTGAATGACGTTGCACGAGATAAACTTGTGTTTTCTGGTTTTCTTAGGGACATGGTTGGGTGTCGCTTCATAAAACCAGACATCCAATCTTTACCCGCGCGATTTTTGTTCGTCCAACTTTCAGGGATTTTTTTCTTTAGAAGTACGGCATACGAGTAAGCAAGTTCTTGTGCTTGAGTATAAGTCAGTCCATAATGTATGTTAGATGATTTCAAAAAGTATTCTTCTAGCAGCTTTTCCTCCAAGACTGAAAAAACCTGTCGCGATCCATGTTTATTTAAATGTTGTGGGTTAGGGTCACAAGCGTCGCCATCTGAATTACCACTATCAGTTTCCTCTTCATCGCACAGAGAATGATTTTTCCTATACTGAAGGACTCGATTGAACAATGTAGATATCTTAATACCGAACATGTCAGCGACAACCCTGAATGACTTTTTTTCTTTTATTATCATCTTCACTGCACGTCTCATATCTTCTTCTATAACATTTCGGTCGGTTTTACGTTTATAAGTACGCACCATAACTGCAACAATACAAAATGCACCTGTAATCGAACGACTCCATCAGCGGGGTAGTTTTGAACGCGTTCAAAACTGCCCCATGGCAGATTTCCCAAAGTGCCCCACCAAAGCAATTTTTAAATTAAAAATCAAGAAAAATTTCGAGGTTAAGTTGAGAGAATAAAATTAACCGAGCATAATGGCGAAATATATGCTCTATCAACTTGTCTTAATGCATAATTGAGTACGTTTAAGGCTTATCTAGTTAGAGGCTTACGAAATTACTTAAAAAGTACTTACTGGATGCCGGAAATCTTTAATTTTTGTCTACAACTTGCAATAACGACCGCAACCACAAACCATTTTGACAACTAACTGACTTCAGTGTTGCCAACCAAACGTCTTTTTTTGACATTTTTAAAATGGCGCATTATGAAAAAAAACGCGTTTTTATAACTGCCCCGTGTCCCAAACAGCCCCGTCTCCCCCTACATTTTGTTTTTTTCCGCATTTACACTTAAATTATTAGAGCCTAACCATTCAGTTACTTCTATAAAGCTTGTACTTGCACTGCTTTCCACATCAGCTTTAGGCTGGCCCCCAATTAAGATAGAAGTGTCGTCGGCGAATAAGATAATTTTCTGTTGTGTCCACTAAAGGGAGTTCATTTACATATATTATATACAGCAGGCAACCGAGGATGCTTCCCTGCGGAATGCCATGCTGTGATCGAAGCCATTTTGATCGTACAGATTCTGGTTCTACCATCTTTTTATTGCTGTTAAAGAATGTATTTTCAACGCACTGCTCCCGTTCAGTAAGGTAAGATTTTACCCATATAAATAAATACAAACGGAGCTGCCATGGAATTCACCGACCGGAGTCGGGCCCATCATAATACTATTTTTTTTACACTTCTGGGGGGTGAGCAGTGGATTCCGGACTTACGAACCGGCTGTGGTAGGTTTAGGACAGCTGTCTTGCCACATGTGAGCGTTCACCTTACCACCCATTCACTCCCCCTTCGAAGCCATAGAATTTGAGATGCGCAAATCGCAGTTTTAGATAATTTTTCTAAGGAAGAGTTGATTATTTTTCTGGAAAGGCCAAGATCTTTAAAGAGGTGAAATAGAGATTTAGCTGGCAGGCCACGAGCGCCAACTTCCACCGCGTGAAGGTGAACCGTGAAGCCGTTCCGGGTTACGGCATTTGCAAGATCATGGTATTTATTTAATTTGTACTCGTGGTCTTTTGGGATATTTGATTCCCATGGAACAGTTAATTCTACAATAAGAGCCACCTTCCGAGATAGAGAGTAAAGAGTTATATCTGGACGGAGGGCTGTGCATCCGAGACTTTCAGGGAATTTATACTGCTTAGAGACCGAATCAACCTCCAGAATCCAATCTGTAGCTTTCTCGATTATTGAGAAAGGTTTTGTAGTTTAAATAAGCTTTGCCTCGGATTCCGACATTGTAGCATTTCTCTAAGAGTTTTTCGTGTAGTACACAATCATATGCCTTAGATAAATCTAGTAATAACCCCAGGGTGATATGTTTATTATTTAGAAAATTTTGAATTTCATTACTATATTGAAAGACAGTTAGTGTTGCTGACTTGTTCTTTCTAAATCCACTTTCTCAAGGAAATAATATATATTCTACTAGCTGCGCCCCGCGGTTTCACCCGCGAGGTGATGGAAAATTGTGATATCTTTATATATTATAGCCTATGTGTTATTCTGATGTAAAGTTAAAGATGTAGGTATATTATTGTAAAGTTTCATCAAAATCCATTCAGTAGTTTTTGCGTGAAAGAGTAACAAACATTCATACATACATTCTTACAAACTTTCGCATTTGTAACAGTAGTAGGATTGTAGACGTTTTTTTTTGTATATTTTCGTAAAAGTTCGCAGGAGAGCAATCGGACGGTAGTTTGAGGGGTTCCTACTATCCCCTTTTTTTAAAAGTGGCCTAATAATCACTCTCTTTAAATAAGTGGGAAGTATACTTTCTTGAAATGACTGATTTATTAGCAGCGCTAAAGGTGCTAATAATTGATCAACACACGACTTGACCACGCTGCTCGGAATTTCATCATAGCCAAAAGATTTCTTGTTTTGTAGCCCCTTAATTATAGTAGATATTTCTTTTTCATCAACCGGATTTAAATATATAGAATTACTTACACTATTTATTGGTAATATTTATTTTCTGTTTTAAGGATTAGCTTTCTGTTTATCTTCTCCATAGGTAATAAAAAAAATATTAAATTCTCTCGCTATTCTTTAGGCTCAACTGTGGGCATGTTTTCAATGTTTATTTTTAAAAAATCTTTTTAATTTCCTGTGATCTTCCACTCTAATCTTTTATAACTTGCCATGTTAACTTCACTATGTTTTCTGATTTTTAAATATTTTTTTTTATAATATAACTTTTTTGCACAATTTATAGTTTTTTATAGTATTTTTTTATACGTTTAGTAATGGTCAGAAATTAAACTACTTTTTGCACTCCGTTTCAAAATTAATAGGAAACGTTTATTTTTACATGATATTTTTAGACCTTTCTTCAGCCAATTAGCTTTTTTTGTCGAATTCGTACTACAGGTTTGGTTCGGAATATTTTCTTCTAAACAATTATGAATTTTTTCACTAAATACTTTAAAATTTTCATGTATATTTTTAGTATGTATTTTTAATGGTATGACCATAAAATACAAACGGAGCTGCCATGGAATTCACCGACCAAAAATCGGGCCCATCATATATAATTATTACACTTCTGGGAGGTGAACGGTGGATTCCGGACTAACGACCGGCTGCGGTAGGTTTAGGACAGCTGTTTTGCCACATATGAGCGTTCACCTTACCACCCATTTACTCCCCCTTCGAAGCCATAGAATTTGAGATGCAGAAATAAATTTCCAATCCTCTTTTGCAAGTGAAGGGAATTTTAGAGGAGGGAAAGATATGATTGGCGCAGGTCGTGGAGACCGGTCGGGTGACAAACTGCGGACAGATGTGGAGTCTAGGGACGTGTGAGGTTCGACTCTGTCCGTGACTCCTTGCGACGGTTTAAGACACTGCCGTGCAGCGTCGCTATCATCATGCCCAGCAATGTGCTTGTTTAGCCACGCCAGACGTTTATATTTCTTTTTACAGTAAGGGCAAACAAGGTCCGGTATTTTCGCCATGTCGTTTTGTGGCGTTTGGGGGCATATTTTCTTTTTTTCCTTTTTTGCTTTAGTGTAATCGGATCTGGCTTGCAAGGCCATTGATCCGATGCGTTTTTTCACGCCGTCCACCGTCTCTCCGGCTGTCACAACTCTTTTGTTGTTCTCATCCTGATAAACAGGTTTTTAACAATAAAATACAAACGGAGCTGCCATGGAATTCACCGACCAAAAATCGGGCCCATCATATATAATTATTGGGAGGTGAACGGTGGATTCCGGACTAATATTGGCAATAGCATCTCGAAATTTGCCATTATTTAATGCGCTGTATATACGTTTCCTGAACTTTCATATTATTCATATTATTTTATTATTCTTTTTATTAACATTTTCTAACTCCAGGCAAAACGTTTGAGAAGTGTGATCCGAAAACCCCAGATACAAAACGTTTGTTGTAAAAGTTTCCGCATTTGTTAGGAAGTTAATGATACATGTTCTTCCAGACAGTGTAATTCGTATCGCCTGATTACGAATTCCAATTTTTAAATTATATAATTGTGTCAAATTTATTTATTTTTTAACATGTAGGTCCATTATCATTGAAGATATCAACATTATAATCTCCCACAATAATGACGGTTTTGTGAATATATTTCATTAATGTTTGCTCGAGAAATTGTTCAAATTTAACAAGAAACGTATTAAAATCTCTTTCAGGTTATGCAAACTATATTTACCCCTCAGGCCCCGATTGGCCGATATCGGCCACAAAACGATTCAGCTTGACGGCCCCGTTTTAATTTAGTTTTAATTTAATTTGTTTTATTTTATTATGTTAATATGTTTTATTTTAATTTTTGGTACTGTGGTTTGGCAGTTATTAATGTTTTGGTGAGACAGTGTCATAATTCAATTTTTTTACTAATTTTTACTAATTTTTTTGGGACATCAACTTGTCAATTGGCTGAGGGGCCGAGGCCTGAAGAGTTAAGGCTAGGAATTTCGACTCCGCAACATTCAAATATAAATTCCTCACTAAGTAACGATATATCCGGTCGGTCGACATACTCTAAACATTTCTTTACGAATATACATACGCCTCCATGGATATGCGATTTACTGATGTATTTTGCTCCCATTTCATAGTTTGATAGTCGATATAGTACTTCTTCTCCAAGTCGAAGCCAATGTTCGCTCATACACATTTCATCAAAAGAATAGGATGTTTATATGTATATATGTACATATGTATATATGTACATATGTATATATGTATATATGTACATATATACATATGTACATATATACATATGTACATATGTAAATATGTACATATGTACATATCTACATATGTACATATATACATATATACATATAAATATATACATATGGGCATAGCTATAGCTTTCACATCCGCGGTACGCGGGTACGAAAATATACAAAGATAAACTAGTTATTAACCGGACTTGACGCAGAAAAAAGCAAAATTCTAAACTCCAATCTCAGTTATTTAAAAATTACATAAGCAATAAAATACACGCAAGTTAATCGCGGACAAATGATATTTACTTTAACCCTTAAATTGGCAGCGTACTCCACGAAACACACTTACTTTGAAAAATTATAGAGCCGTAAATATAAAAAAAAAAATACTATTTTGCAATTTAAAAGGATTGCTAATATAATCTAATTTGGAAAAAATAATACTGTCGCTGGCAAAATTCACAATTATCTGTCATAATCAAAATGGATCCTAAGCGGCCTGCTGCTCCTGCGCGACATGTAAGTTTGTTATTATTTTTTTAATGTTTTATTCATGAGAACAGTATTTGTGTAGCTTTATTAGGCAAGGAAATATTGTAAATTCTACTATTCAGTAGTTATTTCGTGTCAACACTCGATATTAACTTTTTTATAGAATCAAAATCATGGGTGTACTCTCTGAATACCGTTGCCAAGTGCATTGTAAAATACTCATAAACGGGTCCGGTATACACGGAGTACACTGCCAACTAGGTAACGATATATATATAAATCGATTTTTTTTCTTTTTTTGATTGATCCATGAATGTGGTTTGGTAATCTACAGCATGTTGTTTATTTTTTTCTATAGTGCTTGAACTTAGAAAGATCGCATAGAATTTTGGCTTTGGTTCCGGCTGAAAATGCATGCTCCGACGATAGTTCTGATTCTGATGTGGAGCCAACTTTCATGCCACGATCAGCGTCTTACATCAGCTCTGACCCACCCTCTTTGGACTCCTCATATGAACGACTCGACCTCTTGAATAGCGATCTTGATAACGCTTCTAATGATAGCCTCAATGAAATACCACCAACACCTAATGCTTCTGATTATATCCTCGATGAAATACCACTAACATCAACGTTTCAAAAGGTTTTTCCATCCTCGTCTACTGTCAATTACTATGCGATACCAACACTGAACTCAATTCAATCACTGCCTTCGCCGTCTGTAGAAATCCCTGAGTCACCAGCTCCCATCACGCCGCGAGCTGCACCTGGACCATCGACTAGATCCAAAAGCAAAAAAAACTTCTGTCGTGGCGAAAATAGTAAAAAAGGGTAAGTTCTCATTAGACTACAACTGGAGAAAAGCTATTTTTCGTCATAGAGGTTGCATGGATGATGGATTGCATGAGCTCCATAAAACTCAAAACGAAACTGTGTTGGAATACTTTAAAGCCTTTTTTTCACAAGACATCATTGCAGATATTGTTCACAATACAAACTTGTATTCAGTTCAACAACACGGCAGATCTATACAGTTAACAGAAGAAGAGTTAGAAAGTTTTCTAGCAATACAAATTTTTATGGGTGTTGTAAAAATGCCTGCATATACGGATTATTGGACTAGAAAAACTCGATACCCTCCAATAGCTGAGGTAATGACTCTGAAACGCTACCAACAAATAAGACACAATATCCACTTTGTGGACAACAACTTAGAAGACTCGGACCGTTATTTCAAGGTACGGAACGTTATGGAAAAAATTCGACAGAATTTCCTGAAGTTGGATGAAGAAGGACAGTACTCCATAGACGAAATGATGATGGACAAAGGTAGAAAAGCTGGAAAAAGAAGACAATACATAAAGAGCAAACCTAAAAAATGGGGGTTCAAAAACTTCGTGCGCGCTGGAGTAACGGGCCTGATATATGATTTTATCATGTATGGTGGAGATGATACGTTTTGCGATCACACTTTTACTGCTAATGAAATTTCACTTGGAGTCGGTGGAATGGTGGTCGTGGCATTATGCAAAACCATCAAGCAGAAACCATCCACCGTATATGCGGACAACTTCTTCGCTTCTCCACAGCTGGTATACTTGTTGCGGAAAAAATATGGAGTATTTAGTCTGGGCACCATTAGAACCAACCGCCTCAGAGGTTGCCAAGATCTGTTAACCTCAGACAAGGAAATGAAGAAAAAACCAAGAGGGTACAGTACGCAAGTTGTGTGCAATACTAACAAATTGGCTGTCGTGAAATGGAACGACAGCAAGGCAGTAACGTTGATCAGTTCATTTGTGGACTCTCATCCTATGGAAAAGACACGAAGGTATTCAAAAGACGACTAAAGAAGAATTGACGTTGATTGCCCTCGGGTGGTAAAACATTATAATAAGCATATGGGAGGGGTGGATTTAGAAGATATGCTTATATCCCTCTATAGCGGGGGTTCTTAACCTGTGGTCCATGGACCCCCATGGGGTCCGTAGCATGATTCCTGGTGGTCCGTTGACCGTGTCAGATATCAGTCAATAAATATAGCGTTGGTAGATAAGAAAATAATGGCTGTCCAGCTTATAAAAAAATAAGTGCAAACCAATCGAAGCTGGAACGGTTTGCGCGCGCTATATTATACCGCGTAGCTATAGCTGCTCTACAGCTAGCGTCAGTCTCACACGCACGAAAGAGAAACATACATGTGCGGGAAGCGCGCGCGTGGTGTGTGTGGGTGGGCAGCATTCACGTCTCGTTCGCTTCCGCCGAGCCCCCGCCGACCGACACACACACAACAGTCAAATACCACATCACTGACTGAGCACACGCGGCGCGGCGGCTTGGCTGTTCTATTCTGTCTGTTGTCTTTTTTGGAGTGTAATTAGTTTACGTACCTAAATAAATATTATTATTTTTATCGCGGCTGTGAAAACTGTGATTGCTCGACTTATAAACGTAAGTTAAAACATCAATACTAATTTCTAAGATTCACAAGTTAAAATGAAGCGCTAGCAAGTTTATAATAGTATTGTTTTTTACTTGTTTGTTTCAGTTTGCCATGTCGAAGAAAAGAAAATATAACGATTCGTACGTTTCCTACGGTTTCACATTTGTAACTGAACGCGATGGAACACAGAAGCCACAGTGTTTTTTATGTGGCAAAGTGCTTGCAAATGGCAGCATGAAGCCAGCCAAATTGTCCGAACACCTTACGTCTGTCCACCCAGGAAACACATCGGACACCTTGGATATATTTCGTGCTAAAAAAGCGCGCTTTGAGAAAGCTGGTACATTACCTAAACTAGGTTTCACGCCAACACAAAAACCTTGTTTAGAAGCATCGTACAAAGTTGCATATCGCATTGCACGGCAGAAAAAACCACATACCATCGCGGAATCTCTTGTGAAGCCTTGTACACTAGATATTGTTGAGCTTGTGTGCGGCGCAGATCAAAGAAAGAAAGTTGAAGCGGTTCCTTTGTCAAATGATGTCATTCGTTCTCGAATTTCAGATATGTCTGCTAACATCTTGAAACAAATCATTGAAGAGCTGAATTCCTCGGCATTTCCATTCAGCATGCAACTCGATGAGAGTACAGATGTGTCACAATGCAGCCAGCTCTTGGTGTTTGTACGTTACGTACACAATGAAACAAACTGTTTTAAAGAAGAATTTCTCTTTTGTCACTCACTTCTCGAAACAACAAAAGCGGCAGATGTTTTCAATGTGATAAAAATTTTATTTTGAGAATCACCATGTTGACTGGAAGACCAAGCTAGGCAGTTTATGCACAGATGGAGCACCAGCAATGCTCGGAAACACGTCTGGTTTTGCAACTTTGGTCAAGAAAGAGATTCCTAATGTAATGGTAACTCATTGTTTTTTACACCGTCATGCTTTGGCTTCACGAACATTGCCTGGTTTCCTGAAAGATGTCATGTCTACCTGTATCAAAATAATAAACTTTATAAGATCCAGAGCCTTGAACCACCGTCTATTTAAGATTCTCTGTCAAGAAATGGGAGCTGAACATGACATTCTACTCTACTATACAGAAGTTCGCTGGCTTTCAAGAGGACAAGTATTGAAGCGTTTATTTGAGCTACGTTTGGAAGCATTGATTTTTCTTAAAGAGAAAGAAAACGCTTTGTACACATTTTTGGAAAATGAAAACTTTTTGCAAGGACTGGCTTATTTAGCTGATATTTTTGGTCATTTAAACGACATAAATCAGTCTCTTCAAGGTCCTGCAGTCACCATCGTAGATGCATCTGAGCGTCTCAAAGGATTTTTAGGGAAACTACCACTTTGGAAGAGGAGAGTGGATGCAGAGTGTACTGCAAATTTTCCAACGCTGGAAGATATATTGTCAAACAACAAAGACAAAAATACAAGACAATTGTCAAAACAAGTAAAAGAAGAAATTTCATTACACCTCGAAACTCTGCAGATATCTTTCGAAGGTTACTTTTGTGCGGAATCCCTTAATCAGGAGACCTGGGTTCGAAGTCCTTTTATGTTCGATTTGAACGAAATCAGTGACGGAGATCTTATCAAAGATGATTTGATTGACCTAAGAACTAAACAGGTCTTGCGAGCTGAATTTACTAAAAAAGATGTCAGCGAGTTTTGGTGTGGTATAGGACAAGCATACCCTCTCCTTGTTGAACGAGCAATGTCCGTGTTGTTACCATTTGCCACTACGTACCTTTGTGAGTCTGGATTTTCTGCGCTAGTATCTATTAAAACAAAAAACCGTAGCCGACTAGATGTTAAGGATGACATGCGCCTTGCACTGTCCAAGACAGTTCCTGACTTCAAAAAACTTATAGAAGAAAAACAGCAACAACCGTCTCACTAAAACATTACAATGATTTTTTTCTCGATTTTTTTCATTTTTCATTAGAAGTTCTTTATTAAAAATTACTTGTTTTCTTTCCCTCATCGCATTCTTTGGAATGGGTCCATCAGAGTTTTGAAGTTATCCTAAGGGTCCGTGGCCACCAAAAGGTTAAGAACCCCTGCTCTATAGGATCCCATTCTAAAGCCGAAGATGGTACTTGATCATATTTGCACAGCTGCTAGACATGTGCATCAACAACGGATGGCTTTTGTACAGGTGTGATAAAAGACCAAAGAAGTCACTGAAAGAATTCCGACTTGAACTTGTCGAAGGACTTTGTTATGCTGGAAAGATGCCCAAGAATGGGAATATGCATAGGCTGAAGGATGAGAGAAAAATCTTGAAACCGACGGCTGTAAGGCCGGTGGATAGTGTCAGGTATGATTCTGTCGGCCACTTTCCAGAAATTGCAGATAAGCAATCACGCTGTAGGTTCTGCAAAGACGGTAGAACAAAAGTCTATTGCGTCAAGTGCAATATGCATTTATGCTTTGTTGTAGGAGAGAAGAGCAAACGAAACTGCTTCCGTCAATTCTATGCTAAATAGAACCTTAACGTAATTATTTGGTATGAAGTTTATTTTGTTTTTATAAAAAAAATGGCATTATTTTCTAAAATGCTTTTTATTTCATCCTTGGCAGAGTACTCCACGGAGTACAGACACATGATGATGTAGTTCGTTCAGTAATTGGCAAGGTACTCTGTGTAGTACATCGATTTTCCCAAAAACTAGAATAAATATATTTTTTTGACATTTTTTTAAGGATTTAGGATCACAATAGACTAGGAAAATAACAAGAAATTGACAGATTTTAGAAAAAAGGAATCTTGCCAATTTAAGGGTTAAGTACCTACCTTTAAATAAAATAAGTAAATAATGTTGGTACAGCATTTATTTATGACATTATATTCTACTTAATATTATAAACGTGAACGTTGTTTGTGAGGATGTATGGATGCGCTTTCACGGAAAACTTTAAAGTATAACATTTAGCCTTTTGCACCCTATGGCCAACATATTTATAATTTTATTAGGATCCAGTTGGACCGCTATATCACGATGAACACCCATCAATGCAAGCCCAGTCAGTCGTTCATCTCCCGTGCTATTTCTCAAGTAGTTTTTCAACCTCTTTAAGGTTGAAAAACACCTTTCTGGGGTTGCTGTTTTCAAAATAGTGAGCAGCATTTTATTGTAGGAAAGAACTGATTCTCGCACTGGTCAAGAGTTTCTAGTGCAGTGGATGGTTTTTCCGTCATAGATTTCTAATGATTCTGCCATATTTCATATTCAATTGGAAAAGTATTCGCTTCAGTTTGTCCCAAAAATAATAGCGCAATTTTTTTAAGGCTTTCTTTTATCTTAGAGTCATCATTGGTCTTTTCAGGCAGAATCATTTGAATCCCTTCGATTGTCTCTTCGTGTGGCTTGAAGCGTGCATCAAGTTCTGTAACCACATGGTCAATGAAAGGTAAAATACATTTCTATGGTAATATATTTCGGCAGTTTCTCCTGGAGCATTGCTGCGCTGGGTTTGCCTTCCAGTCGTTCTTGGAACAATTATGTCACATGAACTCATCTGCTTTGCTTGCCCGAAAAGAATGGTGAACTCATTTTTGTTCCGAATATTTTGTAAAATAGTTTTTTTTTTTTACATAACTACAAATGTTGGTCAAATCGACATTGACCTTCTGCATTGCTTTGTTTAGGTTTGATGTGTATGAAAATACTTTTCTTAGTATAACTAACGACACGATAAACTGGCTGTTTGCATTTGGTATGCTTGAGTGGCAACATCTCTATTAGCAGAATCATCTTGAAGTGCCTCAAGTGTTGCGTGTATTACGGGAAGCATTTCTGCAAATCTTTCAACATCCACATGTGTTTCTGTCCATCGTGTCTCACAAAGAGAGATAAGCGTTGAATGAGATGATTTAACTTGATCTGTAATTTTCTTCATAAGGCCGTCCAGAAGTGGAGACTATCGAAAAAAGTTTACTATACTTTTTATAGTTCCGATACAGTTTCGTATCATTGGTATTTCACTTGAATGCGCTAGAACTAAATTCAGAACAAGAGCCACATAGTGTACGAATTGCGCTCTCGGGTATTGCTCTGCGATTATTGTTCTCACGCCTCGTAAGCGGCCACTCATCACTGCAGCGCCATCAAAGCCTTGCCCAATCAATTTATCCATATCCAAATTATAGGATAAGAGATGCGTTATAATAGTCGTTCCTAACGCTTGAGCTGAAACATCTTCTACTGTGATAAATTCTAGGAAATCCTCTCGAATAACCGATACTCCAGGGAAGAAATATACATATCGTAAACATAATGCTAACTGTTCTTGTTGTGATATGTCTAGAGTTTCATCTGCCAATACAGTAAAAAAACTTGCCTCTCTAACCCTTTTAAGTACTTACGCTTGAATAACATTACCGCATAGTGCAATCAATTCATTCTGAATAATTGATGAGGTATACATGGCTCTACTGTGGTTGTTTTGTGTAAGTAAATGATTCTTGAGTACTTCATCGCCAGATCGTGCACGAAAATGTAGAAGTGCTCGGAAATTACCATCATTATGCGTGCGGTTCGTTTATCCCAATTTCTCCAGACTCACGGCTTCCTCTTAGAGCCATTTCCTGCCGGCCACAAAGAAGAATTGTTTCTATAATAGCTTTTAATCTTTTCCTGTTCTCTTCAGCAATATTATTATTTTCTACATTAATAGACTCGCTAACATCAAGCGCTTTGCCTTCAGCGACCTTTACAAAATGTACTGCCTGCTCAAGAGCGAATTTATGATATTTCGTATTTGAATGGTGATCAGAGCTCTCTAAAGCTTTCTTCCAGTTAGGAAATGGCTTACTAACAAAGGCTCCGAGTTCTTGATAACCACGACCGCCTTGCATTTTTCCAAGTAAAACACATACTTTGCAAAGTGCTCCCCGCATGACGTTTGAATACACAAGCCATGAATACCTGGCAGTCCAATGACGTTGAAAAGAAAGATTCTTTCTACCAGCAGTGACTGGAAACTTGAATGTATCTGGTGGGGTCCAAGGCTCTTTTAATGCTCTCAGTTTTTCCTCATCATTGTTTGGAGGATGACATACATAGCTCCCAATATCATAATCCATGCACATATCCGGAGATAAATCCATCCTGGCTGTAAAATAAAAAAAGAACCAAATTAAACAATGCAATATAGACACGCATCCATTTTGCAATGCCGCTAGTGGAACTATTTGCCGCTCGCATAAGTTATATTTGTATAATCGCCTAATCCTACTAATATTATAAACGTTCCTGATTTAAAAACAGCGCCGGCGGCGGCTCACAGACTGGCCGACGGCGGCGCTGCGGTTGATACGTCGCTCGCGACGTGTAGTGGCGGGAGGCGGCGGGCCATCACCAAAAAAGCGAAATGCTCACACCTATACAGATATATTCCATAGCTGTTGTGGCGGCCTTTGGCCTAGTCAGACTTCCGGCGCCAAACCGAATCAGTACATTCGGCTGTTTTTTATTATGTCGGTAGCCAGCTCTTCGTTTTTTATTAATTGGCTATCGATATTACTTCGGACTGATGAACTGAATGCTCATTGCGCCTTCCCGTATATGATCGAGAGGCTATTTATACGACGACAATTGACTTATGTTGTGACTGTCAGACAAAACGGTTAAATTTCCCTCGATGTGTTTTCGCCGTTATTTCGCGTAGAATTGAGTTTCTCGTGGTTTGTAGATCCTCGAAAAATCGTCGTTTGGAAGTGCGACGCCCTCGAAAAGTCCGTATTTTCCAAGGTACTTAGAAGGTATGTAGTGCTTATTAATGATGATGATCCGCTTTGGGTCAGGATAGGCTTTTGTCGACCGGTGAGTAAATCGGGGCTTTAGCTGCGTTTTATTTCAGTTAAAACTGTCGGTTTTCCCCAGTCTGGTAGCTCATTAACACTGCACAACTCACTAACGCACTATGTATACTTCGGATTAATTTACCAGCTAATTCAGTGATACCAAACAAAAATAAAAAATAATAATATTTCATTAAAAATTGTTTAAAATGTTTTTCACTAATTTGTTTAAAACTTGCACAATTTACACTTAGTTTTACTTTACACGCTACATTTTAAATACACATTTTAGTCTTTATGATAGTTCGCTGTTGACATATAATTATTCACTCAAAAACTACCAGAAGGTCTACCAAGTCTACCAGAAAACTATTATTTTGTGAACGCGCATTTCGGGTCTAAATGTTAGGATGCAATTAACTTAGTTTTACTGCGCCCGAGTGAAATCTCTAATATCGATACGACACAATTTTATTCGAAAATACCGCTGATTCTAATAAGCTTCTTTCATGGTGAAGAGGCTTTGTTTGCTCGTTGGCGACTCGATGATCACTGGCCCACGCAGGTATGGAGCCCTTTTTTTATTATATTCCGAGATACGGAAATCTTACCCCTGCCTCATTTCACTTTATTGGTGGAAATATTTGGCGCACTTAAATATTATTGGCTGACGAATGATCTCTCAAAGGGTGGTTTCATGGTTGCGACTTTCAAATAGAGAGGTCGCTAGGCGCTAAAAAGTGACGGTTTTCATTTAAATCCTAAAATCTTATTATAAAATATTTTTAGTAACCTAGCTTTTCTATTATTCATTTTAATTATACGGAGTTACATTATTTACAATTAATGTATGATTATATTACTAGATTAAAGGTTATGACCGTTTTTATAACTAATTAGTCTAATTTTGTCAATTATAGACATATATATTTTTATCAATGGCTTAAATGAAATGTTGCTACACATAGTCTTATTTTCTAATCTTATTTTCTATGGGTATGGGCAGAAAGTGACTACATATTCAAAGTAATAGAATTCGAGTTTCGGTATCTATTTAAAAATATTATCTGGCGACGTTCGGGTGAAAACGGGTTTGCCGGTCTGCGGATTAAGAGACCTTTTTCAAATGTTTCTTATGTCGGCGTTTAACTAATATATTTTATGACTCGCCAGTACTCTGCCTGCATATTTTAAATGTTGTTATCGGTAATTTTGGCCGTCGGAAGGATAACGTTCGCCTTGAGATACGTGTTTTGTTAATACGATTGGCTAGAGTCTATGCTCGCATTGCCTAGCTACTATTTATCCCGCAACAGCTGTTTTATTTATCATTTTTAAGTAATCTTTTTCATAACGGTGAGATTTAAAATATAAAACGCTAAAAAAAGAAAAACAATAGAAACGGTTTCTTGTAGATTCCATTAAAAATCTTCACAGGAAATAAATATATATCGGAAGGTGAAAAATATTCTTACACTACATTCGGTATAAACCATTTTACGTAGTTATTCCTACCCTCAACGATCGCGGAACTTGTGCCTGTATTAAACACAATAATTTAAAACTGAAAGCCGAAACGCTTAAAGCGTTAAAAATAATACATAGTTGTAAATTCACTGATTTACTCACGGAAGTATCTTGCAACACTGAGTCTATACAATGCATGTGCAATACATGCCCATCTTGTATGTCAAAGTCCGTTTCAGTTAATCTTCAAGATGACACCAACAACATGAATACCACTTGGCTTGAGTGGGGTTGAAAAATCATGAATATGTAAAGATTTTAAAAACTAGACAACGAAAACCCATGATTACCAAAAAAGTCGTAAAGGATAATAAAACTGGTATCATTGGAGAACTAATTAGAGAATTAAACAAAGAACTAAAAATGTTCAAAACACATTCTTACAAAGAATCGTGATATTGAGAAACCCCATGTCATAAATTAAGGCAAAATAGTTTTTTTACGAAAATTGATTCATTAAAGTAAGCTACACAACATATTGCGGAGAAACCCCACTCGTCTCTCAAAGACCATAGAAAAATATTTAGCATTAATATGCATATAATGTGTTTATACACACTTTGTGGTTGTCGTAAATAAAAGACGATATTCCGTTGCTCTGAAAAGAGAGACTTTTATTACATTTACATTGTTTCCGCTTTTACAGTACATGTTTTTATAATACTCACCTGAAAAGAGAAACAACATTAAAGCTTTTAACTCACAACAATCACTTGAAATGTTTTAGACATGAAAAACTTAACCTCACTCTTCTGACGTTTCGCCAGACTACCCTCGTTCACTTTGCTGACTGTTTCATATGTGCCACGAATGTCAATCAAATCACTGTATTCAAGTCATGGAGTGGGAAATTTAAATGTAGTGCAATGAACTCCATTTATATGCATAATCAGGAGAAAGCACATTAGTCACTGACTTAGGGCCGATTTCTAAAAGCGACGGATACCGATCGGTAACGGTTTCGGTCGACCTATCCGTTTGTTTGCGATGATTTGCGTTTCAATAACAAACCGATCGGAATCGGTTTACCGACAGATATTGGTATCGGTCAACCGTTATTCGTCACAATCCGTTAGTAAGCTCATCCCATACAAATTTCGTTTCAATATCATACCGACAAGTATCCGTTTGATTTGGCGGTTTCTGATTGGCTAGTTTCACGACGATGACAGCTCAAATGTAATCGCCCGAATTCGGGCGTTTTGCTCTGCCATTGCGTGTGTACCACTGTGTGTACAGCTGTTCGTGCGCCGCGATAGTCGTTTTACCCTCAAGTTCTGTTTGTTGTTGTTTTTTGTGCTGTTACAGAAGCTAAAATGGAGCGATCGGAACCGCCGCAAGTATGTACAATTTGTAATAAATCTATGAAAATAAACGCTGCCGGTAGGGGTACAATAATAAAATTGTTTTATAGCACCAGAAGAAAGTACTTACGACGGACGAGACGAGGCGATTACTCGACTGCATCGAGGACGAAGGCGAGGTTCTGCTGTGCAAGCGAACCGATGCCGCCTCAAATATAATGAAAGACGACGCTTGGACGAGGGTGGTGAATGCTTTCAACCACGTTCACGTGGTCGGAGGTGTTCACCGCAATTTGGATTCCCTTCGCCTGAATTGGGATAACCTAAAAAAAAAGGCTTGACTGCGTTTCGCGAGGATACGGGCGAATAACCTAAAAGTAATATTTTTTCTATTACCTTATTATATTTAGGTCATCCATAAATCCAGCGCTGACGAAGGGAGTTTTTTGAATTTCAGACAGGCGGAGGGAAGGAGTACATTGCCCCCGACGACATATTGGAGAAGGTGACCGGACTGATAGGGCTTCTGACGGTCGGTGGCAGGGCAGACAAGGTGGGCAGCGATCGAGCATTGTTCGCGGACGAAAGTAAGCATCTAACTGTATGGCGATAGAAGACGACGGTGCAGATGGTCGATTTTAATGCCGTTTGTAATTTCATAATTTGCCAGGCAACGAGGAAGCGGCTCTTAGAGCGGAAGGTGAGCCGGTGTTGTCCTGCTCTCGCAAGCGGCCCATTTTATCCACCCGTCATCCGACCAGTCTGGATCTGGAAACCGGCCACTCCAATCGCCAGCTGCAGGCGGGACCATCTGGTTACCAGCTACAAACTGCACCATATGAAGATGAAATTGACCAGGCTGCGGCTGACGAGCACCAACCAGAAATGGAAGTACCAGGAGCTTCACCAATATTGCATCGACGGTGGGTAAACCCTACACCCGCCTCTCTACGTACCCAGCCGTCACAGGAGCTTCGCAGAAGAGAGGGTAATGAAACTTTTAACTAGCCCATCCCCGTCCCTACGGTTGAATCGTTTTATTCACTTTTCCTTTCAGATCTACCGCGACGGCGGCGGCCGTTCTCACCAATAACGGAGTCGGTTGTGAGACGAAATCGATGGAGAAATATTTCGTTACTAAGAATGTATATTACGAAAACAAAGTTGCACAGCAGGTAAATAAGCTTATATTTCCAATTCTAATTTCGTCCAATTGCTGTTTTACATTACCTATACATACATTTTATCATTCCAGCGAGCCGCTCGAAACCCACCGCCGAGAAGACAGCCCGAGCGAGAGCAACAGAGCAGTAGCGATAGCGATTTTTAAAAATAAAAATGTGGATAACAAGTCTTTTTTGTTTATTTATTTATTTAAGGAAAACATACTGCGATACATAAAATAATACAGTTACATTTATTTATGAATTAATTACTATAAAACATGGATTTTTGCTAACAAAGATAACTGGAACCAAATGGTAAAACCTTAACCTTATGTCACTTAACTGGAATAAGCCCGTTCTAGGGGTCTAATATGTATTACAATAAATTATTTAAAAGTTTTAGTAAAATGCTTATAAATCTGAGGTCCTCGGAAAACAAACAAAAATCGCAATTCCATTATAAAATCAGCAATAAATGGTGTGAATTAATTGACTTGGTGTGACTAAGGTGTGAATAAATTGACTTAACGCTCGAGCGAATGATATTGCCATGCAGTTAGTAGCTCACTTCACCTATTGGGCCACCGCCACTCTAGCCGATTGCCGCTAACAGCACCTATTAAAGTTTTCGACGCACATCGAATCGGTAATACATAGTATAGCATAAATATAGGTCACAGCTACAAAATAAGTCGGTACAAAAATACAAATGTTGATTGAAGTTCCACGGATGTTGAACATTGACAATGACAATGTCGTTGACAAGTTGACTGTAGGTCCGCTGCACTTGATTTTATCTGAGGCGCCGGTCAGCTCGTATCAAACTGAAATTTAAAAAAATTTACTAAAATCAAGAAAACATCTAAACTGATGAGTAGACATCGGATTATATGCATTGGCATATGTTCAAAATGCTATTTTAATGTTATTGCATATTTTAGTACTTTCTCATCGATCTCAAGTGGCCATGCTTAAAACGGTGCCTAGCTTTATTTCTGGCCCTCTTACGCACATCATAAACAGGAGCTTCGAAAGCGGAATTTTCCCGGAGTGTTTAAAATATGCCAGAGTTACCCCAATATTTAAATCTGGGGACGAGGAAGACATTAGTAATTATCGCCCGATCTCCCTGTTGAGTGTAGTATCAAAAGTGATCGAGAAAGTGGCCAAATCTAGGCTTATGCACCACCTGGAATCTGCGAACTTACTATCAAACAATCAATATGGCTTTAGACAAGGTCGGGGAGCAAACGAGGCCATAAGTTCGGTTACAGAACTTATTGCCAAAAAACTTGACGAAAAGAAAAAAGTACTTGGTATTTTCCTCGACCTGTCTAAAGCCTTTGATACAGTCTCTCACACAATCCTAATAAGAAAGCTTCACCTTTTTGGTATTTCTGGTAAAGCTAATGAGTGGCTCGAAAGTTTTCTTACAAACAGGTCACAGATCACTGCGATAGGGGATCAGGAAAGCAATAAAGATAATGTTTCATATGGGGTGCCGCAGGGCAGCGTATTGGGTCCTTTACTCTTTCTGATGTATGTCAACGATTTATGTGATATGACACTTGAAGGTAAAGGAGCCATAATCTCATTTGCAGATGACACCGCTGTCATAATTGAGGCAGATACTTGGGATGAAGCGTTTACAGACGCGCAATGCTCCCTGAACAGTATTAAAACATGGCTTGATCGACATATATTGACACTCAATATCTCGAAGACGAAGTACCTAGCATTTTCACTCAGACCCAACCTAACCTCCAACGTATTACCCTTAAAAATTCACCAATTTAACTGCAGTGTATCTTCAACCCAGAATAGTTGCAAATGTGAGCATATAAACATTGAAAAAAAAATTTGATATTTAGGCATAGAAATAGATTCCAAACTAAATTGGGAATTCCAAATAAAATCGCTTACGGCGCGAACGAGGAAATTACTGTACGTGTTCCGCGAACTTAGGAATGTACTGAGTAAAGAAACACTGCGAATGGTGTATATGGCTCTTGGTCAAACAACCACAGGGTCGGGGAAAGAATTTACTTTGTCACTAAATTTGGCAAGACAGAGAATAAACCTTCGCAATTTTAAAATAAAACTACAAATTTAAAGTTATAAAAACAAGATCCTTTAATTTGCAGGTAGTTTCCTCCTTCTATCTCCTCATCAGACATGTGGTACAGACTTCAGAAATGTTGTATTTCAGTTCAAATGGACATCCAGGCGAAAAAAAGTCAGGGCACGGTGGGCCGATTTATTATTGAAATTACATTGGAAAGTAAAAAAAGGCGGCACAGCCAAAAACCCGCTGTGACGAAAAGAGAAACACACCATTACGACAAAACTCGTTTATCTCATTGAAACCCTAAAAGAATTAAACGCTTACCAGAAATGAGACCTTGTTCACATTACTTTAAAAACGAGGCACTTCTGGTGCACCCCTCGCGCCATCTTGGAAAATATGACCCCCTCAATTAACTGTGGCTAGTTTGGACAGACTGGACTGCCTGCAGTTATACCAACTTTAGGAGATTTAAAAAAAAAACTCATAGCTACTCATGTCCACTAAAATAGTAATATTTTATGTAATATTTATTACATTTATAAAAATTCTTTTGAACTTGATTTTTTTTATAAGTAAATCTTTTGTTTTTTTTGTCATGGCAAGAACACTAGAAGGGTCATTTTTTATTGGGCTGTGCCATACGGCTATCTCTATTATGACAGATCCAAATGTCAAAGCTTTTAGCAATTATCTATAGTTTTGGAAATAAGTTTTGAGATTTTGAACCAAGATTCCGAAACAACTCAAAAACTGAGTAAGACCAATATAAAAAAACACTAGAAATACAAACGAATCATGTTGCAATGCGTGCAACATGTTTTTGAAACATAACATGCCACGCAAATTTGGATTTTTGTTACAATAATGAAAGCTGATCAAGCTCTAAAAGTGTTTTACCCAAACTTGCTTCTCGTCACCTGTCTGGCCCACGGATTACATCAACTTCCTCTGTGCAAGTCTTTAGAAATAATGGAAATAATGATTGATCAGAGTAACGCTCTTCCGAGTTCACTATCAGAAAAAGTCCCTGCCAAATTCAATACCGGTCTTGAAGGAATAAAGTTAACGCATATATCAAAAGTTTGCTCTAGAAAATCTTCAAAAATATTTAAGTGTGTAATTTCACAAGACTTACAACTGATTATTAATATTAATATGTATATTTTGTGAAAAATTACATAAATTTTAATTATAAATAGCATCTTGATTGTATTTATAATTAAATACAATCAAGACCTTGCCTACTCTTCTTTTCACAGCAGCATGTCGGTTGACTGGAAGATATTGTAATGTAGCAATAAGTCCGCCATTGTACCTTATTTTTATTGTGCAATAAAGAGATTTTCATTCATTCATTCATTCATTGTGCAAATTTTGCCCATTTTTAGTGCATATTTTGGCACTTTGATAGTGCATATAATCCGATGACTACTGATGAGTATCTGGATCTCCTATCTACTGTATTATTTGTATTAACCCATTTTCGACCGCGCTGCAAAAATTGCTGATTTTTTAAAAATAAAGTATATTTCTAGGGTAATTAGGGTACCCTGATTCCAAATCCACCATTAAAAAAAAACAACCCCCACCCATTTTACCGTTATGTCAAAAAAACAAATGTTCGATTAATCGAACGTTGGCGCTTATCCCATACCATAAAATCCCATACAAATACGAAATGTCAAATTTTACTGTCAAGTGACCGCGTCTCTTCCATTTCTATTGTGTTTTCAACAGGAATAAACGTGTTTTATGCGTGCTTATCATATTTTTACATTTTGGTAGTTTCTAATCATTTCTATCGCAAAATAAGTGGTCAGTATTTAGTAAAATATTGATTCGTACGATGTGTTTTTGCGAGTGTTATGTTATTGAGTGAATATGTATTGTTATTTGATTCTAGAATTGCAAAATGCCACGTTCGAAGAAATTAACAATGAAGGAGATTCAAGATATTATAGAGAGTTGGAGCGATGATGAAAATCCTGTTCAATCTGTCAATATACTCCCACCGGAGGTAGACGAACAATCGGATGAAGAATTAATCGACGACAATTTCATTGCAATTAATTCGGATCCAAGTGCTTTGACTGAGGTTGCCGGCTATGTGGAAATTGAGACTCAGCGAAATATTCTTGAGGATATTGGTTTTGAAGAGATTGTAGAATCTGAACCGGAGGCTGGGCCGTCAACTTCTAAATCAGCTGCTAAATCGACTGTCCCACCTCGTAAAAAACCGAAAGTCAGTTGCAAACCATTGAGTTCATTTGGAACTCCAAAATGGTCCAGGAATAGAGGAAAGAAGCAATTACATTATGATATATCGCCTAATGCCGCTCCGTTGTCCGATATGCAAAAAGAGGTGTGTGAAAAACTTAAAGATCTTTCGCCAATTCAAATATTTTCAAAGTTTTATGATGGGGAGGTGTTGGATCATATCATAACTGAGACCAACCGATTTGCAGCCCAGAAGAACACGGATTTTCATTTAGACTTGGTTTTATTGAAGAGATTCTTGGGGATTTTAATGCTGTCGGGCTACCACACTTTGCCTTCTGTTGAGGATTATTGGTCTTCGAAGCTGTCAATGGGAATTCCAATGGTAAAGCAAGCAATGTCGAGAGCTACGTTCACGCACATCAAGAGATACATTCATTTTGCCAATAATGACGAATTAGATACTAACGATAAGATGGCCAAGGTACTATAATTTTCATTATATTATTATGATTGAAGTTTCCTAATTTGTATTTCATTGATTTTAGCTTCGTCCATTCTTCAATATTATAAACAGAAAGTTTATGCAGTTTGGCATTTGGGCGGAGTTTTTGTCCATAGACGAGCAGATGGTGGCCTATTTCGGCCGCCATAGTTGCAAAATGTTTATTCTAGGAAAACCGATTCGTTTTGGATATAAACTTTGGTGCCTCTGTTCGTCAACCGGATATTTGTTCTTTTTCATCCCTTACTGTGGAAAATCCGATGAATACAACACAGAGGTTGGTCTTGGAGCTGATGTCGTTCTCCGTTTACTTAGTAATGTCGAGGCCCCCATGCGTCACGTGGTATTTTTCGACAACTTCTTCACTTCCTATCATCTTATGTGCTTGCTATCAGAAAAGGGATTCTGTGCCACTGGAACTGTTCGCTGTAATCGTGTATCTGGCGGTGCTACTAATATGAAAACCGGAAAAGATTTGCCTCGCGGCGAACATGATTATATGTACGACTCTAACAACCAGATCACTCTTTGTCGCTGGCAAGATAATAAGGAGGTAACAATTGCTACAAATTATGATCAGATTCTGCCACTCCACTCTGTTCGGCGTTGGAAAAAAGCAACTAAGGCTTCTAAGAAAGGGCCAAGAGAAGAAGGTAAATTTGTCAACGTGGATCAGCCAGCTGTGCTTCGCCACTATAACAAAGGGATGGGCGGCGTTGATCTTCACGACAACGCCATTCAAAATTATCGAGTCAACATCCGTGGAAAGAAATGGTACTGGGCACTTTGGATAAACACCCTGAATTCTTCTGTTGTGAATGCTTGGAAACTGCATTATATGGTCGCGAAATATAAAAACGAGAAACCAATGAGCCAGAAACAATTCAAGCTGTCCGTCACTGAGTCTCTTCTGTTGACCGATGATAAAGAAGGATTGGAAGTGGATGATGACCTGGAGTTCCAGAGACCGCAAAACTTACCAAACGTGGTTGGTGAACACCTCATCGTCCGTCAGCCGGAAGGGAAACATCGTCGATGCCAGTTGAAAGGCTGTGGCAAACCAACAATTTGGATGTGCGAGAAATGTGGCAAGCATATGCACTCGCATTGTTTCAAAGTTTTCCATGAAAAATATATTGTTTATTTTCCTAAAAACTCTTTACTATTCTGTAAATCATCTAACATTCCAAAAAATCAATAAACAATTATTTTTTACTGACACTATCTTGTCTATTCACTTATACTACGATATGTTTCATTTGTATGGAATTTTATGGTATGGGATAAGCACCAATGTTCGATTAATCGAACACTAACTTTGACTCATACCTGTGCCATCCAGGTATTGCCAGGTGTTGATTTTTTGATTGAAAAAGATAGCTTTGTCCTTTGGCCATAAGATATTATTATTATTATTATTATTATTTTAAATTATATATTTTTAATATAATTTACAAGAAAGGTCTATCGGCAAGGTATTTTTCAACCTCCCCCAAAATTACGGAGGTGGGTGGAGGGGGGGTGATGGATATTATTTTCGAATAGCCAAAAGATCATAGTAATATATGATACTAACTATATTGCCGATATTATTTACTTTCATAGTTAAAAAAAATATTGAAAATGGACAAATTTCATGTTCGATTAATCGAACACCGGTCGAAAATGGGTTAATTATGTTAAAATATTATTCATTTACAGTTTCAGTGAATATTTTATCGGCAAATAAATGTTTGGAAGAACGTAATGTTCAATTATGTAAAGGTTAAAATATCAAATTGCCAAAGATTTTTTACCTAGCAAAATAATTGTCGATCAGGTCCTGACGGGTGGCATTCTCTCGCACTGGGCGCACAGGCCTCTGCCGAACGGGAGGTTGTGGACGAACTTCTACCAGCAATCCTGTTCTTCAGGTGGCTTTATATTAGATGAGAAAACTGGACGGATAACCCTGACAAAATCGCGGGCTAGACCAGATCCAGATATTTCCTCTGAGTCAGATTTTACAGAATGCGAATCCGAATACATTCCGAGTGACCATTTAAACTCTTCATCATCAGATGTCGAAAAATCTACAATTTTAAATGAGTCAAGGAAATAAAAATAACTGGGCTAGAAATAGACTAAAACGCAAAAGGATGAAAGGGCAAGAGTACTTTTCAATTAAAAGAAAGAAAAATGAAGGAATAGTAGGAGTAAAAAGTAGGAGAGGAAGAACACTACAAGCCAGATGTGATTCAGAAAAGTGTGCCAAAAGATTTTCCAAGAAATGTCACAAAATAAGTAACAATGACAGAAAGGTGATTTCTGATTCATTCTGGGAACTTTCATGGGTAGAGAAAAAATCGTATGTCGTAGCTATGGTCACGCTTAAACCAGTAACTGCTAGGACCAAAGGACATCCATCCAGAAGAACAAACACCCTTGAGTATTCCCTCAAAGTTGCTGGTGAAATTATTCCTGTTTGTAAAAAAATGTTTTGCGGGACACTGTCTGTAGGTGAATGGTCCGTGTCAAATTGGGTCAAAAATGAAAAATCCCACAATGAGATTGGTATGCCAAAAAACGACAAACCAGCAAAGCGATTGAAGGCGATCAATACAACCAATGTAAAGCACGTTAATAAGTTTATTGACTGTCTTCCAAAAATGCCGTCGCATTATTGTTGACAGAGCATGGCTAAAGAATATGTAGATGTCAATTACACGACGTTGGCTGAGGTATATTGTGACTTCGAAAGATATTTAAAAGACCAACATATTCCTGATTGTATTTATTTTAGATTTGTAAAAGGAGGCCGAGTACACCTTGCCACAATCATGTCAAACAAGTGTTATACAAAACTGCATTTTCCTTATCAGATATGGCATACGGCAGCATACATGAAAATGTAGCAATTCAAAGATTCGAAATTGAACATGGCAAAAAGGTGAGTCCCTCGGGACTCTTTGTTGATGTAAAATATGGATTTCTCGGCGCTAGCCCTGACAGTAATTTTTTGTTTTTTGCTTTTTTTGTTCTGCCTAAAGTCTCATTATTTAAAAAAAAAGTGGCACATTTTACCAAAAAAAATCATGAAATGGTGTAATGTACATGTAGGGTAGACCGGGGTCGAAAGTAACAGGGGGCGAAAGTAACAACGCTAATATCTAGTGAACTACTGGGTAAGGCAGTGAGGACGGACCTTTATGAGATGGGTAGTACTCTCCCCCTGCGGGAGGGTGCCGTTTGACTCGTGAGTTCCTAGCATTGTTTTACCAGTCGTCATGGAGCCGTGGACGGTGGGGCACCGCGTTTTCGCCTATGATTGTTTCGTCCGAAATAATGAGTCAATCACCGTCGTACAGCGTGAGTTTCGTTGCCACTTCAACATTCATCGGAATAGAGCTGTTCCCTCTCGAAACACCATCCTTCGTTGGGTTGAATCACTTCGCAGGCGTGGTGAACTGATCAACAGAAGACCAAGAGGAGCTCCGCGAACAGTTCGAACTCCTGAAAATGTTGAACGCATTCGACAAGCCTTTCTTCGCAGTCCGACTCGATCTGCCCGGAAACATGCTGCTGCACTTCGCCTCAGTGATGTTCAGTAAGGCGAATTTTGCGTATGGATCTCCGCTTTCACCCCTACAAATTGGCCATTGTGCAACAAGTTACAGCCCGGAGATTATGCACAACGAATGAACTTTGCACGTGAGATGGAAGCACTGATCGATCAAAATGAGAACCTCATTTTGCTCATGAGTGACGAAGTTCACTTTCACCTAACCAGCAGAATTGCCGTTATTGGGCTAATGAAAATCCGGAACAGTTACACGAAAGACCGCTGCACAGCCCAAAAGTAACGGTTTGGTGCGCTGTATCGCAAACTTGCATCATTGGCCCTTACTTCTTCGAAGACGGTAATGGTCGTGCTGTTACCGTGAACTCAGAGCTACGTCGAAATGATCACCAACTTCTTTTTCCCTGAATTACGACGGCGACGTGTTCCAATCCGACGAGTGTGGTTCCAGCAGGATGGGGCGACCGCCCACACAGCCAGAGCTTCAATGGACGTTATTCGCCCTCTCTTACCTGGTCGCCTTATTTCCAGGTTTGGCGATGTTCATTGGCCTTCTCGGTCCCCAGATTTATCCATATGCGATTTTTTCTTGTGGGGACACCTCAAGGCTAGAGTATACGAGAACAAGCCCCGAACTCTGGACGAATTGAAGGACGCAATTCGCGTGGAAGTCGCCCAAGTTGAAAGAGCGATGTTGGAGAGAGTCTACGCGAATTTCCAAGAACGCCTCCAGCACTGCATCAACGATTTCAGCCACCACATGCCTGATGTAATTTTCCACACTTGACTGACTCAAATGCTATTTCCTTGCGAAACTGATTCCATCAATAAATATGTTTTTGAGTAAAAATTAACTATTTTATGATTTTTTTAAAACCGTCCGTCCTCACTGCCACACCCTGTATAATATGTACGTTTGAGTATATGCGTTGGCTAGGCAAAATGATCGCCCGCCTATCATCACTAACCCCGCCGGCTCGGTGACCTGCGGACGTGTGTCTTTCCGGGAGTGTGTTTTCGCCGCGCTAAAGTAACTTTTTCGCCGAGTGTTAAAATTGAGATCAAAATATTCTCATGGCATGTGAGTACTTTTTATTAAGTTGATGTTGAAAATTATATATTTGAGCATAGTGTAATGTAGGACACTTGTCTATTTATTGCGTTTTTATATATATTTTTGAAAGGCCAACATATAAAACGTGGTCGGGGACCATTGTAACATTGTAGCCCGGGGTCGGTTGTAACATGTTACAACCGACCCCGGGCCATGACCATTTGATTTACAACCATATGAAATGTAATATATGTCATTCGCGACCATAATTATCTTATTTTTATTCCAGAATGCCTTGCACGAAGATACGAATCACCGATAGGGGCACAAAATAAATAAAATACAAACGGAGCTGCCATGGAATTCACCGACCAAAAATTGGGCCCATCATATATAATTTTTACACTTCTGGGAGGTGAAGGGTGGATTCCGGACTAACGACCGGCGGTGGTAGGTTTAGGACAGCTGTCTTGCCACATGTGAGCGTCACCTTACCACCCATTCACTCCCCCTTCGAAGCCATAGAATTTGAGATGCAGAGATCGCGGTTTTAGATATTTTTTCTAGAAAGGAGTTGATTATTTACCTGGAGAGACGCGGGGCTGTGCATTTATCTGGACGCAGGGCTGTGCATCCGAGACTTTCAGGGAATTTATACTGCTTAGAGACCGAATCGACCTCCATAATCCAATCTGAAGCTTTCTCGATTAATGAGAAAGGTTTTGCAGTGAGATGTTTTTTGCCTTTAGAGCCAACCCGCACAAACTGTATTGGGGGTTTGGAGGATACTGTGGAACCCTTGTTGGCACGAGCCACTGAGAGGCTAAGTACCTCGCGAATAACAGCAAGGACTTTGTCGTGGCGGTAAGTGTACCGTCCTTGATCCAAGGCCACCTTGCAGCCAGCTAGAATATGTCTAGCTGTGCAAGGGGTGTTGCTACAAAGGGGACATGAACTATCCTCGGCATAGCTCCAACGAGCGAGGTTACTGGGGTCTGGAAGTGTATACTGAAAGGCATTTAAATCTACGAACAGGCGTATGAGGAAGTTAATAATGGAACTTTACCGTCTATTCGAGCAGCTGCAAAAAAATATATGTTGTGCCATGTGTTTTTAACTAGATACAAAAAGAAAAGGCAAGCCGTATTGCAAGAGGGTGGAAATACTTCTGTGATGATGGGATATAGAGCCTGGAACAAAGTTTTCAGTGATGACAAAGAAAAGATAATGGCATATTATTTTATAAAGGCTGCAGAAATTTACTATGGATTTTGTCCCAAGGAAATCAGAAGATTTGCCTATGGGGTAGGAATAAAATAGCATCTATTAATCCCACCTCAGTGGGAAGAAAAAAAATGGCCAGTGAAGACTGGTTTACACTTCATGAAGAGACAGCCACAACTGTCTATAAGATGTGCTCAACCGACTAGTATGTCTCGAGCAACTAGCTTCAATGAAGCTAATGTCAGTATCTTCTTTACTAATCTGGAAAAGGTTAGTTAGTTAGTTAGTTGTACTGGGCGTTCCTCCGCAAGTCGACATCCAGTGTGCCTATTTTGCGTGGAAAAGGTTATGGATAAGTACAAGTTTGAAGCAAAAGATATGTACAACGTCGATGAAACTGGGATAACGACGGTCCAAAAACCGAATAGAATTGTCGCTAAGAAAGGTACTAAGCATGTTGGCGCGTTGACATCAGCCGAACGAGGAACCTTAGTGACATTAACTTGTGCAGTCAATGCTATTGGAAATTTTGTACCCCCAATGTTTTTATTTCCCAGACTTAGATATCAAGAGCGTTTTGTGAGAGATCGTCCTACTGGAAGTATTGGCGCCGGAAACTCAAGCAGATGGATGCAAGAAAAGGAGTTTCTAATATTTTTGCAACACTTTCAAAGATACACGAATGCAACAGTTCAACGCAAAGTACTATTGCTACTCGATAACCATTCGTCACACATATCAATCCTGGCTCTGGACTATTGCTCCGAAAATGGTATAGTAGTATCATTGATTTTATAGTGTAATAGATTAGTCCATCCCATACAACCAAATGGCAGCATTTTTCTCGACGTCACTACGCAGATGGCGCTGGTAGGGCTGACGTCGAAACGTATAGCAATTTATTTGGACATCTATAATAAAATTGATAATTAAGTTTTATTTATGTTTAAAAGTTTAAAAACCCAATAATTCAAGCAGTTACAACGAAATTAGCATTCAATTATTAGCGCTATCTATTGCATTTCCTTCTACACTACAAATCACATGTTCAAGAAAGAAAATAATAGATGGCGTGCTATTTTCGGTTCAACATTGCCTTTTCTAACAAGCCATGAGAGATGTGGCAACGACGCGGCATCATGTTGACAGTTCGAAAAACTGTCCGAGATGGGGTTTTGTGACAGTTTTTGTGGTTTTTATGTATAATTTTGAATGTGATTTATTGTAAAATACTCATATCGATGGCTTAATCTGCAAATGTGCTAACTCCACTTTTCATCAAAATAACGTTTTTTTTTTAAATGTAGCAAATTTGCTTATCTATATACAGAAAAATTAAACAACTCCCTAATTTAAAAGGAAGTGCTCTAAAAACGACGCACAAAAATCAACTAACTCCATATAATATGATCCACGATACGGTAAATGTGGTAACTCCATTCAGCGGTGCCATTTTGTATTGGAAATGTCAACCGATACGCGTGTCTCCCGCTTTCCGTGGTTTTAATGTAAAAAAAACGTGTTTTTATGACAAATTGACTATTTTGTGATTTGCTGCAATGTCTAGTAAGTGTATTTATCAATTTATTGTTATATTTTTCGCAGAATACTTGACATTTGAAGCATATTCGATCGATAAACTTTGCGCATGGAGTTAGCACTTTTTCCGAGTGACATTCCGATAGAAAAAAACGGAGTTATCACTTTTAAATAATATCGTTATTAACTTTCTTTTTGATACCTAATTGAAATGTTGTTGATTGTTATTTTGTATCTTATAAAATATTTGTGTTTAATAAACTTACAGGTATGTCACGAGGCAGACAAATTGTAAATTTAAGCCTTGAGAATGATACAATGGATGACATAAACCAACTTACTGAACTCACGCCCAGAATGTTAGAGGACATGCCAATTTTATTTGAGGACAATTTGGATATAATTAATTGCTCTACATACATTCAAGAAGTGACTAACGAGGAGAGTTTCCCATTGCAAAAAAAATGTGAAATTAATATTACAATAAATCATGAAGCACATTCGAATAATGCTGTTATGCAATATCTAGAAATAGCTTCGACATCTGTTCCAATAATATCCACAGGCGATATTTTAAGTGAACCTAGGGCATGAACCCCGGTTCTGGCCACATACCCCTTTCTGGCCACTTTCAACTTTCAATCGCAATAAATAACGAACTAGTTACACATACAGTCTGCGGTATACGGCAATCGAAAGAACAGACTATGACAACACCAAAACAGTTCACATGAGTCTTCTGTCAATTGTCACTTGACTGAAAGCTGCTCTCAAAGTGATTCGTCAATTGAAACGTGCATTTCTTACGAAAAATCTTAAGGACGGCGGGTGAGTAATCTTTGAATATTTCTGCAATGTTTAAGTAAATTATAAATATTATTGTTTATATTGTATTCAGAAGGTGCTGTCTAAAGGCGCTTTACATTATTTTGTCACGGTATCGGTTAGAAGTTAGATTATAAATGGTGGCCACAACTGGTGCCAAATAATCTCGATTTTCTGGGTTTTGGCCACGATGGTGGCCAGAACCGGTGCACATAGTACACCAGTTCTGGCCATTTAAAAAAAAATACTGAGTTTGGTTTTAAAGTACCAACAAAGACAAACCCTATTAGCATAGCTATTATCCTTCTTCTGTCCGTCCACTCGTCAATCTTTCTATGAAAAAACAAGCATAATATTTGCACATGTAAAAAAAGTCAATGAATAAAAAATTTTACAGTTGCTTTCCTTGTCAGTTCATTATTTCTAACACATCCGTGTTTTTTCCGCAGCGAAAAATGTCAACTTCGGAAAGAAAACTCGATGAAGTAAAGAAGAAATGATTTCAATACTTACCACACAAGGTAGAAATGGCATTAGATGCAATAAGAGGGGGGTGAAAGTATCAACTGCCAGCAAAAACTTCATTGTTCCCCGGACCACCTTGCGGCATAAACTATCTGGCTTCGCACCTAAAACATCTGGACGTGTTGCCCATTCTTGGCAAGGAAATTGAGAATGAACTGGTCGCATGGATCAAGGACAGCTCTCGTGCTGGATTTTCTATTAGCAGAAAAGGTTTATTGGACTCGGTAAAAAGAATTGTTACAAAAGGCAATATCAAGACACCTTTCGTAAATAATCGGCCTTCAAAATCATGGTTTCATGGATTTATGGGAAGACATCCCAATCTCAGCCAAAAACATACCGAGTATATAAACAGAGCTCAAGCAGCAATCACAGAAGAAAAAATAAGAAATTGGTTTGATGAGGTATCTGCGCTACTAGGCCTAGAAAATCTGAAAGTCCTAGAGGACCCATCACGAGTTTGGAATTGTGATGAAACTTCTTTTTTTCTTGCTCCAAAAGGAGGTCTCGTGCTAGCTGAAAAAGGACAACACGTCTATGATATATCGAAGAACAGCGACAAAGACAATATAACAACTCTCTTCTCTGTGAATGCCCTGGGTGAGTATGCACCTCCCTTAACAGTCTACAAAAACAAAAGAATGAGCAGCGATATTGTAGAAAATGCGCCATCTGGATGGGATGTAGAATTTAAAAACCCAAAAATGCTGCAATATATTACATCGGAAAAAAAATTAACCCCAAAGGACGACGAAAATAACTTCCAAATAAGTTACCTGAGGAAAACTGAGCCAACAATTCATCATGCCTCTTGAACCAGACGTGGCATTGGTGGCCGAATCAGATATCAAGATGATCTTACCTGCACCTGCTTTTACTGGTGCCACAAAAAGACAAAAGTCTTATTTTACTTTCGAGATCGATCTGTCAAACATAAATGTGCGTTGATTTATGTTAAAAAATGTCAAATTAAAACTAATATTGAGTATTGTATTACAAATGAATGATTACTTACATTTATTTTATTATCCATCAATGTGGCCAGAACTGGTGCCTAGGTGTGGCCACAACTGGGTAAAATATGGCCAGAACTGGCGCCAAGGCTCTTCTCTGACAAAAAATTTTTTATAAAAAAAAGTTAACTAAATCTAAGGATGAAATAAGCATATTAAGAAACAATAGTACATTTTATGATGCCATGATAACATAATATAACGCAATTCCTTAAAAACTCAAAGTTACATAAGTTCAAATTTGCAAAATTTCTTAGTGGCCAGAACCGGGGCTCTTGCCCTATTGGTCTCAGCGGAAATATTTCCGATGATGAAGAATATGTTCCTCTAGTACCCTATTCCGATAGTGATTCAAATATGAGTGAAGTTGAGATCGCCGAAGAGACCACTAGACAACGGAAAAGATCTAAAAGATGTATTGTAGATAAATCTAAATGGACTGATCGGAAAAATAAACAACAAAGAGAAAAAGGAAAGTCATACAAAGGGAAAAAAAAGTGGATAATAAATGGATAACAATACCTAAAGAAGAGAAAAAAATGAAACCTACATGTAATTGCAAAAGAAATGAATCAAGTGTGCTTAAATGCTCGTTGTTTTCAGAAGACGAAAGAATGAGGATATTTAAGAAATTTTGGGAAATGACTTGGGGTGAGAAAAAATATTTATTGATTCATCCGTAAAGATGTCAGCTATTAAAAGGGAGAGAGATAGAAAGGATTCTTTAAAATCGAAAAGATTTTGCTCCATGATTTATAACTTAAATAAGGGAGACCAAACATATCGAGTGTGTAAGACTATGTTTTCAAACACGTTAAATATTGGAAGATCTGCGATATGGCATTGGAAAAATCCTGATAAAGAAAATGTTATTACACAGAATTCATCAGAAACAATCCAATCTACTTCTAACAAACGCCCTAGAATTAACCCTCATCAGCATAAAGTTGATACACTCAAAGAGTTCCTTTCGTCGCTCCCTAAAATGGAGTCTCATTATTGTCGTAAAGATACTAGCAAAGAATATATTTTACCAGAATGGAGTTCGAAAAAGGCCCTATACGATTTTTATGTCAATGACTGGTGCAAATCACATAATGCACTTCCTATGTCTATTGCTAAATTTATCAACACACTAGATATTGAAAATATTTCTTTATTTAAACCTAAAAAGGACCTGTGTCAACTGTGTGTTTCGCACAAACACGGATATATTTCAGATGAAGACTATGCTGCCCATAATAAAAGAAAAGAAGATGCGCGTACCGAAAAAGAAAACGATAAGAAAGCCGAAGATTTACTGGTATTTACAATGGACGTTCAAGCAGTGTTATTAGCACCAAGGTCTAATATTTCCAGTCTTTATTACAAACAAAAATTATGTGTGCACAATTTTTCTATTTATAACTTGAAAAATGGCAATGCCTATTGCTATCTATGGAATGAAACAGAAGGAGGTACTAACGCGGAAGAATTTGCCAGTATCATGGACCATTTCATTACACAAAATATTCTACCAACTGTCTCAGCGAATAATGTTACAATAGTATTCTACAGTGACGGGTGCACAGCACAAAACCGAAATATGATTCTATCCAACACTTTACTTAATTTGGCCATAATTAAAAATGTTACAATAATACATAAATACCTCGAAGTGGGCCATACCCAGATGGAGGCAGATTCTATTCACGCAACAGTAGAAAGACATTTGAAAAACAAAATAATCAATGTTCCTGCCGAATACATTACAATTTGCAAAAATGCCAGAAAGGCACCCACACCCTACAACGTGAAGTATTTAAGTCATGATTTTTTTAAAAAATATGATGCTGTATTTTTTTATAAATCCATAAGACCTGGCTTCAAGAAAGGTGACCCCAAAGTTACAGACTTGCGCGCGTTGAAATATACTTCAGATGGCTGTATTTCGTACAAATTAAATTTAAGCGATGATTGGGCTTTATTGCCAAGACGCCGAGACCACAATATTTCGGCAAAAAGAACAGAAGATTTGCCTGCACTCTATTCCCAACGTTTGAAAATTACACGAAGGAAATTTCAAGACCTGCAGGATTTGAAATCAACGATGGCAACAGACTACCATATTTATTACGACAACCTTCCTCATGACTAAGTAGGCCTTAAGCTGTGAACAATCTTATAATAAATATTAATAAGTGACTAAGAAGACCTTAAGCCATGCACAAACATGGAATAAATATTAATAATTAGTGAATAAATGTCTATTTCTTCTTAATTTTCGTTTTATTTTTATTACACATTTCTTTAGAAAAAGTGCTAACTCCAAAGTAAATTATTGGTTTTTCCTATAAAAATGGACCAACTCCACTTTTTTATAGATTAATAAAAAAATCGAATGTTAGTCATAAAATTCCATTAGATTATTTAAAAAGCCACCAAATGGACTTTTGGAATTTCTATAATGGTAATTAAAGATTTTATTACGTTTTAACACTCCCCTGTAAAGTTGTCTCAAATGGAGTTGGCACTTTTGCAGATTAAGCCATCGATATGCCTTTCTGCAACAACTATTTAACCCTTCACATCGCGAAGTTAAAATACGGCCGTCCCGTTTGTTTTATCAGTTTGGCGCGTGAAATTGGCGAGAGTCGATGGCCTTGAGGAAAACGATCATAAGTTATAAACCACTATACGGATCATAAAAAGAATAACTGTATAATGACCGCATTGAAATTTGAAATATAAAACATTATAAATTTATCTCGTAAAACAATTAAGATAATAATGAATAAATATTACAAAGTCGGCGAACTGAAAAAACTCGCATATAAAGTCATTTCGATGTTTTTATAACAAATTACGGAAAATATGCAAACATTGTAAATACAGTTATGTTCTTTATTAAATGCTTTACCAAAACTATTATTTTGTTTTACTTAATTGCATACAAAAATATTTAGTTATTCAACCAAGAAAAATTTGATGTATTCTCGTAAAAAAAAATTGTTAATTTTTAATTTGTGACTACTTACGGTTTTTTTTATATGAAATTCTTTCAAAATAACTTTTTCACTAGATCTTACTTCTTAGAAAATCATACCAGAACTTTCAGCTTTGTCTGATATTATAGAAAAATGTAAAGTTTTGAGAGTTGGCGTCCGCAACTTGATAATAAACTTTGAATGCTCATAATATAAAATTGGTTATATTTTTTCAAATATATTGTCTCATTATATACGTTTTATATGTAAAATAACTAATTATTATACTCCAAAAAGTCACATTTCATCGAAAAACTATAGAAAATCGCACTCAAAATATGGTAATTCTCTAAAAAGGGGGGTCGGGGGTAGTGGGCACGTTCAGGTACGCGACGCTGAACTACTGGCCTGCACCTCAAGCCCAACATATACGTCCACGTCTTCTCTGGTCTGCCGTAGCGGACCAGGGAGGAACCCACCCAAGTTGCTGGATGGGTCGTACCCCCCGGACAATGCTAGTGGTTGAAAACGGGCGTCGCAACATTTACAAACATACCCCGAACCACTAGCAGCTAAATATGAGGGCGACCACCAGGACGGGGACACTCCCACCCGACCAGTGTTTCCCCCACCTAAAACGTATATTCCTACCAACCTCCTATGATCCAAAAAGTCAGTTCCCTTCCCCTCTAACAATCCTGCCCCCACGTCCACTCCTACCCTCCCTCGTAACCCCTCCCCTAATCCAAGGTGGAATTTTTCGTGCCGATGGATGCATGGCTGTGAGGGAGCGCAGTCTCTAACGGAAGACCTCGGGAACCGGGCGAAACCCGTTGTATCATAGCCTTATTCACGCAAGCGGGGCTCTGCGTGAACGGACAAATATTTCCCTAGCTACTCGTGGGAACAGAAATGGAGAAATTTAAAATTAAAAAATCAAAGGAAGATAAGGAGGAGAGTACGAAACATACGCCCACCTTAGATGAGACGGCGCAAGCTGAAGCACTAAGGGAGGCGGAAAAAACCAAGAGAGAAACGGCTGTGAAGGAGCCATTGAAGCTAGCTTGTCCACTAGAAACTGGGGTACCAACAACAGGAACCCCGGCCACGGTGGAAAAGCTGGAGACGATGAAGCCTTCAACAGCTGGGTCCTCAAAACAGACCACGGAGACAGCTAAGAGCGGGACACACGTTGAACCCTCAAAGCAAGTCATCGATCCCGGCTGGGAGATCAGGTGCAAACCCAAGGGGAAACCTGCCCAGACCGGAAAAGACCAACCTCTGAGAAAGAGTATTTCACAGAGGAAGAGGCAGCGGCTCCAAAAGCGAAGAGAAGCAGGAAGCCGCGCCCCTGGAAACAAAAAGGAGGTCGAAGCCCCTAAAGGACAGGGCGAGGGAGCGACGACCCCAGCGGTACAAAACCAGGCGAAAACCAAGAGGGCCCGCCTGGACGAAACCATTTCCCCTAGAGGCGACCAAAAGAAGCGAAAGACGGACGCTCAGGGGTCAAAACAACCCTCCACCTACGCGGCGGCAGCAGCGACAGACCTGGCAGTTGCGATCACCAACGCACGCACGGACAGACTGACGCAGCAAGACGCTCAGGAGGTGGAACGCAAGATCGGAGAGGCCATCTACCAGATAGCCATCGAGACCGATCTTGATACAGAAGCGCAGGCCCCAGCGTTCTCAGGTAGACCCAATTTTGTGGACGGATACCTAAAGCTGTGGTGCCAAGACGCCAATACGAAGGCATGGCTGACAAAGTGGCTGGAGACGGCCACGCTCCAAAACGGAGACCATCTGGTCGGGAAGAGAGAGGACGAGATGGTCAGAAACACAAGGTGCGGTATCCTAATACCAGCTCTAGAGGAGAACCTCACTAAAATTGGAAGGGTCCTAAACTTCCAAAACCAATGGGCCATGGTGAGAAAGTGGACGCTACACCAGGCGATAACACTAAAAACCAAGAAGTGCACACAACTTCTGGTGGGAATCCCGGAGGACGTTGTACCTGCTGTGTTGGAAAAGGATAGAAGACTGAGCTACTTATGTGGTACGGTCTATATCCGTTTCCAACACGGCGGGGGACATTTCCGAGATTTCCCACCGGAAAAGAACAACCCACCAGAGGGCAAGACGGACGAAGAAAATAAAGAGAGCGAGTCCGCCAAAAAGTCCGCACCCTCTGCAATGGAGACAGACGAACCCACGGAATCCGACGTCGAGGAAGGCATACTGCTGGACTCCGAGGACGAAGAGGGCCTACCAAAGGGGATAAGTCTCCTGGACCTAAAGGGGCAAGGGGAAAAGAAGCATTCCTCCAATGCTTCCTTCCCTCTGTAAGGTCCTCCAGGTTAACCTCCAGCACAGCGAATCTGCAACGGCTCAACTTCGGAAATGGCTGGAGGTTAACCCAACCGCTATAGCCCTGATCCAAGAGCCGTGGATCAGAAACACACGCATAAACGGACTCAACAACACCGGAGGTAATATATTCTATAATACACAAAGCAAACCTAGAACCTGTATATACATATCCCGAAACATAATGGCACAACCACTAACTGAATTCGTTTCCAGAGACGTGTGTGCTATAAAATTACTAACAACACAAAACTCAAGACTGCCGGAGATAGTTCTCGCGTCCGTCTACATGGCGGCAGAAGACGAACCACCTCCTACGGAAATGAACAACCTCGTACGTTACTGCGAACGTGCAGGGCTCGAACTGGTCATATCTGCGGACTGCAATGGCCACCACAACCTATGGGGAATGGAAACAAACAACAACAGAGGGAACGATTTTGTTGAATACCTTATGACAACCAACCTAGACATACTTAACACAGGATCAAAACCAACTTTTGTCACTCGTAGATGTAACACTATAATTGACATTACCTTAAGCACAGGACTGGCAGCTCAACACGTGTCCAACTGGCAGGTGTCGGATGAACTATCGTGCTCCGACCACAGATGGATTCGGTATGATCTGACAGCAGATACACAAACACCTACACCCAGAAGAAATCCAAGACGCACCGACATCAAGGCGTATAAGGAACTTCTCGCAGGTAAAATAGAAAGCAACACAAAAACACACAGACCAAACAACACAGTAGAGTTAGAGGAACAGGTAAAGTCACTCACAAAAAACATAATTGACTGCTACGAAAACACATGCCCACTATCGACACCATCAACTACTGGAAAATGCAATAACAGTAGCTGGTGGGGTCCAGAGTTGGAACGCCTAAGAAAAAAAATGAGGAAACAGCTAAACAGAGCTACGAACACAAAATCTGATGAAGACTGGGACAAATACAAAACAACCAAATCAGAATACAAAAAGAGAATAAGACACAGAAGATCAGCCTCATGGAGGAACTTCTGCGACAATATATCCACAATTACCTAAGCAAACAGAACAAGGAAGATCATGGCCGATCAACCAAAACAATTACTGGGCACTCTGAGAAGGAAAGACAACAGCACCACTAGTAACCCGGCTGAGACCGAAAGTCTACTGGTGGAAACGCACTTCCCAGGTTGCAGAGTAGTTGACAAACAAGAATGGGACGTACAAACAGAAAACTATCATCCGACCGAAAACGAGTGGAAGATAGCGGAGCATATAACGGAACGGACCAAAACAGCCTGGGCAACGAACAGTTTCAACAACTTCAAATCACCAGGACTAGATGGAATATACCCAGCCCTCCTAAAATGGGGAGGAGACAAACTTATCGAACAACTAGCAAGCATACTATGTAGCTGCATCGCCTTTAGATACATTCCACAGAAATGGAGAGAAGTAAAGGTGATCTTTCTACCAAAACCAGGGAAAACTGATTACACAGACCCGAAATCTTTCAGACCCATTAGCCTTACCTCCTTCATGCTAAAAACACTAGAAAGACTATGTGACAGAGAACTGAAGGATACAGCACTTAAAAACATAGGTATTCACCCGAACCAACACGCATACACACAAGGCAAATCGACAGATTCAGCACTGCATGCCGTTGTAAACAACATAGAAACTGCACTAGCAAGGAAAAACTCCTGCCTAGGCACCTTCATTGACATAGAAGGAGCGTTCGACAAGACAAATTTCAGTAGCATTCAACAAGCTCTAAACAGACATCAAACCGAACCATTGATTACAGAATGGATAATGAACATGCTAAGAAAGAGAATCATCAGGCTATCTGAAAACCAAAATCACCAGGCGCTCGTGATGAGAGGATGCCCACAAGGAGGTGTACTCTCGCCACTTCTATGGAACCTGGTAGTAAACGACCTGATAACAAAACTAAACAACAATCATTTCCTAACAATAGGATATGCAGATGATCTAGTAATAATGATCAACGGACTAGTAACAAGCACATTGTGCGACCTTACACAAACAGCTTTGAAAATAGTAGAGAAATGGTGCAAGGAGAATGACCTATCGGTAAATCCAAAAAAGACCGACACCATTCTCTTCACACATAAACGGAAATTGGGTACATACAAAATGCCAACCTTGTTTGGATCCAGACTAACGCTCTCTAAAGAAGTAAAGTACCTAGGAATAACTTTGGACGAAAAACTAAACTGGAATAAACACCTAGAAAACAAACTAAACAAAGCAACAGTCGCCTTCTGGCAATGCCGAAGAATGGTGGGCAAGAAATGGGGACTAGCCCCACACATTATACTGTGGCTGTACAAAATGATAATAATACCAATGATAAGCTACGGAGCTGTAGTATGGTGGCCCCGCACCCAACTTACTACTGCAATCAACAAATTACAGAAAGTGCAAAGGCTAGCATGTATAGCAGCGACCGGCTGCATGAGAACAACTCCGACAGCGGCGCTGGAAATCATGCTAGGGCTTCTACCACTACACTTACATATACAAAAAGAAGCAGCCGCAACGGCTACTCGTCTAAAGAATCTAAACTTATGGACCAAATATAAAACACCGCACACGAATATATATGATAATATACTGTCAAGCTTTCCAATGCTGGATGCGGCAATCGACAGAATACCCAAAACTATGATCTTCTGGAAAGAATATGCCATATCATTAACAGAAGACTCAAAAGAAGCACTGAATCAAACGGACCTAAGAATCTACACAGATGGATCAAAAACCAACAAAGGTACAGGATGTGGGGTCTTCTCGGAAGACCTAAATATACACATCTCCAAACCACTTGGAGCACACAACACAGTATTCCAAGCAGAATGTATGGGAATAATAGAAGCTTGCAACGCAGTGAAACAGCGGCAGCTAAAACACGAAAACATATGTATTCTATCGGACAGCAGGTCAGTGCTACAGGCACTGGGAAGCGATAGATTTACATCTGGGCTCATATACGAATGCCACCAAAGCCTCCTCGAGGTATGCGGAAAAGGCAATAAGGTGACACTGAAATGGATCAAGGGACACAGTAACTCAAGAGGAAACGATGCTGCGGATGAACTAGCCCGTAAGGGCTCAGACACACCGGCATACGGACCCGAACCTATCGTGCCCCTACCCTATTCGCACATAAACAACCAACTTGACAACCACTACAAACAACTACATCAAACACACTGGAAAGAGATAGACACCTGCAGACAAACCAAAGAAATAGTAGTGGAATACAACCACAAACTTACCAAAACACTTCTAAGGACAAAAAGGCCCCAACTACGCAAACTAGTGGGACTGATAACAGGACACAACACACTAAACAAACACCTCTTCAACATGGGCGGAACGAATAGCCCTATGTGCAGAGCATGCATGGAGGCGGAAGAAACCACAAAACACATTCTGCTAGATTGTAAACAGGTAGAAGTATACAGGACAAAACACCTTGGGACTCCAGGCACCCTGCGCGAGGCAGCAGGAAACCTGAAAGCCCTGCTGGCTTTCGTAGAGGAACTGGGGTGGGTGGAATAGAGCTACCCCCGTTACACGCAAAATAGGCACACTGGATGTCGACTTGCGGAGGAACGCCCAGTATAACTAACTAACTAACTAACTGGTAATTCTCTCATAGTAATTATCAAAACAAATTTATTTGCGCGAGCCATATTACGAAACAATTTATAATTTTCAAAATACGGCTTATTATGTGATTACTTAGGATGTAAATGAAGCAATACCTATTTTTTTAGCGAATTTAAGCGATATTACGTCATATTTCGCGATACTTCGTGATATTTCATAAACATTACAAAACACAAAAGGCTGTAGAGACTACGTCACAACATTGTAAGTAAATTTCACATTATTTTAATTCATATGTTGCCGCCTGTAAGTGTTACAACTGCAGAGAACGATTCGGAGTTAGACGAAATAATTACGCTGTAAACACTCGTGCGAACGGAGAGCCGTTCGCGCATCAGTACTATATAAACGAACGATCAAGCAACATCACTGTGTTTCCTTCTGCGCCGCGCCGCCCGCCTCGGTGACCGAACATTATTAATAACGTAGCATACTTTAGTTTTCTCTACAACGAACTAATAGTGCGCGTTACAGGGATCCTAATCATCCCCATACCCTCCGGTATATTGGTGACCCGCGTCTTCGAACATTTACCTTCGCAAGTGCAATTTTGTTCACCGGGGCGCGCCAAGCCGCGTGTGTAGTCAGCGAAAAAACCAGTGAAATAGACCAAAAAGACGGTAATAAACGGTTAAAGTGCAACAAGTAATCAGTGAACGCGACTTGCCAAGAAAATTCCGTTGCGTTTACGCAAAAAACGCAGTTTTCTGAAACCACGCGATCACAGTTCCGAGAAATCGAACGCGGTGGTCCGGCATACGCCTCTGCTCCCCGCGTCCCGCGCACCGAACCGCGTCGCGCGTCATCAAAATCAGTGTTGCAATTGAAAGGAATATCGCCGTCATATTCCAACCTTAAGTCGTTTCAAAAACTTTTGGCGGAAATGGAGCTAGGGGATCAAAAGCCATCCCTACTGCTACGAAAAATGCGAGACCTAGCAGGGACTCGCATTAATGAGGAAGGCTTACGGTTTATGTTTGCTGGGCATCTACCGAGAAACGTTCGAGCAATCCTCGCCGTATCGGACAAACAGGACCTAAACGAGCTCGCTTCTATGGCTGATACGATCATGGAAAATTCCGGGTTTCGAGGTCACAGCGAGTCAATTGCTCGTGTCGACCGCTCTGAGTCAGGGACAGGCTCATCAGAAAGTGAGATGATGAAACTCATCAGCGACCTCACAAAGCAGGTGTCAAAGCTATCTAGCGATGTAGCAGCGCTAAGCATGAAACACCGAGGACGAAATAGGTCACAGTCCCGAAGCACTCAGCAGCAAAACCGGTCAAGGTCAGCTGACAATAAAAATAAAACCAGCCAAAAAGGTCTGTGTTGGTACCACCGCAAGTACGACGAAAAGGCAACATCGTGCCAACAGCCTTGCACGTGGAAAAAGGCGGAAAACTAGATGGAGTTCAACCCAAAGCGGCAGGGGTTGTAACTTCACAGTGCCGCCTCAGCGTTGTAGACAAGAACAGCGGAATACGACTACTCGTTGATACCGGAGCAGCAGTAAGCGTACTACCACCCATGAATAGGAAGAGTGTGCCTACAACCGACTCCAATATCCAACTTTTCGCTGTTAACGGATCAAAAATTCGAACTTATGGACAACGCATATTACGACTTAATTTAGGTCTTAGGAGAGTATTTATATGGACTTTCGTTATAGCGGACGTGACGCAAGCAATACTCGGCGCAGATTTCTTACACCGTCATAATATTATGGTGGATCTAGCTAGACGTAGACTAGTGGATAAATACACAAATGTAGCAACCACTGCGTCGATCTACACGTCAGACGAACCATCTATCCGTACCGTCAGCGAAGACAACCCTTTCGCCGAGATTTTTACAAAATGACTTTTGTGATGATGACAAAAGGTAACTTGAAACAAACGAAATTTCTTTAATATCAAATTAACACCGCAGGCAAAAAGTTTTTTTCGAATTTTGCGCGAAATTTGAAAACAAATTTTGCCTGGGGTGCTTATAATATTGCGATGTGTTAGCGATCATCTAAAACAGCGGTCGTCACACTTTTTTGGTCAAGGGCCATATAAGACAATGTTGGGTGGCACCGCGGGCCACACATAGTTTATGAATTGGATATTATATTATGTAAACTAGCAACGCATGTACATAATATGAATATGTGGGTACTTATGTAAATAAACAAAAATTTATATTCGAGAACTTTATTACAATTAAAAACAATGAAAAAATGGTACAATGAAAAAATAGTAATTTAGATTTTACTTAATTTAAGTATTATGGTGTTGTACTTTTTTACTTATTTTTTCTATGTTGGCGCTTTGGGACTACATGCAATCCTCATTGCTGCTTCTAAATGAGTGGAAAGGCGATTGCGATATTTGTTTTTTAGGAAATTCATTTTCGAAAATGAAGCTTCACAGAGATATGTCGAAGGAAATAATCGTCAAAATAAACAGTGCGCAGCCTCGTCAACATTTATAGGTGCTAGGCACGTTTCTCCAAAATTCAACATACTCTTGATTTTCACGATTTTCAATGAAGTGAGCTTTGAGTTGTGTGTCGTATTTTAGTTCAATCATTTCGTTCATCAACTGAGTTTTAGGAAATACAAACTGGTTGAATAACTTAATGTCATCATTTTCAAAGTACCACGGGTATTCTACAAGAATAAAAGAGTTCTTAATACTTCTCACGTCATTAAATATTTTTTGAATTTCTGCTAAATATTCCTTCAAATATAATACCATATCTTGATAGATACTATCGGCAATAGATACGTCGGATCGCAGAGCAGCAACAGTTGGAAAATTAGAAAAGTCTCTTGCTTCAAGCTCAATTATATATAATTGCAGTTTAGCTTCAAATGCGAATATTTTATTTGTCATTTGTCCGATTATCTTGTTCGGTCCTTGCATATCTAAATTAAGACTGTTAAACATCATTGTAATATCGGCTAAAAAAGCCGTAAGTGGCCACCATTCGTCATTTTCAAGTTCGGGATATTCTTTACCACTTTGTTTTAAGAATAGAATTATTTCTAATTTCAAATTAAAAAACCGTTCTAGCACTTTTCCTTTGCTTAACCATCTGACAGCAGTGTGCAAGACATCGTCATAATTAGCTTGTAATTCCTGAAGTAGTTCTTTAAATTTTCGATGATTGAGTTCCCGCGCACGAATGAAATTAATTATGTTTATGACTGTTTTCATCACATCCTTCAACTTGGTATTCGAAATTTGACATGCCAAAGTTTCTTGATGCAGTAAGCAGTGAATTGGGAGCAAATTAGGTAAATTCCATTCTCTCTTCATTAGGGCAATCAACTCATTGTTTGCGCCTACCATTGACGGACAACCGTCAGTACACGCTGATATCAATTTACTAACAGGTATACCATATTTTCAACAAATTCTTTTATTACATCCATAAAATCACAACCTCTTGTATGGCACTTCATGGGTATGACAGCCAAGAAGTCTTCTTCTATGATCCCGTCCGTTGTGCAGTAACGCACAAATAATGAGCATTGAGACATTGAAGTTATACCCGTACTGGAATCACATGCAAGACTGAAGTATTTCAGTTTATCAATTATTGCCTCAAACATGTTTTTCGAAATATCTTCAACGCGGCGGCGACAGGTTGATTCTGAAAGCGTAACCTTTTTTACTTCTCCCATTATTTGTTTACTATTTGAAAAATGTTAGAACAAAGTCTCAGAAACAGTTAACATACACTCCTTTATTCAGCATCGGTAAAGGGTTTCATCCTTTTTGCAAAAATGTTACAAACTTGGTAGGACGCTTTTGTAATAGCCTCATTTTGTCCGACTGCTGTCATCATAATATTTTGTTGGCGACGAATTGACAATTTCAAATGAGCTACTTTATTATTCCTTTCGTTGGATTTCAAGGGAAAGGCCGCTGTAAATGAATTATGCTTAGTTGTGTAGTGGCGATACAAATTATATCGCTTAATTCCGACAACAGTTTCCCGGCATATTAAACAAATGGCAGTATATTCCTTGTATCCACTTGTAAAACAAAATTCTTCCTCCCATTTTTCTTGAAAACTTCTATTTTCTTCACATATCTTCCTTTTAGTAGCACTTTTTGAATACACCCCAGCCATTACAGTGGATCGCTAGCGCAAAAGTTATAATATATCAGGTTACAATCTGATGCGAAGTGTAGACACGCGACACCTAACTAAATAATACAAAAGACGCAAGCGCGCGATATACGATTAGACGCCTCCGCGCAAAGATGTGCTCGCGACTGCTCGTTTGGTACGGGGCCCGCACGACTCGCGCGTGCGTCGAGCCAACCATAGAGCGTCGATCGAGCAGCAAGTGGCGGGCAGGGGGGCGCCGACTCCCCTCCCGCCAGTCTTCCCTCAAAACACTTTCTCGCAATAGAGGTGGGTTATTCTAGCAAAATCCCATACTAGTAGGTGTAATTAGTATACGTACGAGAAAATACCTGTTCCATATAACTGTTTTATAGGAACAGCTAGTATTTCTTATATTATATGCAGTGAGTATTGCGAGTGCGGGCGTGCATTCATCATCCCAGTCCCGCACGCAAACAGCGCAGATATAAAACATTAGGTTATAGTTCGGCATTTTCAAACCTATCTCGCTGTTCAATTCAACGTTGTGGTCCGCGATAGATTCGGTATGCACCGTTTCACCGCTTCGTAAGGGAGAAGACCGCGCAAGCGACCTCGAACTCGGAACCAATCGAGAGACCGGAGTAATCTGGTCACAATTGGAAGTGAGGGCGCAAGTGTCGGCCCGTCAGGTAACATCCCTGGCTATCTCGCGGTTAAGGCGTTGGCCTCTTACGGGCTTGTGACGTAGCTAGATGGTGGACTGATTTTGTCCCAAGTCTTCTACGTTCACTCCAGGGAGATAGAACGACTAAACGTTAAAACTTCCTGAGGTGACGGGCTCGCCCGTTGTAGTCGACAACCCAAGTTGTTTAATTCAACGTCCAACGATGGACGACCACGCACAAACATAATATTTTATCAACACTGTTTGTAGCAAATATCGCGGGCCGCATTTGACGACCACTGATCTAAAACGGTTGGACATTTTTCGAAGCTTTTACGAAATGACTTTGTGTATTGATGACTAAAAGTAACCTGAAAGAAACGACATTTCAGGATATATTCTGTCATCAATATGCAGTCATTGAAAAAACATTGAAAATAGTGCCCTTTTTTTTAAAGTTTCGCAAAAAAAAATATTTTTCTAATCGTTTTTTTTTCAAAATATTTCGTTTAATTTAAAAACTCTGCAAATTGTCATAATTTCTGTAATATCGCTGATTATTATCGATATTACAATATACTCGAATGTGTCCCACACGGTATGTACAAACAAAATGGCCGCAACTTTCTCGACATGGGAATGAAAATTTTGTATGCTATATCTCGCTTATTTATTGAGATCGAATAAATATTATGGAAGATTCAGAATCAGCGTGGTGAATATAGCGAGATGAATTTTTTAAATTGTCATTTTGGCCTGTTTGTTTACATATAAAATTTAAACTTTGAATGCCTATATCTCGCTTATTTATAGCGACCGACACAATTTTCTTCCAGATTTAGGCATTAAAATGAAGCAATCTATTAGTCTATATTTTTGAGAGGTTCCTATACTGCAGTTATTCGTTTTGCAGCCCTGAAAATTGGTCATATGATACTTAACATTATATCGATAGCTTAGGATAACATCTAGTTCTGATGTGCGATCGCCAAAGCCCCCGCTAGGCTCGTTTAATGCGGGTCAGAGTGACGCGCATTAAACGAGTGAGCCTTATAAAAAAGTGTGCACTGCTGCAAATTTCACGAGAATCAGGCGAGGCTTTAGTTATTATGAACTTCGGCTTGATGTTTTTTTTGTGGAATTATAGGATCAATTACCATGTACAGAATTTTAAGACTGTGTAAATGAGAGCAATGAGTTTTTATTTTTGTCTAATTTCTAGATCCCGCGATACGCATTCCGCGATTTATTAAAGTAGCCAGGCTTCTTTCATATGATAATCTGTGATAATATCAATTTGTATTATAAGCCAGAATGCTTTTTTAGTGCATTTAATGATTAACTAGCGAATGAAAAAGATATATAACTGGAATAATAAGTACTTGCACCTCCCACCCACCCACCCATCGCAATACGGATATATACATTTTGACTGCCCCCCACCCCCCCCTTCCCTCAAGACGATAAAGACCATTTCTAGACTGAAGACTGCTGTGCCTGTGTGTCTGTCTATTCCTCCACAATAGCGCCTAAGCGCTTCATCGAGACGAGATGAAGTTGGAAATACCCATTTTGTACCTCACTGAGACGATTAAGACTATTTCCAGATTAAAGTTTGTCTGTCTGTGTGTATTTCTCCACGATAGAGGAGGAAACGCTTCATTCGATTGAGCTGAAGTTTGGCATGCAGGCATGGTTTGGTCATGGTAAGATTTGAAAAGATTGTGGTTGAAATCGGTCCACCAGAGGGCGTGCTAGTCGCACTTCAATCTCAAAATATTGGACTTAGAGACTTGAAATATGGTACCCAGATGCGTTGTTGGACCGAAATCTCGTTGACATGTTTTGTATGGAATATCTCATATGCAAGCGACACATATTATATTTAAAGTCTGCCATATAAATGTATAAGGGAATTAAATATTTAAATTTGCAGTGTCGCACGTTTTGATTTTTCGTACCTACTTCAGCTTGATATTCTAAATTTGCAGTGTCACGTGTACATTCGAAATTAAATCTTCATTGCGTGGTGTTGCTCGCTCGGAATTCGAATGTTTAACGGGGAATTTACGGCGACGAATGAGATGACATCCTTGGCTGATTGCCGGGAGAGACACAACTGATTATTTAAAATTCGCAAACAAATAGGATTTACACATTATAAAATAACAACTACCCTTTTTGTCTGGGCATTCTACAAGTTAACCCCTTGAGTATGATACGACCAAATCTGGTTCTGAAACAATTATCCGTTGAGTATGATAGGACAAGATCTGGTTCCGCGTTTTTTTTCACTTCTTTGACGTTCTCATATTTATTCATAATTATCTAATTGTTTTACAAAATGATATTTCAATATTCTATATTCGAAATTTTAATGCAATCATTGTGCAGTTGTTCTTTTTATGATTGGTGTAGTAGTTTCGTAGTTATAGTACTTTAAGGTCGATGTCGCCGAAAATCCTGCAAAAGAGACAGATGCATCCATGAAAATACCCATTTACTCCAAGGGTTAATAAAGAAATATTTCCATTGTGTTATCGGACGGCACAAACTGTAGCTACTTCACTGATTTGTCTTTGTTTTCAGGTACAATCCTAAGAAATTGTTTCATGAAGCTGGGTGAATTATATCCAGATGGAATATGGGTAGAAGAGTTTAATATAAAATATATGTGAGTATTTTGTAGTCTATTATAAATTAAGTAGTCACTATAAATGCATGATTTTATATTTATCTCTTATTTTATCAAAACGATATTTTAGAAGATAGTGTTCCTGGAATCCTACGCGTTTCGCGTAGACTTTTTAAAGGTTCCGCAAATTTCCTCTCGACAACTTGTTAAGCAAAATTAAATTTCAATAACAACTGATATATCAGACTGTTATTGTACACTTAATTCTTTACTATATTTGAATTGATTTGGCTCTTGTGTTTCATGATGTTACTTCAAAGTAACCTAATTTCGATATAAAAGCACTTAAATGGGTAAACTTTCTTCAAGAAATGGTTATTTTTTTAAATTGGCTGCAGCGCTATAAATGGAAGCTCTTCCTGCCCCCTCAAACCAGACGGCAAAGGATACCGCCAAAAGTATGCAACTTACTAAGGGTTCCGTATCTGAAAAAGTTTGGGAGCCACTGTTTTTTTTTTAAGCCAAGTAAAATTAGCGCCCCGAGCTCTGTGCCAGAGGCGCTTGCGGGCAAAATGGCAATACCTAACGATAATCATTCTATTCAAATCCCAAGAATCATTTCCTCAGCAGTAGAATAAAATTCTGTTAACGAATGGAATTCTCTTCCTAGTGAGTGATTAGTGCCAAAAGTGTCAATGACTTTAAAAATAAACTGGACTTATTCCACAAAAACTGCAATGCAAGTCTGGACTCAGGCTCATCAGCTTAAGCTGCCTGCCTTTCAAATATATAATAATAATAGTAATAGTACCTGATAGGTCATCTGATGGGTTAAACCCTAGAAAGCAAACGTTTGTTAAAACGACGAACATCTCATAAATATCTCCCTCTCCCTTTCTAACTGTTGAACCTACACACTCGTGGTTTCCTGCCAACATAGTTGACTGCTAGTGGTCACGTTTACCCGGTTAGTCATTATGTATTTGAGATACCTAATGCATACTCGTCACTTTGACGAATGGTTAGCTTATGCGTAACTTTTACACCTGTAATCTAAAGTCTAAAAAATAAAAAAAGAACTAAGTAATTTGATAATTAACGTCCATTTGTAGTTTTTGTAATTTAATTATACATTTAATATCAAAGAAAAAAATCTAACTTCCTAAATAATAGTTTCTGTTTTAGTCATTGTAAGTATAAGTGACTTATTGATCTCAATGAAACGTGTGTCATTTAAGATTTGTGTAATAATTATCTTATCATTTAAGATTTTTGTAATAATTATCTTATTTTTATATCCCATATTTCCTATAATTAGAATAATCTTGATTAACCTATAATAAAATTTTAATAAAAACGACAATTAAAAAATGATCGTCAAAATGTCGAAAGGTTAGCTTATCATAGAAGTTCAGGAACGTTAGCTACCTAGAGCAACTGTAGTACTGGAGTAAGCAAGTGAGATCGGCTGTACCACAGTATACCAGACAGTAGCTTCTCTTAGAACAAAATTGAAATCAAAGCGAATACATGACGAGTCGCAAAGGGCTCGGATGGTCGCCAGATGTTTCGGTACTCGGCCTACACAGATACCCGAACGCTTGAAAAGGTCGGCAGCCTTTACCTGCCCTTAATGACTGTTCGCGTTCGTCGTGACGAACCTCTCTGCCAACATTCCTCACACCCTCTTCCCGCATTGCCTTGTAGCTCGAGAGTAAAGCTACTGTGTGGTAAACTGTGGCCGTACAGTCTTTTCACGTCTCCGTTCTTTTAAACGAGTGCTGGATTTCCTACCTCTTGGTATTAAACGCCAAACGGTGCAATATTTTTTTGGCTTCGAAGGCGGAGTGAATGGGTGGTAAGGTAAACGCTCACATGTGGCAAGACAGCTGTCCTAAACCTACCACAGCCGGTTCGTAAGTCCGGAATCCACTGCTCACCCCCCAGAAGTGTAAAAAAAAATAGTATTATGATGGGCCCGACTCTGGTCGGTGAATTCCATGGCAGCTCCGTTTGTATTTATTTATTTATTACCAGTAATTTACTACGCTGATATGGCTTACCTAGATGTGAACAAGGAGCTACTCAATAAACAAAAAAGGATTCAGAGCTATCGATATATAAGGGCCTAGATAGGCCTTTCAAAAGCAGAAATGACCACTTGAAAACCAATACGGATCGCCACCAGTACTTCCCGGTGTGAGCAAACCCGCGACGAATATTGCCATTCTATTTATTGGCATACTTTTCAATGTATTTCTCTCTCTCTCTCTCTTTCTCTCTCTCTCTCGTGTCATATGTTTTGATCTTTGAAGAAGTTTGATCACATATAAAATTTCTGGCAATTGATGGATCCCATCGTGAACAAAGGCTGGCTCTTTGGCCGCTATTCATGCATCGATCCATTTTTTGACTTCATAGTAATTGTTAAAGTGCTGGTCAGCCAGGCCATGTTGCATCGCTTGAAACTGATAGTAATCGGAAGGAGCAATGTCTGGGCTATGGCGGGTGGGGTAGGATTTCCCATTTGAGCGTTTCTAAGCATGTTTTAACGGGCGCCGCAACATGTGGCCGGGCATTATCATGTTGCAAAATAATTTTGTCATGTCTGTCAGCATATTGCGGCCGTTTTTCTCGCAGTGTTCGGTTCAAATGTATCAATTGTCGTCGGTAGATCTCCCCTGTAATCCTTTCGTTCGATTGTAGCAGTTCATAATACACCACACCCAGCTGGTCCTACCAAATACACAGCATGACCTTCTCGTCGTGAATATTCGGCTTGGCAGTTGATGATGAGGCATGGCCGGGGTATCATTACGTTGCCCGACGTTTTGGATTATCGTAATGGACCCACTTTTCATCACCAGTCACAATTCGATGCAAAAACCTCTTTTTTGCCGTTGGAGCAGTTGTTCACACGACAAAAAACGGCTTTTGACGTCTCTTGGTTCATACGGCACCCAATTTCATACTTTTCGGATCATTTCCATTACTTTTAAACGATGGGAAAAGGCTGGTTGAGTGACTCCAAGTGTTTTTACGAGTTTCTCTTGCATTTCTGATGGATCTTCATTGAGCCTTGCCTCTAATTCTTCATTCTCAAACTTTGGTGGCGCTCCGGGTCGTTCTTTGTCTTCCAAATCAAAATTGCCACTTTTAAACCGTACAAACCACTTCTGACACATTCGTTCAGCTAGAGCATAGTCACCATAACCTTCCACTAAAATACGATGACTTTCTGCAGCCTTTTTCTTCATATTGAAGTAATGGAGTAAAACTCTCCCTGCAAAAACACATTGTTCGGTACAAAAGTTGACATTTTCGGAGCACCCGGAAACTATGTTGTTTACACTTCAGCGAAATGACAGATACTGAAAAAGATAGCTTAATGATGACACTTCAAAATGACGGTGTCGCCAGATATAACAATGGAATAATAAACTAGTAGCGACATCTGTTATCAAATCCGCACGAACTTATACAACTAATACAAAAAGATTATTTTCAGGTATATTTTATAATTTTATTTAAATTTATTTGGATACAGGGAAACTTTTAGCACGTACTTGAATTTCAACGCTTTGGGCTATCCGTCCATTACTGTGATGTGCTCCGACTTTCCGGAATGCTGGGTCCAGGTGAAGCCTAAACAGGACGAAGACACCCCTCATCCTTCCCACGGAGTTCAGTACCAGATCCAGGTTAGTTCATATTTGGTGGATTCATTGCATTTCTTAATTTTCCCTGAATGAGGTACGTAATTGAGTTGGCCTTTTTCGAGTTAGAGATCTGTGTAATATGCTCAACCCCCTTCAGATCGCTCACTATCGTTATGCCTGAACGGCACTGGCCCTGGATAGTACTGATGTTTGGGGTTGTTCTCGCCGATGTGAAGGACCGTGCATTTGTCTGTATTTAGCTTCACCTACCATGTTGAGGACCATTGCTACTGTCGGATTTACAAACAGTCATATTTGCAACAGACGTATGTGCGCATCTTCCAAACCCTGTAAGCAGGCAGTTTAGACTGGTCACTCATGATGCGACTTTCGTCTTCGGGTCGTAGAAGGTCGCTGTTTAACCACTGGGGCGCCAAAATGGCCGATCGGTCTTTAGCGGTGGTTTACAGATCTGCACGTATCCGTATCGGCTGGCCTCCATATATAGAAGGTGCAACCCAAAAGTTAGGGGAATTTTACCATAAAAATAAAATGGCTTATCATAACTTATTTCCACCGTCTCCTTCAAAATAGACCCCTTGGGCATTGATACAACGATCCCAGTGTTTTTTTCTAGGATTTCATGTATCATTAGAAGTCTGCAAGTTTAAGTGTTTGATGCACATTCAGCGTTTCTTGCTGGATGTCCTCAATTGTGTTGAAACGACTGCCTTTCAATTAAAATTGTATTTTGGGAAAGAGAAAAAAGTCGCAGGGGGCGAAGTCATGTGAATAGGGTGAGTGGGGAATTACTACCGTGTTTTTGGAAGATTTTTTTTTTATACGATTTTCTATCTTGTTGCTGTTTAACAGTCTCGGTACAAATTTTGAAGCAATGCGTCTGTCAAATTGTCTGACAAGATGCGTTGCACGGACCCGAATGACATTTAATTTTGTATGATTACACAAACATCATGGATTGTTCGTCTACGATCTGCAACAATAGCCTCTTGCAATTTTGCGATATTTTCTGGTGTTGTGCTTGTTGACAGTCGTCCTGAACGCTCTTCGTCGTCGTCTGTCGTTCGTCCGTCTTTGAATCATTTTTACTACAAAAAAGTTTTACTTTTGCACATAGCGCTCTCGCCAAATGCTTCCACAAGCATGTGATGGTTTCTACAGCAATTTTTTAAGCTTGAAGCAAAATTTGATGCACATTCTTTGCACTTTAAAATCTGCCATTTAGAAAATCGCCGATACATTAAAACACAATGTTACACAACCGCACAAAATTCAATAATTTATCCACTAAGCTGCTCAGCCATTGGCACACTGATTCACAAATAATACTTTTAGAGCCGAGCCACACGGTGCGGTGCCGCTGTGGGCGAACAGTGTTGTAATTAATTGTACGTAGAACTAGTGAAATGAGGTAGTCAATGCCAATATCTTCTTCGTTGCTACTCATTTTAAACACTTCTATTAAATATTAACAAAAATACGTGAAACAATTGAAACAGGCAAGCATGTACCCTCCTTTGACCGCACTTAACAACTGAGCGGTGCCGCTCCGGCGCATATTACCGGTTTGGATATTTGACATACCATGGATATTTGTATGTAGAACGCCGAAGCTCAGGCGCTGCGCCGCAACCGCACAGCATTGTATGGCCCGGTTCTTAGCCACATCTACCGGCCGCAGGTCGTACCACCAAGGGTTCGCGTGCAATAATAAGATTGCTCGCAATAAATAAGAGAGAATTGATAAAAAAAACAGTATTGTTAGTATACAAAATTGACCAAAAAATGTGCAGTGTCATTTTTGCTCGCGAAGGATAGCTTCCGAAAGGTTAATGGATTGCTTTTATTTCAATCATCGCGCCTATACATCTCAGCTTATCCCTGTTTGTGTGCTTCTGGATGTTGCGCATCTCCCCTGGACGTTTTATGAGAACTCCGCCTTATAAGCTGTAGTCTTTGCAGCTGCTCATAGAGTAGAGACTGCTTATGTTGATCACATTTGTCAAACTCTAACGGCTGTTGCAATTTGGCATCTCTTTTTGGGTGGAGCTATCGCGGCCAGGACCAATAGCCGCTGGCGAGGGGTTGCTTTAGCTGTTCCGCTAATAGATATATGAATCCTTAGGTAGCCCTGTACGGACGCCACTACTGCGACCCGCGCGTGGTTTAAAAGCTTGCTGTTTCATCTCACCTATTGTTGAAAAGAGAGGGACTGCGAAAAGATAGAGACAAGAGATGACCTGCTCGGTTGGGCGTCGTTTGTAGAACGACGAAAAGATAGCAAGGTATTCAAACGCAAACAAACCGAATGCTCTTGTAAATTCTTGTTCCAGGAAATAAATGTTTTTGACCAAACCGTTATCATTAGAACCTTTAGGTAAAATTATTTTTAATCTTTACATTTACGCTAAATTTGATTGCCCCGAAATATTTTTTAGTTTTCATTTTTTTTCTAAAGTAGATTACGGCTCGCCAAAATAAGGTGAAATTAAGGCAAAATTTACGCTTTTTAGGGCTAATAACTAGGATGTTGATAGAAATTTCGAAGTTTTGGCACTACATAATCTTAGTTTTAACTTTAAAGATCTTAAATGAACTCAAATCTCAATATTAAAATGCGTATTAATGTCGCAATCGATTACGGGCGTTTGTATAGAGTTGAGCGGAAGGGCCCCTCTTAAGGATGCGAACTTTGGATAGCTTTTATGTGGAACGACATAAAAACCTGAATCCAGTTAAGTTATGGATTAGTTTCTTGGAAACAGACATTTCTGCAGAAGAGCCAGTTGTGCTTTCGCTCAAGGTAGTGAAATCACCATCTATTTCTGTAGATTTGCAGAAAATGTCCTAGAAGAATGGATTACCTAGAAGTATTCATGAAAAATTTTAAATTATAATAATTTTGAATTTTCATGAAAATCCCAAAATCATAATAACTTTCGTATTAACTTTTTTTTTATCTGCTCTGACAGACACATCATAACGCTACCATTTATGAGTAGTTTGTATTGGCGTTTTGTATGAAGAGCCTAGCCCTAGGATTTTAATAAAAAACTTAAAATCATAATAACTTAAATTTTTCATGGAAATCTTAAAAGTTGCGTGCGTGATCTGTATTGGCGTTTTCATGGATAGCCCTAGGTTTTTCGGGAAAATCTTGAAATCATAATCTTGATTCAAGAAAATCAGTCATAATAAAAATCTTGAACTTAGAATTTTTATGGACATTCTCAAATCATAATAACTTTTGTTTAACATTTAAAATCACAGTAACTTTCGTTTAACATTATTTCAAAAATCCTCTCTGTCAGAACCATCATGACAATGCGGTTTAAATTGCACGAGTAATTTGTATTGGCGTTTTGTGTGAAGAGCTAACCCTAGGATTTTCATGAAAATCTTAAAATTGTAAAAACTACCTCGTTTTATGAAAATATTATAATCATAATAACTTTCGTATTAATATTTCTTCAAAAATCTGCTCTATCAGAACCATCATGACACTGTGATTTAAATTGGTCTTAGCGATTTGTAGGAAAAGCTAGCCCTTTACCGGCACCTTAAGATGTACTTTTACATTTCAGCTTACTAATATGTTTGATTGTTTTATCTCAGGAATAACTCACATTTGATTACAACTCGAGAGAAATCAATAAAGAAAGATGAATATATTGATGCTCTACCCGGAGTGGAATTTGTAAGTTTTTTTATTTATTAGTCGTATTTAGTAACTGTATGTAGTAACTTTGTTTCTCACTGTGAAGTGAGATTTGTGAGGTTGATTCCTCCAATAAATAAAATACAATCGGAGTTGCCATAGAATTCACCGACCAAAGTCTATCATAGGGCCTATCATAATACTAAAATTACACTTCTGGGGGGCGAGCAGTGAATTCCGGACTAACAACCTGCTGTGGTAGGTTTAGGACAGCTGTCTTGCCACATGTGAGCATTCATCTTACCACCCATTAACTCCCCCTTCAAAGCCATAGAATTTGAGATGCCAAAATTGCAGTTTTACATAATTTTTCTAGGAAGGAGTTTATTAATTTCCTGGAGAGACCAAGATCTTTAAAAAGGTGAAACAGAGATTTAGCTTGCAGGCCACGAGCGTCAACTTCCACGTTAAGAAAGGGGAACATTGAAGCCGTTCCGGGTGACGGCATTTGTTAGATCATGGTATTTATTTCATTTGTACTCATGGTCTTTTGGGATATTTATACTTTCATGGTCTTTCAGGGAATTTATACTGCTTAGAGACCGAATCGACCTCCAGAATCCAATCTGAAGCTTTCTCGATTATTGAGAAAGGTTTTGTAGTGAAATGTTTCTTGTCTTTAGGGCAAGATACGCACAAACTGTATTTGGGGGTTTGGAGGGTATTATCAAACCCTTGTTGGCACGAGACACTGAGAGGATAATTACCTCGCGAGTAACAGCAAGGACATTGTCGTCACGGTAAGTGTACAGTGCCTGTAAGTGTAGAATATGTCTAGCTGTGCAAGGGATATTGCTACAAAGGGGAGATGACCTATGCTCGGCATAGCTCCAACGAGCGAGGTTACTGGGGTCTGGAAGTGTATGCTGAAAGGCATTTAAATAAAATTTCAGCATCTCTGGCGTCCAGCCATACAACATTACCTTCCAGTGCATTGGAGGAGGAAAGAAAAGCAAAAATCTCCCCGCAAGAGACACTTCTTTAAGTCCACATTGCTCGTGGTTGTTTAGCCCTGTGTTTTGCCTTTGCATGGTTGTTTTACTCAGACCAAAGTCATTCTGTCTGATTCCAGCAAGGAATTTTTTTTGGAAGTCTACGCGGGCTTGTAGGTCATTTGACTCTTATACGGCCACTAATTACGTGCTTTGATATTGCCGGAACCTTGGAATTGCACAGAATCGAATTTTTAAGCTATTGCATAGCTTTTATCGCGGGCCTATGCCAGCGCGGCGACCGAATGAAGAAATTTCTTAACGAAAATTAATGATTTTAAACTGATAATTACGTCTAAACGAGTACTGCTTACGATTCGAAAAAAATATATGTTAAAGAAGAACATTTTCCTAATATTCTTAGCTTTGAATATTTTAGATTTTTTTTATTACATAGTGTAGTTAATTTGTGAAATTAGGTCTAACCGAACACCAAAATGACTACTACGCAAATACTATCTGGCGTATTATTATGAAACCTGCACCATTTTAAAGATAATTTAATTATCTATCTTTTTATCTACGATTTTTTTCGAATAATCCGGTTTTTTTGCTTTATCGAATCAAAAATTCGTGCGCGGCGCTCTATCGGACGACGTTTAAATTACCGATACCGCATCTGCATCATGATTCGGAATAATTTCAACGTTTTCCGATAGAGCGCAGTTATCTGATATCAGAAAAAATAAAATTAATAAAAGAAATAAATAATTATATTTGCATAAGTTGTTAAAAATGCTATGCAATAGCTTTACCGCGGCAGTCCCCGAGTGCCACACGTATTTTTTTTGTTTATTCTGGAGTTGGCGTAGAGCAGAGGACAGTTTTAGCGCTAGCTCAAAATTGTGTTTGGACCTGAAGAGAGTCGAGGGGTCAGCTGGTTTGCCTAAGGACAGCCAGGATTTTAAACTAGCTGTCATCAGCGCATCTAGACGGGACGGTTGGGTTTTGGTGAATTGGAGCTAACGATAAGATAAATTGTAGCTAATGTAATGCTTTCTGTTGTTGGGTTTCAAATTAATCAAGTTGCCTTTTGCGATCCGAGTCCACTAATTTTGATGGTTTTTCTTGTGTATCATTGCAAATTTACATCAGAAAGTGTAATTTGGTTGAGACAAACTATTTTAGGCAAAGTATTCTTTTAGAAAAGCTACAAAATAAAACCATGAATGGAATATTCTCCAAACATTTAGGAGGACATGACCCCAGAAGAAGAAGAAGAATTCGGATTTTGATTTCTCTATTCAGGGTGGCGATATTCTGAATAAAAATTGGAAATATCTCGAAATGGAGATGGCTTCAGAAATTATCCAGCCAATTGCCCAAAGTATTAGTATGAGAAATTTTATATTATACTAGTGGTATTACCCGGCGTTGCCTGTGCAAATACCTATGTATACCAATTTTTATAGCGATCGGTTGAACGGTAAAGAAGTTGATGTGCTGCTGCGGCGAGTTACAACAAAGCTAATAGCATTTTGTCATATAATATCAAACTCCGCCAGATCCAATTTTTTTTTCTCTGGTCTTGTCTAACTTGAGTTCTATGTTCCCAAAACTTCATTTAGTTTCAAACTACGCTAGATTACTAGATATTATTTAAAAAAAAGAGCATTCAATTTCAAACTCTATTACATCCATGACAAATGGTTTTTAAAGACTGCCATATCCGTGCCGATCAGAGCAAAGAAATCATCTGCAAAAAAATATATGTTGTGCCATGTGTTTTTAACTAGATACAAAAAGAAAAGGCAAGCCGTATTGCAAGAGGGTGGAAATACTTCTGTGATGATGGGATATAGAGCCTGGAACAAAGTTTTCAGTGATGACAAAGAAAAGATAATGGCATATTATTTTATAAAGGCTGCAGAAATTTACTATGGATTTTGTCCCAAGGAAATCAGAAGATTTGCCTATGGGGTAGGAATAAAATAGCATCTATTAATCCCACCTCAGTGGGAAGAAAAAAAATGGCCAGTGAAGACTGGTTTACACTTCATGAAGAGACAGCCACAACTGTCTATAAGATGTGCTCAACCGACTAGTATGTCTCGAGCAACTAGCTTCAATGAAGCTAATGTCAGTATCTTCTTTACTAATCTGGAAAAGGTTAGTTAGTTAGTTAGTTGTACTGGGCGTTCCTCCGCAAGTCGACATCCAGTGTGCCTATTTTGCGTGGAAAAGGTTATGGATAAGTACAAGTTTGAAGCAAAAGATATGTACAACGTCGATGAAACTGGGATAACGACGGTCCAAAAACCGAATAGAATTGTCGCTAAGAAAGGTACTAAGCAAGTTGGCGCGTTGACATCAGCCGAACGAGGAACCTTAGTGACATTAACTTGTGCAGTCAATGCTATTGGAAATTTTGTACCCCCAATGTTTTTATTTCCCAGACTTAGATATCAAGAGCGTTTTGTGAGAGATCGTCCTACTGGAAGTATTGGCGCCGGAAACTCAAGCGGATGGATGCAAGAAAAGGAGTTTCTAATATTTTTGCAACACTTTCAAAGATACACGAATGCAACAGTTCAACGCAAAGTACTATTGCTACTCGATAACCATTCGTCACACATATCAATCCTGGCTCTGGACTATTGCTCCGAAAATGGTATAGTAGTATCATTGATTTTATAGTGTAATAGATTAGTCCATCCCATACAACCAAATGGCAGCATTTTTCTCGACGTCACTACGCAGATGGCGCTGGTAGGGCTGACGTCGAAACGTATAGCAATTTATTTGGACATCTATAATAAAATTGATAATTAAGTTTTATTTATGTTTAAAAGTTTAAAAACCCAATAATTCAAGCAGTTACAACGAAATTAGCATTCAATTATTAGCGCTATCTATTGCATTTCCTTCTACACTACAAATCACATGTTCAAGAAAGAAAATAATAGATGGCGTGCTATTTTCGGTTCAACATTGCCTTTTCTAACAAGCCATGAGAGATGTGGCAACGACGCGGCATCATGTTGACAGTTCGAAAAACTGTCCGAGATGGGGTTTTGTGACAGTTTTTGTGGTTTTTATGTATAATTTTGAATGTGATTTATTGTAAAATACTCATATCGATGGCTTAATCTGCAAATGTGCTAACTCCACTTTTCATCAAAATAACGTTTTTTTTTTTAAATGTAGCAAATTTGCTTATCTATATACAGAAAAATTAAACAACTCCCTAAATTAAAAGGAAGTGCTCTAAAAACGACGCACAAAAATCAACTAACTCCATATAATATGATCCACGATACGGTAAATGTGGTAACTCCATTCAGCTGTGCCATTTTGTATTGGAAATGTCAACCGATACGCGTGTCTCCCGCTTTCCGTGGTTTTAATGTAAAAAAAACGTGTTTTTATGACAAATTGACTATTTTGTGATTTGCTGCAATGTCTAGTAAGTGTATTTATCAATTTATTGTTATATTTTTCGCAGAATACTTGACATTTGAAGCATATTCGATCGATAAACTTTGCGCATGGAGTTAGCACTTTTTCCGAGTGACATTCCGATAGAAAAAAACGGAGTTATCACTTTTAAATAATATCGTTATTAACTTTCTTTTTGATACCTAATTGAAATGTTGTTGATTGTTATTTTGTATCTTATAAAATATTTGTGTTTAATAAACTTACAGGTATGTCACGAGGCAGACAAATTGTAAATTTAAGCCTTGAGAATGATACAATGGATGACATAAACCAACTTACTGAACTCACGCCCAGAATGTTAGAGGACATGCCAATTTTATTTGAGGACAATTTGGATATAATTAATTGCTCTACATACATTCAAGAAGTGACTAACGAGGAGTGTTTCCCATTGCAAAAAAAATGTGAAATTAATATTACAATAAATCATGAAGCACATTCGAATAATGCTGTTATGCAATATCTAGAAATAGCTTCGACATCTGTTCCAATAATATCCACAGGCGATATTTTAAGTGAACCTAGGGCATGAACCCCGGTTCTGGCCACATACCCCTTTCTGGCCACTTTCAACTTTCAATCGCAATAAATAACGAACTAGTTACACATACAGTCTGCGGTATACGGCAATCGAAAGAACAGACTATGACAACACCAAAACAGTTCACATGAGTCTTCTGTCAATTGTCACTTGACTGAAAGCTGCTCTCAAAGTGATTCGTTAATTGAAACGTGCATTTCTTACGAAAAGAAGCACTGAATCAAACGGACCTAAGAATCTACACAGATGGATCAAAAACCAAAAAAGGTACAGGATGTGGGGTCTTCTCGGAAGACCTAAATATACACATCTCCAAACCACTTGGAGCACACAACACAGTATTCCAAGCAGAATGTATGGGAATAATAGAAGCTTGCAACGCAGTGAAACAGCGGCAGCTAAAACACGAAAACATATGTATTCTATCGGACAGCAGGTCAGTGCTACAGGCACTGGGAAGCGATAGATTTACATCTGGGCTCATATACGAATGCCACCAAAGCCTCCTCGAGGTATGCGGAAAAGGCAATAAGGTGACACTGAAATGGATCAAGGGACACAGTAACTCAAGAGGAAACGATGCTGCGGATGAACTAGCCCGTAAGGGCTCAGACACACCGGCATACGGACCCGAACCTATCGTGCCCCTACCCTATTCGCACATAAACAACCAACTTGACAACCACTACAAACAACTACATCAAACACACTGGAAAGAGATAGACACCTGCAGACAAACCAAAGAAATAGTAGTGGAATACAACCACAAACTTACCAAAACACTTCTAAGGACAAAAAGGCCCCAACTACGCAAACTAGTGGGACTGATAACAGGACACAACACACTAAACAAACACCTCTTCAACATGGGCGGAACGAATAGCCCTATGTGCAGAGCATGCATGGAGGCGGAAGAAACCACAAAACACATTCTGCTAGATTGTAAACAGGTAGAAGTATACAGGACAAAACACCTTGGGACTCCAGGCACCCTGCGCGAGGCAGCAGGAAACCTGAAAGCCCTGCTGGCTTTCGTAGAGGAACTGGGGTGGGTGGAATAGAGCTACCCCCGTTACACGCAAAATAGGCACACTGGATGTCGACTTGCGGAGGAACGCCCAGTATAACTAACTAACTAACTAACTGGTAATGCTCTCATAGTAATTATCAAAACAAATTTATTTGCGCGAGCCATATTACGAAACAATTTATAATTTTCAAAATACGGCTTATTATGTGATTACTTAGGATGTAAATGAAGCAATACCTATTTTTTTAGCGAATTTAAGCGATATTACGTCATATTTCGCGATACTTCGTGATATTTCATAAACATTACAAAACACAAAAGGCTGTAGAGACTACGTCACAACATTGTAAGTAAATTTCACATTATTTTAATTCATATGTTGCCGCCTGTAAGTGTTACAACTGCAGAGAACGATTCGGAGTTAGACGAAATAATTACGCTGTAAACACTCGTGCGAACGGAGAGCCGTTCGCGCATCAGTACTATATAAACGAACGATCAAGCAACATCACTGTGTTTCCTTCTGCGCCGCGCCGCCCGCCTCGGTGACCGAACATTATTAATAACGTAGCATACTTTAGTTTTCTCTACAACGAACTAATAGTGCGCGTTACAGGGATCCTAATCATCCCCATACCCTCCGGTATATTGGTGACCCGCGTCTTCGAACATTTACCTTCGCAAGTGCAATTTTGTTCACCGGGGCGCGCCAAGCCGCGTGTGTAGTCAGCGAAAAAACCAGTGAAATAGACCAAAAAGACGGTAATAAACGGTTAAAGTGCAACAAGTAATCAGTGAACGCGACTTGCCAAGAAAATTCCGTTGCGTTTACGCAAAAAACGCAGTTTTCTGAAACCACGCGATCACAGTTCCGAGAAATCGAACGCGGTGGTCCGGCATACGCCTCTGCTCCCCGCGTCCCGCGCACCGAACCGCGTCGCGCGTCATCAAAATCAGTGTTGCAATTGAAAGGAATATCGCCGTCATATTCCAACCTTAAGTCGTTTCAAAAACTTTTGGCGGAAATGGAGCTAGGGGATCAAAAGCCATCCCTACTGCTACGAAAAATGCGAGACCTAGCAGGGACTCGCATTAATGAGGAAGGCTTACGGTTTATGTTTGCTGGGCATCTACCGAGAAACGTTCGAGCAATCCTCGCCGTATCGGACAAACAGGACCTAAACGAGCTCGCTTCTATGGCTGATACGATCATGGAAAATTCCGGGTTTCGAGGTCACAGCGAGTCAATTGCTCGTGTCGACCGCTCTGAGTCAGGGACAGGCTCATCAGAAAGTGAGATGATGAAACTCATCAGCGACCTCACAAAGCAGGTGTCAAAGCTATCTAGCGATGTAGCAGCGCTAAGCATGAAACACCGAGGACGAAATAGGTCACAGTCCCGAAGCACTCAGCAGCAAAACCGGTCAAGGTCAGCTGACAATAAAAATAAAACCAGCCAAAAAGGTCTGTGTTGGTACCACCGCAAGTACGACGAAAAGGCAACATCGTGCCAACAGCCTTGCACGTGGAAAAAGGCGGAAAACTAGATGGAGTTCAACCCAAAGCGGCAGGGGTTGTAACTTCACAGTGCCGCCTCAGCGTTGTAGACAAGAACAGCGGAATACGACTACTCGTTGATACCGGAGCAGCAGTAAGCGTACTACCACCCATGAATAGGAAGAGTGTGCCTACAACCGACTCCAATATCCAACTTTTCGCTGTTAACGGATCAAAAATTCGAACTTATGGACAACGCATATTACGACTTAATTTAGGTCTTAGGAGAGTATTTATATGGACTTTCGTTATAGCGGACGTGACGCAAGCAATACTCGGCGCAGATTTCTTACACCGTCATAATATTATGGTGGATCTAGCTAGACGTAGACTAGTGGATAAATACACAAATGTAGCAACCACTGCGTCGATCTACACGTCAGACGAACCATCTATCCGTACCGTCAGCGAAGACAACCCTTTCGCCGAGATTTTGATAAAGTATCCGAACGTCACCAGACCAACAATACTCCCTAACAACGAAGTCAAGCACCGAGTGACTCACTCAATCGAAACAAAAGGACCACCAGTGTACGCACGAGCCAGGCCGCTTCCACCTGACAAATACGCTCGCGTAAAAAAGGAATTTGAAACCTTAGTGGACTTAGGTATATGTCGACCTAGTTCCAGTCCTTGGGCCAGTCCACTTCACGTCGTCATGAAGAAAAGCGGAGAGTTACGCCTCTGCGGAGATTACAAAAGGCTCAACACCGTTACGAAACCAGATCGTTTCCCCGTACCTCGCCTGACTGACTTTACGCATATCTTGCACGGAAAACATATCTTCACCAAGATAGACCTGGTCAGAGCTTTTCACCAAGTCCCTATAACCGAGGAAGACATAGAAAAGACTGCAATCATCACACCTTTCGGATTATATGAGTATCTGAAGTGTTGTTTCGGTTTGCGTAATAGTGGACAAACCTTTCAGCGTTTTATGGCCTCAGTACTTCAAGGTTTAGAAAACGTCTTCTGTTACATCGACGACATACTAATAGCATCAGAAAATGAGCTAGAACACAGGCAGCACGTCGAAGAGGTGTTGAAACGACAAGACACCAACGGTATCACAATCAACGTGCAGAAATGCGAATTCAGCAAGACCACGATTGAGTACCTGGGATACCAAGTCGACGAGACTGGTATAAAACCACTGCCTGAACGTAGTCTAGTCATTGTCGAGATGAAACAACCTGAAACTGTGCAACAGCTGCGCAGATTTTTAGGGATGGTCAACTTCTACCGCCAGTGTGTACCACAAGCTGCCCAGTATCAAGCAGAGCTAAACAAGTACCTCATCGGATCGAAGAAGAACGACAAAATAAAAATTGAATGGACCAACGCAGCATCCGAAGCTTTTGAAAAGTGTAAGAATGCAGTCAAAGATGCCACGACTCTGGCACATCCATCAGCAACAGCGCCACTTTTTCTCATGACAGACGCTTCTGACTCATCTGTCGGTGCTGCTTTGCAACAGAAAACCGAGAAAGGGCTACAACCTCTCGGATTTTTCTCGAAAAACCTAACAGAAACGCAGAAAAAGTACTCTACCTACGACAGGGATTGCTCGGTATATACCTCGCCGTCAAGTACTTCCGCCGTCTCATCGATGGAAGAGACATCACTATCTGCACAGATCACAAACCAATAACATTTGCGTTTGACCAAAATGCCAGTACCAAGAACGAAATACCGAGGAGATCTAGACAACTGGACTACATCTCACAGTTCTGTACGAAGATCCAGCTTATTGCAGGAGAACAAAATGTCGTCGCAGACTGTCTATCTCGACTTGACGCTATTAACCGCCCAGCTGAGATAAACTATGACGACCTAGCCCTCTCGCAAGAACAGGATACCGACGCGACTGGTTTTTTACGTTATAATGACACAGTAAAAAAGATGCGATTTCCGGGAGCACAGAAAAAAATTATTTGCGACACGGTAAACGACCAATTACGGCCGTTTCTTACCGAAGAATTTCGTAAAAACGCGTTCAAACTCATTCACGGTGTTTCTAACCCAGGCGTTCGTGCATCAAGGAATCTCATCAAAGAACGATTCATATGGCCACGAATGCACACCGACATAGAAAAATGGACACAGCAATGTAATACCTGTCAAAAGTCGAAAGTTACGCAAGACGTCCTCCCAGGCAGTTTATCTCCAATCGAAGCTATCAACTGCCCATCCGAGATAAACTACGAACAACTTGCAACCGCACAGATGTTGGACGAAGTAGCAAACGCCGCTTTAAAAAATACGGACACCGTGAAACGGATCACGATTCCGCAGGTAGATAAAGCAATAATCTGCGATACTGCAAATGATCGCGCTCGTCCTTTCCTGACGCGCAATTTTCGATTGACAGCATTTAACGCTGTACACATAATCGCGCACCCTGGAATTCGAGGTACGAGAACATTAATAAAACAACGCTTTTATTGGCCATCTATGAACGCAGACATCAAACGATGGACTCAACAGTGTATACCATGTCAACGCTCCAAGGTTACGAGACACGTTAGCCACTTGGAACCTTCGACACTGCAGGACGTTTCGAACACATCCATATTGACATCGTTGGACCGCTCGAGTCGTCGCAAGACTGCAGATACATTCTGACGATCATGGATCGAACCACTCATTGGATCGAAGCCGTGCCGTTCAGAGATTAAACAGCTGAGACGACAGCAAGTGCACTGTTCGAGACGTGGATCAGTCGGTATGGATGCCCACTTCGCATCACAACCGACCAGAGAAGAAATTTTGAGAGTTTGCTATTCAGGAGCCTCACGAACACCCTGGGCATCAAAAAGATCCACACCACCAGCTTCCATCCAATCGCAAATGGAATGCTAGAGAGAGCCCATAGAACACTTAAAGCAGCACTCAGAGCTCGTGAAAATACCAAAATCTGGGTGAGCGAACTACCATCAGTGCTACTTGGCATGCGATCTGCTGTTCGACAGGATACCGACGTCTCTGCTGCAGAACTAACATTTGGACGGACACTCCGATTACCTGGAGATTTTTGTCAGCCTTCAAAGGACACCGCTCTCGATGCTACATATGTTGAAGAACTCCGCAACATCTCTCAAACCTAGCAGCCATTCCAACCAGAAAGTACACCAGGACAAACGTTTTTATACATCCAGAACTAAAAGATTGTACCCACGTTTTCCTGAGGTGTGACCACACACAAAAACCATTGTCACAACCGTTCGACGGACCGTATTTAGTCACGTCACGAAATGATAAGCAGTTCGACATAATCGTTAATAATAAAAAACGAACAGTCAGCTGCGACAGAATCAAACCCGCACATTACGTTGCACAACCTGATACCCCGTGTTCAACAACAACCGAAACGCCGACCGAAGCAGTACCAGCGCAGTCGACGCCCGATCGAAGTGCAAACTCAGACAGCAACAACAATGGCCCGAGCAAAGTACAATCGACACGTGCCGAATGTCAGCGAACCCGCAGCGGACGAGTAATCCGGAAGGTGACGCGTTTTGCAGACTTCACGAGTTAAACGGCAGAACCTGCGACCGACATTCGCCCGTCAACATTCGAGCAGTGCAGTCAACACCATGGGAACCAACCAGTCTAAAGATACAGAGACAGTGGTCAGCAACAATATCGTACCGACCACACTATCTGAGAAGACGACAGCCATTAGCAACCAGGCCGAGATCGTCATAATCATCATACTAGTAATCGTGGTAATCCTTTTACTAGCGAATTGCTCAACCAAGCTTCGTGAATCCGGACAAAAATGGATGAGGAAGCAGCTGACCCGAACCTACCTGATGAACCAGACACCGCCTACAGCAGCAAATTTGCCAGCAGCCCCATCTCAGCTTTATACAGTGAGTGAAGTGTAAGTGCAGTGCGGTACAGTGTTAGAGCTCAACGCTAACACACGTAGGTTAAGTCAACTTCTACGAACTTTTCTTCGTATATTTCACATGTTTTTTTACCAAACTGTTGTCACAGTTACATTTTCTTAACGCCTAGTTTTTTCAAGTTGCGTAATAATTTTATACACATTGTTTACAAATTGTTTAAATGTTACTACCTTTAAATTTTGTTTACAACGGTTAATCATTTTTGAGACCGGACAATATGTTTTACACCATTTACATTTGTTATGAGTTTTTTTACAAAACGCAACTTAGCATAAGACAAAGATTTTTCTTTTAATGCACGCTTTTGCAAAATAATTGGTTTTACATTCCTAACGTTTTAAATGCCTATATTTTATTGTGTTTACAGTTATATGTTTAATTGTAATTTTCTTACCAGAACAAGGCGAAAACGAGCCGTTTTCTGGGGGTGTGTAGTGTAGAGACTACGTCACAACATTGTAAGTAAATTTCACATTATTTTAATTCATATGTTGCCGCCTGTAAGTGTTACAACTGCAGAGAACGATTCGGAGTTAGACGAAATAATTACGCTGTAAACACTCAAGCGAACAGAGAGCCGTTCGCGCATCAGTATAACGAATGATCAAGCAACATCACTGTGTTTCCTTCTGCGCCGCGCCGCCCGCCTCGGTGACCAAACATTATTAATAACGTAGCATACTTTAGTTTTCTCTACAACGAACTAATAGTGCGCGTTACAGGGATCCTAATCATCCCCATACCCTCCGGTATAAGGCCATCTATCCCCGGCGCGTAAGTTGTCGCCGAAGCATTTTGCATAAATATTTGTGAGAAACAGCAAATGGACTATCTCAATTGACTAATCCTCATTCATTACCTACTTAAAAATGCAAATTACTCACTGTTCTCCAGTAAATGGCACAGAAACACTGCACAAACACCGTTTTTATCACCCATTTCGCGCGACTAAGCGCGGCCGTGAAAGCGGCCGGCGATCACTGACGTTTGACGTCTCAGCTCACTTTTTAAATCGTCCTTCGATATTGCCAGTCGGAAATCTTGAATTGGAGATATTTTGGCCATATCGTAGCGCCCTCAAAAAGCGTATAGTACCGCGTTTCGAATTGTAAATTGCATTTTTCGCAGCGGCGAGCGCTCCGTCCCGTAAGGGATGTTACGTAACTGGCGGGGGCCGACCTTTGGTTCCGCAAAGGATGTTACGGAGCGACCGGGTTAAGTTAAATATACATCTTTTTATCAACAAATTTGCGTTAATATGTAGTTTTACATAAAAACATAACCTCAAATTGTCGTGTTTCTCTGATCATCAAAACATTCGTTATTATCGCTAATTTTACAGATTTCATTAAAAGTTTTAGTTCATATCTATTGGCATAATCATTTTTTAAAGGATTCTTTACCTAATTAGCGCTATTATTAGCACAATCATATCCTCTATGTCGACATCATGTAATATTTTAGAGTGTTGTTTATTTTGAGTGCAAATAAATTACAGATTCCCAGAAGCGTTTGTGCAGTCCGCGGACTGAGTGAAATTGAGAGAGAGAGAGTCCACCTCATTTTCTAATACTATCTACGATAACGGCTTCAGGTAAATATTTAATTGATCTTCTTCTACAACAACTGTATAAGCTTTTATTTGTAATGCATGCAATAAGATAGCTTTTTTTAACCTGCCCGGCCACAGCTAACCTGGCCTCGTTTAAGAATATCACAGCAATATCGACGTTCTATCAGTCGAGAGCCATAAGACTGATAGAACGGAGTGGTTTGCCTCGTATACCTCATTATATATATGTATCCTTTCATTAATTTTGACTTAAATTTCAGATTACGAGATTCATTGTTGCATTCCAAGGACAAAATACGTTGGATCTGGATAAAATACGATTTACGTTAACACCTTAAGGTAATTATTAGGTTATTCGTTTTTTATCTTTATTAACATTAACTTCATGAAGGTAGAGCCCCACCGACATTGTTTTACGTTTATTTTGTTATCGTCGAGGTGTGCCGATTGATAACCACACTACAAACTTGTTCGAGCGTGCTCGCAGTGATTTGCAGATTATCGGTTTTTGAGACGAACCCAAAAGCCTTTCATTGTGCGTGGAGCGTTAAGTCTGCACGAGCATGCCTTGCGTGGAGCGTTGAGTCTGTATCTGTATGCAGCTTTTCCCAAGACGATAGGGAACGATGATGATCAAGCGAGCGATACTCAATGACGATGATCATCATCGATGCTATTATCGACTGACTGGAAACAATTTTATTATGTAGTCGAACATATCAAACGAATTCGAACCAGCTAGGGTTTAAATATCACCGCTAATACTAGCTTTTATTTTTTAGATGCCGAGGCGATGCTGTATTCCCGGATGCAAATCAAATTATGACTCTGCGTTGAAAACTGAAGAACTTCCCGTTTCAACATTTTCTTTCCCGAAGGTAGATAATTTTCGTACGCGATGGACCAGGGCTATATTTCGGTTGGCACCACCTTAATACAGGTTATTCCTAGTAAGGTGGTAAACCATTAATTTTCCACTCTTAATTTTACCTTTAGAAAAACTACAAAATTATTTTTTTACCATAGAACAGCTCTCGTTATTGTTCGATGTTATTGATTTAATGATAAAAATATTATTGTACATGGTTCCTAAGATCTGAATTTGCTTAATAAAATTTTATATTTGCATTACTAAAATGACAACAAAAGGAAATGTTAAATTATTAATTACTAGCTGACCCGTGCCCACTTCGTTGGGCGGTAAAACTTTTTACTTGTGATGAAATTATGAGTGTGGTTTGGATAGTACTGAGTTCTATGATTTATTTCCTGACTGCCAAAAGAAGGGTTATACTTTTACTGCATATCGACGCTGGAAAGGCGAAATGTCTAACAGACCATTTTGGCGAAATCGAGTTATATACATGGTTGAAATCAGAAAAAAAATCTGCATCTAATGAGCTCGGTTTCACGGCAATCGGAGCAACTTTTTGGTCTGTTAGATATTTTGAAATGCACCTAAATATTGACTAATCGCTTCTAACAGACCTCAAAAACAGTACTTTTTAGAAAAAATGACTCGTTAGCTAATTAAGATAAAACATTTAGGATCTTAACCAACTAGCTTTTTCCTTATTTGGAAATCGTTAGCATATAAGAAGTTTATCCCCCCAGTATTTTCATTAAAGTGTTGATTTTAATCGTTATTCCTTGCTCAGAAAACAAAATTATTGCACGTTAGTCACTTATCCTGACTACGAATAATAAAAAAAATGGATGTTAGCATTTTTTCCTTACTTTGAATTTATGCTCAAGAGCACGTCAGTCAAATAGGTTTACTGAATTTTAATCAGATTTGGTACGTTATGGATATATCATAAATGTGTTTGACGGCAATATTGGAATTTAGTTAAAAAGAAATATTATAAAAATATCCATAAAGGTCGATTAGACATTTAAAAAGTTGTGTTGCATCGGTAAATATGGTTTGTTAAACGTTTGATGACAAGCATTGGGCAACGCTATATAAGCCAAACGTCGATGCGCGGTCGGTTAGACAGCGTCCGACCGTGATTGGGTGAAGACGTGTGGCTTACGTGCAATAACTTCGCTACTTCGTGGTCGCTACAATAACTTCGGTGGTCATAAATGTAAGGTGAGTGAAGGTTTCTTTTCAAAGTATATAAAGCTTCAACATAACTGTGTAAACATTGCGTTGACGATTTTGTTTTGTGTAACTGATGTTTATTACAAGCTTTTATTACTTGCAATGTTTGTAAATTGTATGTTGTTTAGGTCAAATCTTGCAAACTGAATTAGAACTACTTCCTTTTTATCCTCCTGAGTTGAATTTTTACATGTTGGTTTAGTTCCGATGACAATGCATTTTTATGGTAAGCATGACCTGAACTGACATTCTGGACATGCTCCAGATAAAGGAACTCTTCAGCGATTAACAGCACAGACACGAATTTTTTATAGGCATTTAGTTATGTTAGCCTATTTTAAAATCCACCATGACATAGCTGCTGGACTCAGGGTTAGCTCCCGACGAGAGAATTCCTCAATGGTTAGCAGCACAGACACAAAATTTTGTATACGAACTTAATTATGATAGCTCGTTTAAAGTTCCACCATGACATGACATGACATGGCTGCTGGACTCAGGGTTGGCTCCCAACGACTGAACTCCTCGATGGTTAGCAGCACAGAGACGAAATGTTGTGTACGAACTTAAATATGATAGCCCTTTTTAAGTTCCACCATGACCTGGCTGCTGGACTCAAAGTTGGCTTCCAACGATGGAACTCCTCGATGGTTAGCAGCACAGAGATGAAATGTTGTGTACAAACTTAATTATGATAGCCCGTTTTAAGTTCCACCATGACATGGCTGCTGCACTGATGGTTGGCTTCCGACGAGAGAACTCCTCGATGGTTAGCACCACAGACATTAAATGTTGTCATACAATACAAGCAAGCGTTGCGAGCTTTGCAACAACTAACACAACAGATTTTAAAAGCTTGTTTTTTAAAAATGTGTTTTTACCATTAACTTATTTTTAAAATGTTGTGAACTAGTTTAAGTGATTGTGTGGTTATGGTACTTATATTTAGAATTAATTTTTAATGTTTAGGAATTAATAATGAATGAACTTGCTATTGTTTAACTACCGCTTAATGAACATAATTTCAGTGCGCGGTGAAGGTGGCACTAATAAATAGCCACTAACAATCATGCAAAGAAATCGGGCCAGCCGCATTGTCGACAGGGTAAAATCGATGGATCGATCTGTTCGACGAAAACTGTCATTTGATGTTTTGGAAAGCTCCCCCGACCATTCAACGCGGGCAACATCTCTTCCAAATGCAGGTATAATAAGATTAAAACCTACGTTATATACCTACTTCTATTATTAAACCAGATTTTAATTATACCAGCTTATCCTGTAATCATACCAGCTTTAAATAACCTAAGTATCAATTGAACGAGCAAATCGAGTTTTTAAAGTCTACTGGGACAAATTGGAGTTAGTATCTTTGTATCCTAATTTTGTTCCAGATGAGATCGAAAACTCTCCCCCTGCTTCTGATGTTGTCCAAGCACAAGTGCATGTGCCTTCGTCCAAAAAAATTTTCATTCTTAATGGTAAGTATAGTAATTGGTAAACAAAACAAACCAAATCGCCTGTATAATTGCGTATCAATTACTTATCTAATTATAATTTTTTTAGAAAAGAGGTTCCAACCTCCGAAGAAGGACGAAATAAGCGATTTAATTTTGAAGGAAATAGAGCCTTCATCTGCTCTTATTAATCAAGAAGAAATGCAAAAAGCTCCATACGAAATAAAAAATCAACTTGAAGGTAGTTGTAGTAATAGTCATAATTATTAATAGCTTACTTTCTTTGGTTCATCGTTCGATAGTACTAATGTTAGTATCTCTATTAATAAATTAATCATAAATATTTTGTTTAACAGTTCACCCCATCGACATGCATAAACATGACGTCACGCATAATCATATTATAATAGCAATGTATGACGAAAGCCAGCCTGAAAGGAGTACTATTCTTCAAAAACTTGAAATGCATAGTATTATAGGTATAAATTGTTCATAATCCAGATTACATTGTATAAAAAAAAAGAATCTAAATAATAACTAAATTCATTACTTCAGTAGGTAGTGTAAACGAGTGGGTAACTCGTTTATAAACTTGAAATATTTATTTTATTTCAGATAATCCTATTATTACCCGTAAACTAGAAAATGATAAAGAGGTCATGATAGAGGCAATAGATGATGGAGGTCAACCTGAAAAAGAAGCTGGTAGGTAACAAATGCAATACATTTCGTTTCTTATTACTTGTTTATTATTTTACTTTGTTTATTATTACTTGCAAACTACAACATTTGCTCTCTTCCTTTCCTATTTTACTTCGCTTAATGCTCAATATTGGTTCAGTGTCTTAAATTTACTATTTTTGAGGCAGGGAGCTCTCCGTATATGAACTATGGAGTCAGTGTTTTTATTATTTAATACGTAAATATTTGCACTGACTACTAAACCATACATTGTGTGTAGTACGATTTATGCACAGTGCCAACTATTTGTTCACTTAGACTCTATTCATCATTTATTATTTATTATCTTCCTGATAATGATTTGAAATGTTTAAAAGGGTCTTTTTTTCATTTTAATTTCAGATACAGAACACAACGAGGATGCTACTCCATTAATCGTAAATGCAAATCCTACATCTCAAAAGCGTAAAACTAAAGAACGGAAAGTAAACACAAAAAAAAATTTCATTGATTATGTGTCTGATGATGAATTACTAGATTACCAGTGGGATTCCTGTCATGGGATGGAACTCAGCTAAGCGAAAGTGATGAATCTGATGAAGACGAGAATAAAAGAAAGAAGAAGAAACGTAAAAGTCAAAAATTCGAAAAGATCTTCGAAGAAGACGAAGTCGTAGGCGAAAGAGGACTGAAACGAAAGAAGATTAACATGAAAAAAACTCGATCTCAGTTACGTCAAGCTGGCAAAGCGTATTCAACAGTGAAAGGAAAAAATATTCCTGAGAAGACACTTCAACCAAATCCATGTGCAGAAGCCAAGAAATGCCCTTTTAAATGTGTAGATGTTTCAGAAGAAAAACGAAAAGCCATCTTCCAGCATTTCAATGATTTAAATTTGCAACGAAAAGGTGATTGGCTAGTGGCAATGACTTCAAAGAATGAAACAGAAAGAAAAAGAAATAAGGACGCTAATCGACGTCATTACTCGTTTAAATATTATATAAATGAAGGTGAAGGTCGAAGACAAGTGTGTCTACGATTTATGATGAATACACTCGATACGCCACAAAAATTTATACACTACACACTAAGCCAAGCCGAAGATATGGGATCCGCGAAATTAGATATGAGAGGTAAAGCTACTCCAGGTAATAAGACCAAGAGTGAGGTGCTAGAGGCAGTTGTAAATTTTATAAAAAATTTACCAGCAGTACCATCTCATTATTGTCGCAAAGACTCTACCCGCCTCTATTTGCCGAGTGAAATGAAAAATTTAACAAATCTCTATGATAAATATAAAACTTCACAAAGGGAAAAGAGCCTTGAATTTGTAGGTGAAAAAATATTTCGAAACATTTTTATAAATGATTTTAATATAGCATTCCACGTACCAAAAAAAGATAAATGCCAGACCTGTACAGCTTTTCAGAATTTTACAAATCCAAGTGAGGCAGTAAAAGAAAAAAAAGAAAAACATGATAAAGAAAAGGAACTGTCATGTGAGAGATTTCAATTTCATCAAAAGATTCGTAAAACTGATAACACCGCTCTGTGTGTATCTTTTGATTTACAGAAAGTATTGAATACTCCAATGGGCGACAGTATGCTTTTATTTTACTCTCGAAAGTACACAGTGTTCAATTTAACATTTTACGAGAGTATCACCAGAGAAGGCTATTGCTACACATGGGGTGAATCCGAAGGCAAGAGAGGAAGTAACGAAGTTGCGACAATCATTGTCAAATACTTAAAAAGCCTGGATGAGAGAGCCATAGCGAAACGCGTAATATTTTATTGTGATTCGTGTCCAGGGCAGAATAAAAATAAAGTGATCCTAGCTGCCATTCACCACTTTTTACAAAAAAGTACATCAATTACAACTGTTCAGATAAATTATTTAATCCCTGGGCACACACAAATGCCGGTGGATAGCATGCACGCGGTAATCGAGAACAGCATTTCGAAGACGACTGTATGGGCACCATCCCAATGGGCAACTGTATTTCAACTAGCCAGAAAGACTATCAAGCCCTACAACGTGGAGGTTTTATCCCACTCAGATTTCTTAGGCTACGACCTATTAGCTGAGAAATACTTCCGTGGAAATCTGGTTGGCAAGACAAGCAAAATGGAGATAGTAACATTAAAGCAAAATGTACCAGATAAAATTTATGTAAGATACAGCTTTTCTGACATGGAACCAATACAGAGCATTGATGTGACAGGACTAAATCATTGGAGAGAAAAAGAAGTTACGCGAATTTACAAAGGTGTCCTGCCCTTGCCAAAACAGAAATACACAGATTTGATAAATCTGTGCAAGAAAAATACGATACCCAATCCATACCAAAGAGAGTATCAAGAATTTACAAGTTGTATAATAAAAGAAACCCTCCCAGAGACAGACGTGGAAGACTCTGATTCTGATTACCAATAATTATAGTTTTTTTAGGAAACTTTTTATTATTAAGGTTAAATAGGTATTTTTTTACGTTTCATTATCTTGGCAATGTTAATATTATAGTGAACATATCTTGTTTTAATACGTAATAATAATTAGAATAAAGTTTTAGTTTGATTAAAGCTGTTTAATTTTTTGATTCCCAACCAAACTACAAAAAACCCAACAGCACTACTTGTCATGTCACAAGTAGCTCTGTGGATCCAAAATATACAGCACAACCATTTTTCACAGCTTTTACACGATCAATTATGACACTTTATACTTTTATCGTGATTTATCAGCTAATTGACAATTGTTGTAAGGCTTAATGCCTGTATTTTGTTTTAAGGGAACAGTATATTAAGAATTTTTACCTATTCTTTTTTTGGTGATAATAGTTTTTTATGCTTTTAACTCTACATTGATATAGATAATGGTTGCACATTAGTCTAATAGACTAACAAAAATAAAATTCAAACTGGTAGTTAGACTTTTTTCCTGACTGAAAGTGGAAGTCATTTTGTCTAACATGTCAACTATCTCAGCATTCGGCATAGGTACAGAGTCATCTTTAAGCGTATAATATAGGCAAAAAAATACTCTTTCATATGTGGTATATGATATCTACAAATTTCTACCCATTAGATAACTATGATTTTTTTTCAAAAAAAAATCTTTTAAATGGCTCTCCTGTAAAGTTACCTATATGGACGTTAGACATTTCGCCTTTCCAGCGTCGATATGTATGTATGTATTTGCATGCCAATTTGACTATATCACCGTTATTTGTGAGTGTCTTCTTGTGAGTGTCTTATTTGTGAGTGTCTTATCCCTTTAACCATTTACGCAGTAATAGGGTAGTCTTTTGTTTTAAACACTTGAGGCGATAAATTTACTTATTTTGATATGAATTCATAATTGTTGATAATATGACTAATAAACATAACCTAACGATTTAAATTATTTTTTTAATACATAATACTGCTTTTTGTGACTTAAATATAAAATATAGACATATGCTGTCGCTGACTTTTTTGTAGGCCAAGCTCTACAACTTTTCTCTAGAACTCAATCATATATCTCTCATCGTTAACGCAGCGTTCGTAAGAAACGTTTTCGTTCGACCGTTTTTTCTCCGACTTACTTTGCAAATCCGACTACCACGAAAAAGTCTTTTCATTTTTCGGATTAATATATATCCTACATATATAGCCCTTTCAATTGGTAATCGGTTCAGTAGAGCCAGAGATTACGTCCTACAACCTCACATGGTTTTGGAGTCTACTGTCATGGTTTTGGGGTCTACTGTCATGTTGCCTTGTGCGTCACGCATTCCTAGTGGTATAGTCATTTTGGATGAAATCTGGCTGCGCATATGTGCATAAAAAGTTTTTTGTCCCGAGAGAACTATTTTTGATTTAAACTCGCTTCTTCGTCTTCTAATAAGACTAACACATGTATTGTTCGATAGCCGGTATTTTTAGTAATTAGCACTGGTTTTATTTCTGGTATAAGCTTTCCACAACTTAGATTTTGTTTTAATCATAGCTATTGATTCTGCATCGATCCAGGGTTTGTTGCGCGGTTTCCTAAGCTGCATTAAAGGAGCGTGCTTCTCTATGTTTACCTGCCAGATTTTCTCAAATGTTAACCATTTAGTTTGTGCGTCTGCATCATGAAGATTAATGTTGAGAGCTAAATTCAAGTCTGTTCGAAATTTCTCATAATTAATTTTGTGCAAAGCTCTCCTTGGTTCTGGGTTGTGTTTCGGTGGCACAATTTTGAAACTGAATCTGGAAATATAGGCATACATGATCAGTCTTTCCTATGTGTGAATCTATGCAAAGATTGGTTATCAGGCATTCATCGTTGCATAGGATTAGATCAAGCAGCGATGGTGTGTTGTTTTCCCTGAATCTTGTCGGTTGGGTCACAAGCTGCGTTAGACCACTATCCAAGAACATATCTTGGAATAACTGAGCGGAGTCGTCACATCTCTATGATGCTGTCAGGAGCCAGGTTATGTTTCGATAATAGAACTCCCCAGCAATAACCACAGTGTTGTTTTCTGCAGCTAGTTTAAGGTTGTTATAAAGTGAGAGGTCGTGTTGTTGCCAGTCTGGATCGTCTGGTCGGTATACACCGACTAGTAAAAAATAATGGTGGCTCACCCGGATGTCCATGTAGAGTGCTTCCACTGAGTCTAGACTGTACCTGGTGTTGACGCTGGCTGCTATAGGAATGCCGTTGATGTGGTTACTTATGTACATCGCAATGCCTCCGCCCCGCTTCTTGCAGTGATGCTTTCGGTCGTGCCGATACAGGGTATATCCAGGTATGTGGTATGTTCCGCTGCGATTTGCGGTTTCGAGCCAGGTTTCGACTAGCGTTACAATTGTTGGTTTTTTCGTATTTATTTCTAATATTAGTAGATCAAATTTAGGCGGTAACGAGTCCAGGTTTGTGTAAAGTAGGGTCATCGTGATGAAGGGCCAGAATACCGGTAATGCTACTGGGTTTTTGGAATTTTAACGATTGTCGGCCTCCTCTAATATATTTTATTGTGAGGTCCGCCTCGCCGGCTTCCATCCGAGCAGCTAGCTCTTTGCGCAGTTCCAACAATTGGTTGCGCTGCATAGGAGTAAGATCGGATGCGACAGAGATGTGGCCTGTTATTTCATTTTTATTTTTCAAAACATTACGTGCATCTTGTCTGGATTTGAATACTATTTTTACGGGTCTGGGCTTTTCACCAGGTTTACCGAGATGAATGATTTTCAAAATCTTGCTTTTTGGATCGTTTATGGCAGCTGTGAGTGACTCATTGGCTTTTTCCTCATCTGATTTGACCCTGTCTATCGCCGTGCCAGTGGAACATTCGGGAATGTTGTAAGTGATCACATTTTGGGTTCTATAATCCCTTTCCTTGATTTCTTTTATGATTTCTTCGCTCGGCAAAGTGGCAACTGAGTTGTTTATCTTGTTGTTGGTGAGTGCTGCGACGTCCAATCTCAGTTGTTCTATGCATTTGACAAGTTGTGGAACTTGGAAAAGTCTTACTTGCATCCAGAGCAGAGGAACATTAACACTCTTGCAGTCTTCAATGTCATGCACCGGGCTTCCGTGGCGCTCATTCCGCTGCATTTGATGCATAACTCTCGCTTACAGCCATCACACACAACTATATATATCACTTCCGAGCACTTTTTCACAGGTGAAACACTTTGCCGTCTTGTTTCCCACACTACCACACACTAATCAGATCTCAGGCTATCTATTTATTTTTAATTTGTATAATTTTATCAGTTATTTTATGTTTAATCAGTATTTAAAGTTGGAGCTCAACACCAGTAATTTTTTTCACTTTGAGGGTAGACCTGTCAAAAAAAAGTATCTAACTAAACTATCTAAAATATTTATGTTTTGGTCCGTTGCTATTATCACTTTATCTAAAATCAGTGTATTTAAAATTTGTCTAAATTTATCAAACAATATATCTAAGTTGCCGTTTGGAACCCTATATATACAAATAATTATTAATTTATTTCTTTTCAATTTTATTCCGCAACATTCGAAATGTTTTTCTACAGAAATGTTTTGAAAAACTTCATGGTAGGCTGCAATATCATTAAAAGGCTCTCCTTTTTTTATGTAAATAGCTACACCACCGCGAGAATATTGACTACGACAGAATTTAGATGCATCCTTCTGAAACCCAATGTTCGCATATGCAAACTATTTGTATGCCCGTTTTTTCATTTAAATACACCTCTAATTCATTCCGCCCTGTGTTTAAGCATTGTATGTATGTTCAGATAAAGCAATTTCATGTTTCTATTATTACATTTGGGATGAACAACATTAAAAATATTTTTATCAATATATATTTTTTTTGCAGTTGCTAGGCTTGATTCTCATAAAAAAGATGTTTGTTTTTTGAAGTAATAGTCGATTTTGCCTTTAAGCTGCTTGATTGGTTTATTTTGAAAAGTATTACTTTTCTGTTGTGATTGTGGGATTTCTTTTGGCTTAAAATAGTGATAAATTGTATTTTTGGTAATTGGACAACCTGTCGTGGTTTGTTCTGTGGCTGCCATTTTGTTTACTATAGAACTAAATAATGGTGCACTTTTCTTGAAGTTACTTTTCTTGATTTTACACAATTCAATGTTATTATAGGATAAATATTTATTGTGGTAATCTTTTGTCTTTATCGATTTTATGGTGCTATCAGCAATATAATTTATATTTTTGACGAGTGACAATTGTTAGCTTCTATAAAGGATGAATTTTGAAAATATGGTATATATTTTTTAATCTCCCGGTTCAACATAGTTGTATTTAAGTAAAATCCATATTCAATGCTAATAAAATGGATCTTGGTGTTAGATGTAACCTTCAAAAGATTTGACAGTTCATAGGAAAACAAGAGAGGATTTTTATCATTGCTCCCTGCGGAAATAATTATGTGGTCTTTTTTGTCATGTTTTGGCCGATAGTGTTAATATTGATAATTACATCCTTTAGTGACGCGTTCTCTTTAATGACTCCTTGGGACCTTGTACCCTTCAGTGTGTAATAAGTTTGATAGCCATGTGGTCAAACCTGAGGCAGATTGGTCGCCTAATACTACGATTCGTGGATAAATCTTCGTGTCAGCTGAGCGGCAATATGGTATATCGTGCGAAGATGCCTCTTGTGATTTTAACGTCTGTAGTTTCTTGCCCTTGTTGCGTTTGATGAAGTTTAGGTCGGTGTTTTCAAGGCATATGGTGTTTCTTGAAGATTTGGGTGTGTCCAAAATCGCTATGAATTGGCTATTGTTGAAATTTTTTCCTGAGGTTAACGTTTGTGTATATAGTTTCTTGTATCGGTTTGATAGCACAGTGGATTTGGATAGCTGCTGCTTTAAAATTTGGTTCTCTTGATTTAAATTTTCAATCTCATTGTGAGCACTTTCTAGTTCCAATTCTAGGGGGGGGATTTTATTCATGTAAGAAGAAATGTCTACATCTGGAATCCTGGATAAATTTGGAGTACTTACTGAGCGGTACAATATGCTCTGTTCACTTGAGTTGTTGACACTGTCATCGTTACTGCTGTGACTCCTGCTTGAAAAATCATCATTTCCAGTATGCGGATACCTCTTGTATTTTGCGAATTCATTCTGTTTTGTTGCTCTAGTTTGAGGTGTGGAATTTTTATAACTTTGATTTTTAGATGTCCATTCCGAGTTTTTTTTCAGTGTTTGTCTTGTTATCCTTGTCGTGGACATTTCTAGATTTCTTAGTGAATTCTTTGGATTAATATGCGTTAATAATATTACTCGCTACTGCGTTAATAATTAACTTACTGTTTCATCAAAATTTCCATGATGTTCGTATTCCGTGATTATTACCCAAGCTGGCAACGCCAGAAAGCGATATGACAGTTGTCAATATACTTGGGGGTATTCTTGGAGTTATTTTTACAACAACAGTAATATTTTTGTTTATTATTTATTTGATCCGTTGTATCTGTGACTGTTTTATGGCGCAAACAATGTTACTTCTTCGTATTGATTGTTTTACAATGATTTCCATCGAAATATTTGGGTTTTATTGACACTATTTAAATTATACCGAAGAACTGTTTACTTTCGTAAGTGTTCAGTCAGCGTTGCCAATTCGTATCGAAAGAAGATACTTCAATCTTAATTTCTGGCAGAGAAGTTTATATTAAAGACTATACACCCACCCTTGTGCAAATTAATGTGGACAAGGCATATTTTTCATACTGGTACAGATTTTGCTTCACGTTTCGTTATGTCAACAATATTAGCAGCTGTTAACGTCACATTAGTGTCAGGTAACCTCAATCAATCACACAGGCGTGTTGTTGTACGAGTAGTTTACAAATTTTTGAGTGTTTCGACTTTTTGGCGATACGTCTGAGATTTTTTACTTTTTCTTTAGTTTTCAGTGACAGTTTGGGTGTATATGAGTAATGGATATTTCAATAGAAGTTCGTTCTAAGGTTTTTACACTATCTGAACATACTGAAAAGACTCAAAGGCCGATTGTAGAAGAGTGTGGCATTTCTAAAAGTGCAGTTAACAAACTGATCAAACTCAATCGAGAAACTAACTCAATTTTACCACGAAGAGAGGGAAAATGTGGCCGAGAAAGAAAAACCACCAAGAAAAATTTTATGTTTTTGTTGAGGAACAGTAAAATAAACCCCACAAAGACCGGCGAAGACTTACAGAGAGAGCTAGCTGTTACTGGGACAAGTGTACATACCTCGACAGTACGGCGTCGACTGCTAGAAGTTGGGCGAAAGGCTCGCACACCCCTTAAGAAGCAACTCTTAACTGCTGTGATAAAGAAGAAAAGGATGGTTTAGGCACAGAAATATAAAGGGTGGACCCAAGATGACTGGTAAAATGTGTTGTTTTCAGATGAAAGCCATTTCTTTGTCCAGGGCATGCATCATCAGTTTGTTCGCCGGACCGATGGTGAATCACTTTCATTAGCTCACATTCAGCAATCAGTCAAACACTCCATGCGTTCATTTTTAGCACCAGTTTAAAATATCACATGAGGGCGGCGGATTCCAAGTCGGCGCTTCGCTTCAGTGCGCGAAATGTTTCAAGGCATTTATTAAACCTGGAAATTTGTGAAGTCGGTGCATAAAGTGAAGTGATCAAAGTGTTTTATTTTAGTTTTTTGCTTTAATTCGTCTCAATTGGAGGCATTTTGTGTTGCAAAAGGAAAAGCTCGATTTTTGAGATATATGGATGAGGAGTGATCGTTCGTTGACGGTAAAGGGACCCACCCATAAACTTACATGCACAGTCGAAAGTCGTGCACATCCGTAAGTATATCTCATTCAAACATAAGCATATTCCAATCCAAGCTGGGATTTCCTTCGCTGCTATTTAAGTAGCTTTTACCATATATAAATATTTACTATATATATATATATATATATATATATATATATATATATATATATATATATATATATATATATATATATATATATATATATATATATATATATATATATATATATATATATATATATATATATATATATATATATATATATATATATATATATATATATATATATATATATATATATATATATATATATATATATATATATATATATTTTTATTTAAAATAAAATTAGTAAAAGCTACTTAAAAAGTAGCGAAGGAAATCCCAGCTTGTATTGGGAAATGCTTATGTTTGAATGAGATATACTTACGGATGTGCACGACTTTCGACGGTGCAATGTAAGTTTAAAGGTCCTTTTGCAGTCGACTAACGATCACTATTCATCCATATATCTCATAAATAGGGCTTATCCTTATGCAACACAAAATGCCTTCAATTGAGACGAATTAAGCGAAAAAATAAAAAATTAAACTATTGATCACTTCGGCAAAGCCGTTTTCTAAATGATACCGACGTCTCTGCTGCAGAACTAACATTTGGACGGACACTCCGATTACCTGGAGATTTTTGTCAGCCTTCAAAGGACACCGCTCTCGATGCTACATATGTTGAAGAACTCCGCAACATCTCTCAAACCTAGCAGCCATTCCAACCAGAAAGTACACCAGGACAAACGTTTTTATACATCCAGAACTAAAAGATTGTACCCACGTTTTCCTGAGGTGTGACCACACACAAAAACCATTGTCACAACCGTTCGACGGACCGTATTTAGTCACGTCACGAAATGATAAGCAGTTCGACATAATCGTTAATAATAAAAAACGAACAGTCAGCTGCGACAGAATCAAACCCGCACATTACGTTGCACAACCTGATACCCCGTGTTCAACAACAACCGAAACGCCGACCGAAGCAGTACCAGCGCAGTCGACGCCCGATCGAAGTGCAAACTCAGACAGCAACAACAATGGCCCGAGCAAAGTACAATCGACACGTGCCGAATGTCAGCGAACCCGCAGCGGACGAGTAATCCGGAAGGTGACGCGTTTTGCAGACTTCACGAGTTAAACGGCAGAACCTGCGACCGACATTCGCCCGTCAACATTCGAGCAGTGCAGTCAACACCATGGGAACCAACCAGTCTAAAGATACAGAGACAGTGGTCAGCAACAATATCGTACCGACCACACTATCTGAGAAGACGACAGCCATTAGCAACCAGGCCGAGATCGTCATAATCATCATACTAGTAATCGTGGTAATCCTTTTACTAGCGAATTGCTCAACCAAGCTTCGTGAATCCGGACAAAAATGGATGAGGAAGCAGCTGACCCGAACCTACCTGATGAACCAGACACCGCCTACAGCAGCAAATTTGCCAGCAGCCCCATCTCAGCTTTATACAGTGAGTGAAGTGTAAGTGCAGTGCGGTACAGTGTTAGAGCTCAACGCTAACACACGTAGGTTAAGTCAACTTCTACGAACTTTTCTTCGTATATTTCACATGTTTTTTTACCAAACTGTTGTCACAGTTACATTTTCTTAACGCCTAGTTTTTTCAAGTTGCGTAATAATTTTATACACATTGTTTACAAATTGTTTAAATGTTACTACCTTTAAATTTTGTTTACAACGGTTAATCATTTTTGAGACCGGACAATATGTTTTACACCATTTACATTTGTTATGAGTTTTTTTACAAAACGCAACTTAGCATAAGACAAAGATTTTTCTTTTAATGCACGCTTTTGCAAAATAATTGGTTTTACATTCCTAACGTTTTAAATGCCTATATTTTATTGTGTTTACAGTTATATGTTTAATTGTAATTTTCTTACCAGAACAAGGCGAAAACGAGCCGTTTTCTGGGGGTGTGTAGTGTAGAGACTACGTCACAACATTGTAAGTAAATTTCACATTATTTTAATTCATATGTTGCCGCCTGTAAGTGTTACAACTGCAGAGAACGATTCGGAGTTAGACGAAATAATTACGCTGTAAACACTCAAGCGAACAGAGAGCCGTTCGCGCATCAGTATAACGAATGATCAAGCAACATCACTGTGTTTCCTTCTGCGCCGCGCCGCCCGCCTCGGTGACCAAACATTATTAATAACGTAGCATACTTTAGTTTTCTCTACAACGAACTAATAGTGCGCGTTACAGGGATCCTAATCATCCCCATACCCTCCGGTATAAGGCCATCTATCCCCGGCGCGTAAGTTGTCGCCGAAGCATTTTGCATAAATATTTGTGAGAAACAGCAAATGGACTATCTCAATTGACTAATCCTCATTCATTACCTACTTAAAAATGCAAATTACTCACTGTTCTCCAGTAAATGGCACAGAAACACTGCACAAACACCGTTTTTATCACCCATTTCGCGCGACTAAGCGCGGCCGTGAAAGCGGCCGGCGATCACTGACGTTTGACGTCTCAGCTCACTTTTTAAATCGTCCTTCGATATTGCCAGTCGGAAATCTTGAATTGGAGATATTTTGGCCATATCGTAGCGCCCTCAAAAAGCGTATAGTACCGCGTTTCGAATTGTAAATTGCATTTTTCGCAGCGGCGAGCGCTCCGTCCCGTAAGGGATGTTACGTAACTGGCGGGGGCCGACCTTTGGTTCCGCAAAGGATGTTACGGAGCGACCGGGTTAAGTTAAATATACATCTTTTTATCAACAAATTTGCGTTAATATGTAGTTTTACATAAAAACATAACCTCAAATTGTCGTGTTTCTCTGATCATCAAAACATTCGTTATTATCGCTAATTTTACAGATTTCATTAAAAGTTTTAGTTCATATCTATTGGCATAATCATTTTTTAAAGGATTCTTTACCTAATTAGCGCTATTATTAGCACAATCATATCCTCTATGTCGACATCATGTAATATTTTAGAGTGTTGTTTATTTTGAGTGCAAATAAATTACAGATTCCCAGAAGCGTTTGTGCAGTCCGCGGACTGAGTGAAATTGAGAGAGAGAGAGTCCACCTCATTTTCTAATACTATCTACGATAACGGCTTCAGGTAAATATTTAATTGATCTTCTTCTACAACAACTGTATAAGCTTTTATTTGTAATGCATGCAATAAGATAGCTTTTTTTAACCTGCCCGGCCACAGCTAACCTGGCCTCGTTTAAGAATATCACAGCAATATCGACGTTCTATCAGTCGAGAGCCATAAGACTGATAGAACGGAGTGGTTTGCCTCGTATACCTCATTATATATATGTATCCTTTCATTAATTTTGACTTAAATTTCAGATTACGAGATTCATTGTTGCATTCCAAGGACAAAATACGTTGGATCTGGATAAAATACGATTTACGTTAACACCTTAAGGTAATTATTAGGTTATTCGTTTTTTATCTTTATTAACATTAACTTCATGAAGGTAGAGCCCCACCGACATTGTTTTACGTTTATTTTGTTATCGTCGAGGTGTGCCGATTGATAACCACACTACAAACTTGTTCGAGCGTGCTCGCAGTGATTTGCAGATTATCGGTTTTTGAGACGAACCCAAAAGCCTTTCATTGTGCGTGGAGCGTTAAGTCTGCACGAGCATGCCTTGCGTGGAGCGTTGAGTCTGTATCTGTATGCAGCTTTTCCCAAGACGATAGGGAACGATGATGATCAAGCGAGCGATACTCAATGACGATGATCATCATCGATGCTATTATCGACTGACTGGAAACAATTTTATTATGTAGTCGAACATATCAAACGAATTCGAACCAGCTAGGGTTTAAATATCACCGCTAATACTAGCTTTTATTTTTTAGATGCCGAGGCGATGCTGTATTCCCGGATGCAAATCAAATTATGACTCTGCGTTGAAAACTGAAGAACTTCCCGTTTCAACATTTTCTTTCCCGAAGGTAGATAATTTTCGTACGCGATGGACCAGGGCTATATTTCGGTTGGCACCACCTTAATACAGGTTATTCCTAGTAAGGTGGTAAACCATTAATTTTCCACTCTTAATTTTACCTTTAGAAAAACTACAAAATTATTTTTTTACCATAGAACAGCTCTCGTTATTGTTCGATGTTATTGATTTAATGATAAAAATATTATTGTACATGGTTCCTAAGATCTGAATTTGCTTAATAAAATTTTATATTTGCATTACTAAAATGACAACAAAAGGAAATGTTAAATTATTAATTACTAGCTGACCCGTGCCCACTTCGTTGGGCGGTAAAACTTTTTACTTGTGATGAAATTATGAGTGTGGTTTGGATAGTACTGAGTTCTATGATTTATTTCCTGACTGCCAAAAGAAGGGTTATACTTTTACTGCATATCGACGCTGGAAAGGCGAAATGTCTAACAGACCATTTTGGCGAAATCGAGTTATATACATGGTTGAAATCAGAAAAAAAATCTGCATCTAATGAGCTCGGTTTCACGGCAATCGGAGCAACTTTTTGGTCTGTTAGATATTTTGAAATGCACCTAAATATTGACTAATCGCTTCTAACAGACCTCAAAAACAGTACTTTTTAGAAAAAATGACTCGTTAGCTAATTAAGATAAAACATTTAGGATCTTAACCAACTAGCTTTTTCCTTATTTGGAAATCGTTAGCATATAAGAAGTTTATCCCCCCAGTATTTTCATTAAAGTGTTGATTTTAATCGTTATTCCTTGCTCAGAAAACAAAATTATTGCACGTTAGTCACTTATCCTGACTACGAATAATAAAAAAAATGGATGTTAGCATTTTTTCCTTACTTTGAATTTATGCTCAAGAGCACGTCAGTCAAATAGGTTTACTGAATTTTAATCAGATTTGGTACGTTATGGATATATCATAAATGTGTTTGACGGCAATATTGGAATTTAGTTAAAAAGAAATATTATAAAAATATCCATAAAGGTCGATTAGACATTTAAAAAGTTGTGTTGCATCGGTAAATATGGTTTGTTAAACGTTTGATGACAAGCATTGGGCAACGCTATATAAGCCAAACGTCGATGCGCGGTCGGTTAGACAGCGTCCGACCGTGATTGGGTGAAGACGTGTGGCTTACGTGCAATAACTTCGCTACTTCGTGGTCGCTACAATAACTTCGGTGGTCATAAATGTAAGGTGAGTGAAGGTTTCTTTTCAAAGTATATAAAGCTTCAACATAACTGTGTAAACATTGCGTTGACGATTTTGTTTTGTGTAACTGATGTTTATTACAAGCTTTTATTACTTGCAATGTTTGTAAATTGTATGTTGTTTAGGTCAAATCTTGCAAACTGAATTAGAACTACTTCCTTTTTATCCTCCTGAGTTGAATTTTTACATGTTGGTTTAGTTCCGATGACAATGCATTTTTATGGTAAGCATGACCTGAACTGACATTCTGGACATGCTCCAGATAAAGGAACTCTTCAGCGATTAACAGCACAGACACGAATTTTTTATAGGCATTTAGTTATGTTAGCCTATTTTAAAATCCACCATGACATAGCTGCTGGACTCAGGGTTAGCTCCCGACGAGAGAATTCCTCAATGGTTAGCAGCACAGACACAAAATTTTGTATACGAACTTAATTATGATAGCTCGTTTAAAGTTCCACCATGACATGACATGACATGGCTGCTGGACTCAGGGTTGGCTCCCAACGACTGAACTCCTCGATGGTTAGCAGCACAGAGACGAAATGTTGTGTACGAACTTAAATATGATAGCCCTTTTTAAGTTCCACCATGACCTGGCTGCTGGACTCAAAGTTGGCTTCCAACGATGGAACTCCTCGATGGTTAGCAGCACAGAGATGAAATGTTGTGTACAAACTTAATTATGATAGCCCGTTTTAAGTTCCACCATGACATGGCTGCTGCACTGATGGTTGGCTTCCGACGAGAGAACTCCTCGATGGTTAGCACCACAGACATTAAATGTTGTCATACAATACAAGCAAGCGTTGCGAGCTTTGCAACAACTAACACAACAGATTTTAAAAGCTTGTTTTTTAAAAATGTGTTTTTACCATTAACTTATTTTTAAAATGTTGTGAACTAGTTTAAGTGATTGTGTGGTTATGGTACTTATATTTAGAATTAATTTTTAATGTTTAGGAATTAATAATGAATGAACTTGCTATTGTTTAACTACCGCTTAATGAACATAATTTCAGTGCGCGGTGAAGGTGGCACTAATAAATAGCCACTAACAATCATGCAAAGAAATCGGGCCAGCCGCATTGTCGACAGGGTAAAATCGATGGATCGATCTGTTCGACGAAAACTGTCATTTGATGTTTTGGAAAGCTCCCCCGACCATTCAACGCGGGCAACATCTCTTCCAAATGCAGGTATAATAAGATTAAAACCTACGTTATATACCTACTTCTATTATTAAACCAGATTTTAATTATACCAGCTTATCCTGTAATCATACCAGCTTTAAATAACCTAAGTATCAATTGAACGAGCAAATCGAGTTTTTAAAGTCTACTGGGACAAATTGGAGTTAGTATCTTTGTATCCTAATTTTGTTCCAGATGAGATCGAAAACTCTCCCCCTGCTTCTGATGTTGTCCAAGCACAAGTGCATGTGCCTTCGTCCAAAAAAATTTTCATTCTTAATGGTAAGTATAGTAATTGGTAAACAAAACAAACCAAATCGCCTGTATAATTGCGTATCAATTACTTATCTAATTATAATTTTTTTAGAAAAGAGGTTCCAACCTCCGAAGAAGGACGAAATAAGCGATTTAATTTTGAAGGAAATAGAGCCTTCATCTGCTCTTATTAATCAAGAAGAAATGCAAAAAGCTCCATACGAAATAAAAAATCAACTTGAAGGTAGTTGTAGTAATAGTCATAATTATTAATAGCTTACTTTCTTTGGTTCATCGTTCGATAGTACTAATGTTAGTATCTCTATTAATAAATTAATCATAAATATTTTGTTTAACAGTTCACCCCATCGACATGCATAAACATGACGTCACGCATAATCATATTATAATAGCAATGTATGACGAAAGCCAGCCTGAAAGGAGTACTATTCTTCAAAAACTTGAAATGCATAGTATTATAGGTATAAATTGTTCATAATCCAGATTACATTGTATAAAAAAAAAGAATCTAAATAATAACTAAATTCATTACTTCAGTAGGTAGTGTAAACGAGTGGGTAACTCGTTTATAAACTTGAAATATTTATTTTATTTCAGATAATCCTATTATTACCCGTAAACTAGAAAATGATAAAGAGGTCATGATAGAGGCAATAGATGATGGAGGTCAACCTGAAAAAGAAGCTGGTAGGTAACAAATGCAATACATTTCGTTTCTTATTACTTGTTTATTATTTTACTTTGTTTATTATTACTTGCAAACTACAACATTTGCTCTCTTCCTTTCCTATTTTACTTCGCTTAATGCTCAATATTGGTTCAGTGTCTTAAATTTACTATTTTTGAGGCAGGGAGCTCTCCGTATATGAACTATGGAGTCAGTGTTTTTATTATTTAATACGTAAATATTTGCACTGACTACTAAACCATACATTGTGTGTAGTACGATTTATGCACAGTGCCAACTATTTGTTCACTTAGACTCTATTCATCATTTATTATTTATTATCTTCCTGATAATGATTTGAAATGTTTAAAAGGGTCTTTTTTTCATTTTAATTTCAGATACAGAACACAACGAGGATGCTACTCCATTAATCGTAAATGCAAATCCTACATCTCAAAAGCGTAAAACTAAAGAACGGAAAGTAAACACAAAAAAAAATTTCATTGATTATGTGTCTGATGATGAATTACTAGATTACCAGTGGGATTCCTGTCATGGGATGGAACTCAGCTAAGCGAAAGTGATGAATCTGATGAAGACGAGAATAAAAGAAAGAAGAAGAAACGTAAAAGTCAAAAATTCGAAAAGATCTTCGAAGAAGACGAAGTCGTAGGCGAAAGAGGACTGAAACGAAAGAAGATTAACATGAAAAAAACTCGATCTCAGTTACGTCAAGCTGGCAAAGCGTATTCAACAGTGAAAGGAAAAAATATTCCTGAGAAGACACTTCAACCAAATCCATGTGCAGAAGCCAAGAAATGCCCTTTTAAATGTGTAGATGTTTCAGAAGAAAAACGAAAAGCCATCTTCCAGCATTTCAATGATTTAAATTTGCAACGAAAAGGTGATTGGCTAGTGGCAATGACTTCAAAGAATGAAACAGAAAGAAAAAGAAATAAGGACGCTAATCGACGTCATTACTCGTTTAAATATTATATAAATGAAGGTGAAGGTCGAAGACAAGTGTGTCTACGATTTATGATGAATACACTCGATACGCCACAAAAATTTATACACTACACACTAAGCCAAGCCGAAGATATGGGATCCGCGAAATTAGATATGAGAGGTAAAGCTACTCCAGGTAATAAGACCAAGAGTGAGGTGCTAGAGGCAGTTGTAAATTTTATAAAAAATTTACCAGCAGTACCATCTCATTATTGTCGCAAAGACTCTACCCGCCTCTATTTGCCGAGTGAAATGAAAAATTTAACAAATCTCTATGATAAATATAAAACTTCACAAAGGGAAAAGAGCCTTGAATTTGTAGGTGAAAAAATATTTCGAAACATTTTTATAAATGATTTTAATATAGCATTCCACGTACCAAAAAAAGATAAATGCCAGACCTGTACAGCTTTTCAGAATTTTACAAATCCAAGTGAGGCAGTAAAAGAAAAAAAAGAAAAACATGATAAAGAAAAGGAACTGTCATGTGAGAGATTTCAATTTCATCAAAAGATTCGTAAAACTGATAACACCGCTCTGTGTGTATCTTTTGATTTACAGAAAGTATTGAATACTCCAATGGGCGACAGTATGCTTTTATTTTACTCTCGAAAGTACACAGTGTTCAATTTAACATTTTACGAGAGTATCACCAGAGAAGGCTATTGCTACACATGGGGTGAATCCGAAGGCAAGAGAGGAAGTAACGAAGTTGCGACAATCATTGTCAAATACTTAAAAAGCCTGGATGAGAGAGCCATAGCGAAACGCGTAATATTTTATTGTGATTCGTGTCCAGGGCAGAATAAAAATAAAGTGATCCTAGCTGCCATTCACCACTTTTTACAAAAAAGTACATCAATTACAACTGTTCAGATAAATTATTTAATCCCTGGGCACACACAAATGCCGGTGGATAGCATGCACGCGGTAATCGAGAACAGCATTTCGAAGACGACTGTATGGGCACCATCCCAATGGGCAACTGTATTTCAACTAGCCAGAAAGACTATCAAGCCCTACAACGTGGAGGTTTTATCCCACTCAGATTTCTTAGGCTACGACCTATTAGCTGAGAAATACTTCCGTGGAAATCTGGTTGGCAAGACAAGCAAAATGGAGATAGTAACATTAAAGCAAAATGTACCAGATAAAATTTATGTAAGATACAGCTTTTCTGACATGGAACCAATACAGAGCATTGATGTGACAGGACTAAATCATTGGAGAGAAAAAGAAGTTACGCGAATTTACAAAGGTGTCCTGCCCTTGCCAAAACAGAAATACACAGATTTGATAAATCTGTGCAAGAAAAATACGATACCCAATCCATACCAAAGAGAGTATCAAGAATTTACAAGTTGTATAATAAAAGAAACCCTCCCAGAGACAGACGTGGAAGACTCTGATTCTGATTACCAATAATTATAGTTTTTTTAGGAAACTTTTTATTATTAAGGTTAAATAGGTATTTTTTTACGTTTCATTATCTTGGCAATGTTAATATTATAGTGAACATATCTTGTTTTAATACGTAATAATAATTAGAATAAAGTTTTAGTTTGATTAAAGCTGTTTAATTTTTTGATTCCCAACCAAACTACAAAAAACCCAACAGCACTACTTGTCATGTCACAAGTAGCTCTGTGGATCCAAAATATACAGCACAACCATTTTTCACAGCTTTTACACGATCAATTATGACACTTTATACTTTTATCGTGATTTATCAGCTAATTGACAATTGTTGTAAGGCTTAATGCCTGTATTTTGTTTTAAGGGAACAGTATATTAAGAATTTTTACCTATTCTTTTTTTGGTGATAATAGTTTTTTATGCTTTTAACTCTACATTGATATAGATAATGGTTGCACATTAGTCTAATAGACTAACAAAAATAAAATTCAAACTGGTAGTTAGACTTTTTTCCTGACTGAAAGTGGAAGTCATTTTGTCTAACATGTCAACTATCTCAGCATTCGGCATAGGTACAGAGTCATCTTTAAGCGTATAATATAGGCAAAAAAATACTCTTTCATATGTGGTATATGATATCTACAAATTTCTACCCATTAGATAACTATGATTTTTTTTCAAAAAAAAATCTTTTAAATGGCTCTCCTGTAAAGTTACCTATATGGACGTTAGACATTTCGCCTTTCCAGCGTCGATATGTATGTATGTATTTGCATGCCAATTTGACTATATCACCGTTATTTGTGAGTGTCTTCTTGTGAGTGTCTTATTTGTGAGTGTCTTATCCCTTTAACCATTTACGCAGTAATAGGGTAGTCTTTTGTTTTAAACACTTGAGGCGATAAATTTACTTATTTTGATATGAATTCATAATTGTTGATAATATGACTAATAAACATAACCTAACGATTTAAATTATTTTTTTAATACATAATACTGCTTTTTGTGACTTAAATATAAAATATAGACATATGCTGTCGCTGACTTTTTTGTAGGCCAAGCTCTACAACTTTTCTCTAGAACTCAATCATATATCTCTCATCGTTAACGCAGCGTTCGTAAGAAACGTTTTCGTTCGACCGTTTTTTCTCCGACTTACTTTGCAAATCCGACTACCACGAAAAAGTCTTTTCATTTTTCGGATTAATATATATCCTACATATATAGCCCTTTCAATTGGTAATCGGTTCAGTAGAGCCAGAGATTACGTCCTACAACCTCACATGGTTTTGGAGTCTACTGTCATGGTTTTGGGGTCTACTGTCATGTTGCCTTGTGCGTCACGCATTCCTAGTGGTATAGTCATTTTGGATGAAATCTGGCTGCGCATATGTGCATAAAAAGTTTTTTGTCCCGAGAGAACTATTTTTGATTTAAACTCGCTTCTTCGTCTTCTAATAAGACTAACACATGTATTGTTCGATAGCCGGTATTTTTAGTAATTAGCACTGGTTTTATTTCTGGTATAAGCTTTCCACAACTTAGATTTTGTTTTAATCATAGCTATTGATTCTGCATCGATCCAGGGTTTGTTGCGCGGTTTCCTAAGCTGCATTAAAGGAGCGTGCTTCTCTATGTTTACCTGCCAGATTTTCTCAAATGTTAACCATTTAGTTTGTGCGTCTGCATCATGAAGATTAATGTTGAGAGCTAAATTCAAGTCTGTTCGAAATTTCTCATAATTAATTTTGTGCAAAGCTCTCCTTGGTTCTGGGTTGTGTTTCGGTGGCACAATTTTGAAACTGAATCTGGAAATATAGGCATACATGATCAGTCTTTCCTATGTGTGAATCTATGCAAAGATTGGTTATCAGGCATTCATCGTTGCATAGGATTAGATCAAGCAGCGATGGTGTGTTGTTTTCCCTGAATCTTGTCGGTTGGGTCACAAGCTGCGTTAGACCACTATCCAAGAACATATCTTGGAATAACTGAGCGGAGTCGTCACATCTCTATGATGCTGTCAGGAGCCAGGTTATGTTTCGATAATAGAACTCCCCAGCAATAACCACAGTGTTGTTTTCTGCAGCTAGTTTAAGGTTGTTATAAAGTGAGAGGTCGTGTTGTTGCCAGTCTGGATCGTCTGGTCGGTATACACCGACTAGTAAAAAATAATGGTGGCTCACCCGGATGTCCATGTAGAGTGCTTCCACTGAGTCTAGACTGTACCTGGTGTTGACGCTGGCTGCTATAGGAATGCCGTTGATGTGGTTACTTATGTACATCGCAATGCCTCCGCCCCGCTTCTTGCAGTGATGCTTTCGGTCGTGCCGATACAGGGTATATCCAGGTATGTGGTATGTTCCGCTGCGATTTGCGGTTTCGAGCCAGGTTTCGACTAGCGTTACAATTGTTGGTTTTTTCGTATTTATTTCTAATATTAGTAGATCAAATTTAGGCGGTAACGAGTCCAGGTTTGTGTAAAGTAGGGTCATCGTGATGAAGGGCCAGAATACCGGTAATGCTACTGGGTTTTTGGAATTTTAACGATTGTCGGCCTCCTCTAATATATTTTATTGTGAGGTCCGCCTCGCCGGCTTCCATCCGAGCAGCTAGCTCTTTGCGCAGTTCCAACAATTGGTTGCGCTGCATAGGAGTAAGATCGGATGCGACAGAGATGTGGCCTGTTATTTCATTTTTATTTTTCAAAACATTACGTGCATCTTGTCTGGATTTGAATACTATTTTTACGGGTCTGGGCTTTTCACCAGGTTTACCGAGATGAATGATTTTCAAAATCTTGCTTTTTGGATCGTTTATGGCAGCTGTGAGTGACTCATTGGCTTTTTCCTCATCTGATTTGACCCTGTCTATCGCCGTGCCAGTGGAACATTCGGGAATGTTGTAAGTGATCACATTTTGGGTTCTATAATCCCTTTCCTTGATTTCTTTTATGATTTCTTCGCTCGGCAAAGTGGCAACTGAGTTGTTTATCTTGTTGTTGGTGAGTGCTGCGACGTCCAATCTCAGTTGTTCTATGCATTTGACAAGTTGTGGAACTTGGAAAAGTCTTACTTGCATCCAGAGCAGAGGAACATTAACACTCTTGCAGTCTTCAATGTCATGCACCGGGCTTCCGTGGCGCTCATTCCGCTGCATTTGATGCATAACTCTCGCTTACAGCCATCACACACAACTATATATATCACTTCCGAGCACTTTTTCACAGGTGAAACACTTTGCCGTCTTGTTTCCCACACTACCACACACTAATCAGATCTCAGGCTATCTATTTATTTTTAATTTGTATAATTTTATCAGTTATTTTATGTTTAATCAGTATTTAAAGTTGGAGCTCAACACCAGTAATTTTTTTCACTTTGAGGGTAGACCTGTCAAAAAAAAGTATCTAACTAAACTATCTAAAATATTTATGTTTTGGTCCGTTGCTATTATCACTTTATCTAAAATCAGTGTATTTAAAATTTGTCTAAATTTATCAAACAATATATCTAAGTTGCCGTTTGGAACCCTATATATACAAATAATTATTAATTTATTTCTTTTCAATTTTATTCCGCAACATTCGAAATGTTTTTCTACAGAAATGTTTTGAAAAACTTCATGGTAGGCTGCAATATCATTAAAAGGCTCTCCTTTTTTTATGTAAATAGCTACACCACCGCGAGAATATTGACTACGACAGAATTTAGATGCATCCTTCTGAAACCCAATGTTCGCATATGCAAACTATTTGTATGCCCGTTTTTTCATTTAAATACACCTCTAATTCATTCCGCCCTGTGTTTAAGCATTGTATGTATGTTCAGATAAAGCAATTTCATGTTTCTATTATTACATTTGGGATGAACAACATTAAAAATATTTTTATCAATATATATTTTTTTTGCAGTTGCTAGGCTTGATTCTCATAAAAAAGATGTTTGTTTTTTGAAGTAATAGTCGATTTTGCCTTTAAGCTGCTTGATTGGTTTATTTTGAAAAGTATTACTTTTCTGTTGTGATTGTGGGATTTCTTTTGGCTTAAAATAGTGATAAATTGTATTTTTGGTAATTGGACAACCTGTCGTGGTTTGTTCTGTGGCTGCCATTTTGTTTACTATAGAACTAAATAATGGTGCACTTTTCTTGAAGTTACTTTTCTTGATTTTACACAATTCAATGTTATTATAGGATAAATATTTATTGTGGTAATCTTTTGTCTTTATCGATTTTATGGTGCTATCAGCAATATAATTTATATTTTTGACGAGTGACAATTGTTAGCTTCTATAAAGGATGAATTTTGAAAATATGGTATATATTTTTTAATCTCCCGGTTCAACATAGTTGTATTTAAGTAAAATCCATATTCAATGCTAATAAAATGGATCTTGGTGTTAGATGTAACCTTCAAAAGATTTGACAGTTCATAGGAAAACAAGAGAGGATTTTTATCATTGCTCCCTGCGGAAATAATTATGTGGTCTTTTTTGTCATGTTTTGGCCGATAGTGTTAATATTGATAATTACATCCTTTAGTGACGCGTTCTCTTTAATGACTCCTTGGGACCTTGTACCCTTCAGTGTGTAATAAGTTTGATAGCCATGTGGTCAAACCTGAGGCAGATTGGTCGCCTAATACTACGATTCGTGGATAAATCTTCGTGTCAGCTGAGCGGCAATATGGTATATCGTGCGAAGATGCCTCTTGTGATTTTAACGTCTGTAGTTTCTTGCCCTTGTTGCGTTTGATGAAGTTTAGGTCGGTGTTTTCAAGGCATATGGTGTTTCTTGAAGATTTGGGTGTGTCCAAAATCGCTATGAATTGGCTATTGTTGAAATTTTTTCCTGAGGTTAACGTTTGTGTATATAGTTTCTTGTATCGGTTTGATAGCACAGTGGATTTGGATAGCTGCTGCTTTAAAATTTGGTTCTCTTGATTTAAATTTTCAATCTCATTGTGAGCACTTTCTAGTTCCAATTCTAGGGGGGGGATTTTATTCATGTAAGAAGAAATGTCTACATCTGGAATCCTGGATAAATTTGGAGTACTTACTGAGCGGTACAATATGCTCTGTTCACTTGAGTTGTTGACACTGTCATCGTTACTGCTGTGACTCCTGCTTGAAAAATCATCATTTCCAGTATGCGGATACCTCTTGTATTTTGCGAATTCATTCTGTTTTGTTGCTCTAGTTTGAGGTGTGGAATTTTTATAACTTTGATTTTTAGATGTCCATTCCGAGTTTTTTTTCAGTGTTTGTCTTGTTATCCTTGTCGTGGACATTTCTAGATTTCTTAGTGAATTCTTTGGATTAATATGCGTTAATAATATTACTCGCTACTGCGTTAATAATTAACTTACTGTTTCATCAAAATTTCCATGATGTTCGTATTCCGTGATTATTACCCAAGCTGGCAACGCCAGAAAGCGATATGACAGTTGTCAATATACTTGGGGGTATTCTTGGAGTTATTTTTACAACAACAGTAATATTTTTGTTTATTATTTATTTGATCCGTTGTATCTGTGACTGTTTTATGGCGCAAACAATGTTACTTCTTCGTATTGATTGTTTTACAATGATTTCCATCGAAATATTTGGGTTTTATTGACACTATTTAAATTATACCGAAGAACTGTTTACTTTCGTAAGTGTTCAGTCAGCGTTGCCAATTCGTATCGAAAGAAGATACTTCAATCTTAATTTCTGGCAGAGAAGTTTATATTAAAGACTATACACCCACCCTTGTGCAAATTAATGTGGACAAGGCATATTTTTCATACTGGTACAGATTTTGCTTCACGTTTCGTTATGTCAACAATATTAGCAGCTGTTAACGTCACATTAGTGTCAGGTAACCTCAATCAATCACACAGGCGTGTTGTTGTACGAGTAGTTTACAAATTTTTGAGTGTTTCGACTTTTTGGCGATACGTCTGAGATTTTTTACTTTTTCTTTAGTTTTCAGTGACAGTTTGGGTGTATATGAGTAATGGATATTTCAATAGAAGTTCGTTCTAAGGTTTTTACACTATCTGAACATACTGAAAAGACTCAAAGGCCGATTGTAGAAGAGTGTGGCATTTCTAAAAGTGCAGTTAACAAACTGATCAAACTCAATCGAGAAACTAACTCAATTTTACCACGAAGAGAGGGAAAATGTGGCCGAGAAAGAAAAACCACCAAGAAAAATTTTATGTTTTTGTTGAGGAACAGTAAAATAAACCCCACAAAGACCGGCGAAGACTTACAGAGAGAGCTAGCTGTTACTGGGACAAGTGTACATACCTCGACAGTACGGCGTCGACTGCTAGAAGTTGGGCGAAAGGCTCGCACACCCCTTAAGAAGCAACTCTTAACTGCTGTGATAAAGAAGAAAAGGATGGTTTAGGCACAGAAATATAAAGGGTGGACCCAAGATGACTGGTAAAATGTGTTGTTTTCAGATGAAAGCCATTTCTTTGTCCAGGGCATGCATCATCAGTTTGTTCGCCGGACCGATGGTGAATCACTTTCATTAGCTCACATTCAGCAATCAGTCAAACACTCCATGCGTTCATTTTTAGCACCAGTTTAAAATATCACATGAGGGCGGCGGATTCCAAGTCGGCGCTTCGCTTCAGTGCGCGAAATGTTTCAAGGCATTTATTAAACCTGGAAATTTGTGAAGTCGGTGCATAAAGTGAAGTGATCAAAGTGTTTTATTTTAGTTTTTTGCTTTAATTCGTCTCAATTGGAGGCATTTTGTGTTGCAAAAGGAAAAGCTCGATTTTTGAGATATATGGATGAGGAGTGATCGTTCGTTGACGGTAAAGGGACCCACCCATAAACTTACATGCACAGTCGAAAGTCGTGCACATCCGTAAGTATATCTCATTCAAACATAAGCATATTCCAATCCAAGCTGGGATTTCCTTCGCTGCTATTTAAGTAGCTTTTACCATATATAAATATTTACTATATATATATATATATATATATATATATATATATATATATATATATATATATATATATATATATATATATATATATATATATATATATATATATATATATATATATATATATATATATATATATATATATATATATATATATATATATATATATATATATTTTTTTTTATTTAAAATAAAATTAGTAAAAGCTACTTAAAAAGTAGCGAAGGAAATCCCAGCTTGTATTGGGAAATGCTTATGTTTGAATGAGATATACTTACGGATGTGCACGACTTTCGACGGTGCAATGTAAGTTTAAAGGTCCTTTTGCAGTCGACTAACGATCACTATTCATCCATATATCTCATAAATAGGGCTTATCCTTATGCAACACAAAATGCCTTCAATTGAGACGAATTAAGCGAAAAAATAAAAAATTAAACTATTGATCACTTCGGCAAAGCCGTTTTCTAAATGAAAGTGACATTACGAAATAATTCAAATTTCGAATGCCACCAACATTTAAAATATGATACAATTGGCTGAGTTTGTATATATATATTGGAGAGTATATATATATATATATATTTATTTAAAATAAAATTAGTAAAAGCTACTTAAAAAGTAGCGAAGGAAATCCCAGCTTGTATTGGGAAATGCTTATGTTTGAATGAGATATACTTACGGATGTGCACGACTTTCGACGGTGCAATGTAAGTTTAAAGGTCCTTTTGCAGTCGACTAACGATCACTATTCATCCATATATCTCATAAATAGGGCTTATCCTTATGCAACACAAAATGCTTTCAATTGAGACGAATTAAGCGAAAAAATAAAAAATTAAACTATTGATCACTTCGGGAAAGCCGTTTTCTAAATGAAAGTGACATTACGAAATAATTAAAATTTCGAATGCCACCAACATTTAAAATATGATACAATTGGCTGAGTTTGTTATCAATGAGCCATTAAATCGAAATAAAACTAAAAAAACCTCCATTTGCTCAATGAAATGAAAGAAGAAACTTCAATCTTAATTTCTGGCAGAGGAGTTTATAATAAAGATTGCATAATGTTATCAAAATAAGGTAAACCTATATAAAATTGTATAATATTAAAAAATTGTAAAGAAATATTGTAGAAAACAGTATAATATTGTTATATTTGATAAGGTTTGTAAAGAAATCCGTTTATAGGATGATGTTTTTATTTAAAATAAAATTAGTAAAAGCTACTTAAAAAGTAGCGAAGGAAATCCCAGTTTGTATTGGGAAATGCTTATGTTTGAATGAGATATACTTACGGATGTGCACGACTTTCGACGGTGCAATGTAAGTTTAAAGGTCCTTTTGCAGTCGACTAACGATCACTATTCATCCATATATCTCATAAATAGGGCTTATCCTTATGCAACACAAAATGCCTTCAATTGAGACGAATTAAGCGAAAAAATAAAAAATTAAACTATTGATCACTTCGGCAAAGCCGTTTTCTAAATGAAAGTGACATTACGAAATAATTCAAATTTCGAATGCCACCAACATTTAAAATATGATACAATTGGCTGAGTTTGTTATCAACGAGCCATTAAATCGAAATAAAACTAAAAAAACCTCCATATGCTCAATGAAATGAAAGAAGAAACTTCAATCTTAATTTCTGGCAGAGGAGTTTATAATAAAGATTGCATAATGTTATCAAAATAAGGTAAACCTATATAAAATTGTATAATATTAAAAAAATGTAAAGAAATATTGTAGAAAACAGTATAATATTGTTATATTTGATAAGGTTTGTAAAGAAATCCGTTTATAGGATGATGTTTTTATTTAAAATAAAATTAGTAAAAGCTACTTAAAAAGTAGCGAAGGAAATCCCAGCTTGTATTGGGAAATGCTTATGTTTGAATGAGATATACTTATATATACATATACATTTATATATATACATATACATTTATATATATATACATATACATATACATCTTCACTGGACTCGCTGTTTAGCCTGAGCTGTTGAGACCATTTTTTAACTGTTGAATACGAAGTAGAAGAGTTCTTGTACACTTTGTCCATACGATCTTTGATCAATTTCGGTGTAATCCCCTCTTTAGTAAGGAATTTCATAACTGCACGATGTTTGAGACTAATTACTTTGTCGGAATTGGCTGACATGGTGATGCTTTGGCGATTGCTGTGCAGAAACTAAACATCCAAATTGAATGCATTTTTTTCTGCAGCCTATTGACACATGATACTAATTACCGGGATTACTCATTACGCAGAAAATAACCTGGAACTGTATTCCAGGTAAGTCCAAACCACAAAATCCAAACCACACCAACAAGATGGAGGAAATGCGAGACGACAGTAGACGAAGCTTAAACTTACCCAGCTCATCCAACAGCAGCGGAGGCAGATCGCTTAGTAGTGGTACTCGTGAGTATCCTGATCTTTTTATTATAGTCTGGGAGCTAATGAATTTTTTCGATTCTGATTTTCCCAGTCACTAAACGTCGATAGGATTATTCAGTGACTATTCTAAGCAGCAGACATATATTTTGCAGGGGCGTTGTCCGGTGGGTTGAGCTGGAAAATGCTTTTGAGAATACAAATGTGAAAATCGTTTGTTCAAAAATGAAAATCGTTTTACTGTCTAGTCAAATGCAACACTGATTAGAAAAAATAATCTGGCTGATCTATATATGTAGGTCTGGCACCTGAAAAACTGATCAAATTGATGGTCACTATTTTTGCAGGGTTATAACTGCAGTATAGGAACCTCTACTAGATTGTTGATTTTTAAACGTCACAGGACTATATTCACCACGCAGATTCCGAATCTGCAATAAACTTTTGTCGCTCTCAATAAATAAGCGAGATATAGGCATTTAAAGTTTGCATACTAAACGTCAACAAATCGGCCATATTGTTTCAGAAGTAGTGTCAGTAAATAGTCAATATATCGCTAGTTCTCTAATAACGATAACAATTTGCAATATTACAAAAATGATAGCATGCTCGTGAAAAAACATATCTGCGATATTTAAAAAAATGAGACTATTTTCGAGGTTTTTTCAATGACTTTGCATTTTGATAACAATAGGTATCCTGAAACCTGAAAATAAAAAAAAACACTCTTATTAACGCGTTCCAGTGATCTGAAAAGTGCTCATGGAAATGATTAAAAGATTATTAGATTTCACATTATTAAGATTATTTTCACAGCTTGATGTCGTATGGCATCTTGCTGTGGGGCCATGCTGCTGACGCTGATAAAATATTTATACTACAGAAACGAGCCATCCCCGCTATTTATAAATTGGGTGCTAGACAGTCGTTACGCGGAAAATTTAAAGAAATCAATATTTTGACACTTGCATCTCATTACATCTATGAAAACTTAATGTATGTGCATAAAAATAAATAACTGTTTTTAAAAAAACTCTGATAGGCATGCATGGTGTCAATACTAGAAATAAAAATAAACTTGCTGACCATAAAAGTCGACTCTCCAAAACCACAAAATCATTCAAAGGGCAATGTATACGCTTCTACAATAAAGTCCCAGTAAACCTGCAAAATTTATCTGTGATACAATTTAAGTCATTTATTAAGAAGAAGCTGTACTTAAAGGGCTACTATAAAATAAATGATTATCTACACGACAAAGACCCTTGGAAATAAAATGGTTACCTCGATATTTAATATCACGTTATATGTCACAATAATTTGTTATAATGTCACAATATCTTAATTTTTTATCATTTATGTATGTTTGTATGCATTATTGACGTCAAAAAGTTACGATTTCGTACTATTTTGAATAAAAAACTTATGATTATGATTATGATTATTCTGTCAAACAAAGCAAGAAAAAATATTTGTCTTCTAATAGGGTAAAATATATTGGAAAGAACACTATTAGACGGAATCCTAATAATATCACAGAATCAACGAACATCACAACAGCGAATATTCCACTGGAACCTTTTAACCCCTCAGGCCTCGATTGGCCGATAACGCAAGATAAAGTATTCGATGAGTGGGAGACGACGGCTGTAGAGGAAATGGATGCTGCTGCAGAGCGTGAACGCCAGGCTGCCATCGCTGAGGGAAGAGTCAAAGATGGAATACCGATAATTGATGTATACGCTGACGGGTGTTGGAGTACAAGGTCCTATGGAAGTAACTATAGGGCTTTATCTGGAGCTGCAGTAATTATTGGTCGCAAATTTGGGGAAGTTTTGTTTATGGCCGTGAAAAATAAATACTGTGTTATTTGCGCACGTGCACATAACAAAACCACCGTCCCAAAATATCATATCTGCTATAAAAATTACGAAGGATCTTCTTCGGGGATGGAAGCTGAAATAATATGTGATGGTTTTCGGCATTCGATAGAAATGTATAACATCATTTATGGGAGGCTAATTGCAGATGGTGACTCGGCAACCTATGCCAAAATTTTAGCACAGAATCCATACCCTAACACGACTGTGGTAAAAATTGAATGCCGGAATCACATACTCCGTAATTTGTGTAATAAATTACGAGCAGTCTCAAAAGAAATAAAATACCCCTTAAAATTCAGAAAATTATTAAGTGACAAAAAAGTGATGACTGTTAGAAAGGTGGTAATTTGCTCAATAAAAGAACAACGCATATTAATACAAAAAGGAAACATTACAAAAATGCAGGCAATACAGATTTTACACGCTGTAACAAAAACTGCTTTTTTCGTGACATTTCTGTCGCTATTCATGCTTTTCCGTGTGCAGATCCATGTAATTACATGTTTCGGTGTCATTTGCACACGTTTTCTGGCGTCTACTATTTTTCCGAAGTTTTCTGCTTCATTTTCGTAACGTCGTAATTAAGTCACAACTTGACTTAAAAGTCGACTGTAAAAGTCGTAAAAACCGTTTTCTGACGTTTAAGGTGTCGAACGCTACGGTTACGGCAATGACGTCTCTATTCTCGTTGGTTCAGGCGGAAACGTCAAAAGGTGACATCACTCGTGTCTTTCGGGTTTGTGACTTCAGCGCCTTTTAAAAATGTCGATTTTGTGGCATTTTGGAGTTTGGAAGCGTAGGCGCAAGAGAGGCTGAGCATCGGCTTCGCTGCCGACGAGTATAGCGCGGCGCAGTTGTTTTAAATTCATGTAGTTCTTGTTCTTTTTCTGGTAAGCGATTTTTGTCCATTTTTTTTTGCGGTTAGCACATGGCGGCGTATCGACTTTCTAACCAGGTTTTTTTCCTTGGCTTCAGACGGGCGGGCGAGCACCTCTATTTTTATACGAATCTATAATCCACCTGTAAAGCATCAACTGCCGTAGCGTGGCGGCCTGCTTCTTGGAGCATTTTTGAGATCGGAGTATTCAAATTCCGGACCTACCTACTGTCAACTTTTGGAAGATATTTATGTACTGCTGTGCTGTGAAAATATTTGTGCATCGTGTGCCTTGCACCTTCACCGTTTTTGCTGTGCCCGTGGAGAAGCAGAATAAAGAACGCTGAAAAGAAGCAACGTGTTCTCATTTCTTTTTTTTTACAGCTGAAGAAAGAATTGCTACCTCCGGGCAAAACCAGTGACAAACCTGTGAGACTTACCCACCCTGTTAAATCTTGTGCTTAATTTTTTTTTTGTATCGAGTGCTGGTTTTTTTTAGTTTCAGCTTTAACCTATAAAAAGCTGTGGCGTCCAATTTTTTCTGAAATTTAGTTTTTTGATGTGTATTTGCTTCGGCATTAAATTATACTTCCTGCACTCGATTTCTGTTCGTGGTATGTCCACGATTAGGTATAACCAGGTCCAACCCAGCGGTTACATATTGGAACTTGGCAGTTACATACTGGCGCTGCAGTTACATACTGTCGCTCAGCGTGGAGCCTTAGAACTGGTTTTAGCCTAAGTAGGAATTCTTTCTTTAGTTTTTGAGACACGTCTGCGTTTACTTAAACGTTTTCTTTAATGTTTAACCTGTAACATTTCTTGTAACTTGAATTTAATTTTTTAAGCGGTTACCGCGAAGAAGTTCTATTGTATACAGACTTGCCGTTTCTTTTTCACATAGTTTTTTAAAGATATTGTACATAATATCTAGTATCATTGTACAGTAGCTCGAGGTACAGTATAGCGGTTTTCTTTGTAATTTGTTGTTTTTTAATTTGTAATCCGATACGGTTGTCGGGAAATAGCCTCGTCAGCAAGATAGAGGCTTGCCGTGTTCGAAGATTGTTATAGACTGTTTACTAAATTGTTTTTTTTGTAAATTTCAGGTCCGAAGATTGAATACTCCGCTCCATTGGTTAAAGGTGTCAGGTGAATAGAGGTGCTCGTCAGCAATCGTTGAGGTCAGTTCGTTCTAGTTATTTATTTTCTAAATTAATTTTTTATTTTTAAAAAAAATATTTTGTTTTTTTTTTGTTTTTTTTTTATTGAGAAGAACAATTTTTTATATTTGATTTTTTTACCATAAATAAAATTTTTTTTTTTTTGTGAATTATTTTTTTTTGTCAATTACTTTTTTTTTGTTTTTTTTTTATTTTTTTTAAAAAAAAAACTTACATTTTCTGCTTGTTTATATTTTTAATACGCAAGTAGTTGAGATGGCTTCCCCCGTGCTTGTGTATTATTCTGCCTCACATTTGGTTAAAAAAGAATTGGATTACGAATTCAAAATTCGGTAGGTTACCCCGACGGTTGTGGAGTCGATGCGCCGACAGTTTAGTTCGCTACTTAAACAGTTTCCTGCAGATTCAATCACGTCGACGGATCTGGATCCCGTTCAAGAGTTTAACGAATGTTCAACTCGACTCTTGTGTCTCCAAGAATTTGTCGAGGATTTGGTAGAGAACAATACTCGACCTTTGTTTAAACGCGTTTGTACAAAAACAACGCATCTTTTTTATAGAGTATCGCGTATAACGTCTGGGGTTGTACCGACAGCTTCGTTTGAACGTCTTCAGGCGGAGATTTTAGAGATCGTGAAGGTGCTGGAGGAGTGTTCAGATATTGTGAGAGCTCCTAGTCCAAATTTACTGCCGTCTACTTCTGTACAGGTAGAGGTGCCTGTGCCGGTACATCCTTTAGGGGTGACATCGGTTTCATCAAATAATCTTTTTGTTCCGTTAGCCGTTCCAAATGTTTCGAGTGTACCTAATGCGGGTAATTCGGTTTCCGTACCCGAGGTTTTTGTTAGGAATCCGGTCGCTGTCAGCAGGCCGTATGATTTTACTAATGAACAGGTGTTAAGGCCTTTGAGTTTAGGGTTTGTGTTTGATGGAAAGTCATGCGTCGTAGAATTCCTGGAACGCCTTGAGGAAAATCGTTTGGCACGAAATATTTCTGATGCACGGTTGCTGAAATCGGCGTGCGAGTTGTTTCAACATCACGCGCTCGCATGGTATAGGACGGTTGCTTCCAGGATTGACAATTGGCCACAGTTGGCCAAAGAACTTCGCCAAAATTTTGGCAGTCAAACCTTCGACCGCGATATGTTGAAACGGGCTCGCGCTCGAATTCAGAGACCGGATGAACCTCTTCATCTTTTTGTTACTGAAGTAATGGGCTATTATAATAAATTATCCAGGCCCTTGCCGGAGGCGGAGCAGCTGACAATCCTAGTACCCAATTTAAAACCTTACCTGCAACAATGTTTCGCGTACATCCCTGTTCATTCCATACAAGAACTGCTTCATGTGGGGAAACAGCAGGAACTCACGCATGTGGCTATAAATGAGTACAATGCTAACCTGCAGGCACTTTCAAAAGCCAAGCCTTCTGCGTCTAGAGCAGTTCACTCTGTCGATTGTTCTGGTTCCGGTAATAATAGTACGGACGTTCCTCTTGAGGAACATCTTCATCAGTGCACAGTGTCCGCTGTTGATTCTCTATCCAATCGTACTCAAGAATCCCATAGAGGTTCGAGCAATCGGGGTGGTGGTTACTCCCGAGGCAAACCGAATAATGCGGGTGGTCCTCGAGGAGCGTATAGTGGTTTTCAGAGGGGTTCACATCACGGGCACTCCAAGTACTGTTACCGTTGCGGTAAATTTAATTTTACCTTGACAACTTGTCCGGATTGTTCAAATTCTACTTCGGCCGATTCAAAAAATTCGAGAACCGAGACAGAGTGAATGCGTTTGTTCACTCTGTCTCTGCCTTGTTCGAAGAGGAAAAAGACAACCGTCGTCCATTTTTAGATGTTGCATTGGGTGATATTGCGGTTTGTGGCTTGCTTGACACTGGTTCGAGCGTCACAATTTTGGGTGCCGACTCACATCGATATTTAATTGAGATCGGGTATACCCTGCACAAGACTTCGTCTTGGACTTTAAGTACCGCAAATGCTAGTACGGTTAGGACGATCGGTTATATGTCTTTGCCTTTCAAATTTAATTATCATTGTCAAGTGATCCGAGCGGTTGTGGCTCCGGATATTGGCACTTCTCTTATATTAGGCATGGACTTTGTCCGACAATTTGATTTGGCTCCGGAAATTGTGAAGTTCGTTAGGTTTGAGGATAGTCATGTTAGTTGGCATTCAGTCAGCGAAGTGAGGGTTTTGCATCCTTTCGCTTCTCTGACTGAGAATCAGCAGTCCTTAGCAAACAAAATGATCGATGGTTTTCAAAAAGTTTCGACAGACGTTAAGGGTCTTGGTCGAACTAATTTAATATCCCAGGTTATCGACACGGGTAATCATCCACCGGTGAAACAGCGGTATTATCCCATGTCTCCCGCTCGTTTAGCATTGTTAAATGAGGAAGTTGATCGTATGCTAGAGTTAGGAGTTATTAAACCTAGCAAAGGGGGTTGGAATAACCCAACAATTTTTGTTCCGAAGTCCGATGGGACTTTAAGATTTTGTCTGGATAGTAGGAAGCTCAACTCGATAACGAAGCCGGATTCCGAGAATTACTACCATCCTGGACAGTTTAAGAGACGCTAACTACTTGTCTTCCATCGATTTGTCGGCCGCCTTTTGGCAAATCCCCTTAGATCCGGCCTCTCAGGAAAAGTGCAGTTTTATGGTTCCTGGACGTGGTTTCTTTGCTATGCAAGTCTGTCCGTTCGGCATGCGCAATTCTCCTGCCTGCATGCAACGGCTCGCTGATCAGTTGTTCGACCCGTCGTTCGATAACAAAGTATTTTGTTACCTAGATGATATCGTTATTGTCTCTTCAACTTTCGAAGAGCATATTTCATTGTTAAACCGAGTGTTAGATCGTCTCGTTTATGCGAACCTAACGATAAATTTCAAAAAGTGTAAATTTTTTCGTCGAGAACTTAAGTACCTAGGGTATGTAGTAGACTCTCATGGTCTACATACCGATCCCGAAAAAGTACAATGTATATTAGACTTTCCGACTCCTAGTTCGCCTAAGTTGGTTAAAACTTTCCTTGGGATGGCCGGTTGGTATCGTCGGTTTATCCGAAATTTCTCCTGTATTGCTGCTCCTCTGTCACGTTTGACCAGTACCCGCAAAGGTGCTCCCGCATTTTCGTGGTCACCAGAAGCGGAACAGGCATTTCAAAAATTGAAATCAGCTCTAATCTCTAGTCCGATACTAGCTTGTCCGGACTATACAAAGCCATTTGCCTTACACTGCGACGCATCATTGTACGGTTTAGGCGGCGTACTTACCCAGACAGTGGATGGCGTAGAACATCCCATCGCTTTCACGAGTAGGACTCTCTTACCCACTGAAACGCGATACTCTGCTACCGAACGGGAGAGGCCCTAAGCGTGATTCATGCAATCGAGCATTTTCGCGGCTACTTAGAGGGCGGCCCCAAAGTCAAAATCTTCACGGATCATGCCAGTCTTCTGTGGTTTTTGAGTCTGAAAAACCCAACTGGCCGTTTGGCCAGATGGGGTATTCGGCTGTCCGCCTTTGACTTTGAGATCGTCCATAAGAAAGGCGTCGAAAATGTGGTTCCTGATGCGTTATCGCGTTTGCTGCCCGTTTCATCTGTTTCTGTGGTCGCCGATCCTTGGTACAACGATTTGTTCCAAGCGGTATCTAATAACCCTGCCGCGTACCCTAATTACCAGATTAAGGACATAGAGTTGTATCGCTACACGAAGGGAAAGTACCAGCTCACCAGCGCTTATGACTGGAAGTTAGTGGTACCCTTACCTCTCCGAGAGAAGCTTATATACGATAACCATGCGTCCGATCTGTCTATGCATTTTGGGGTTTTTAAAACTCATCGTCGCCTAGTAATGCGCTAGTTTTGGCCGAATTTGCACGGAGATGTGGTCAAATTCATTTCCCAATGTGAAACTTGCCAACAGTATAAACACCCAAATATTTCTCCTTTGGGTCAGTTAGGCAATCCAAAGTCTTGTTCTTTCCCCTTCCAGATGGTCTCCGTCGATTTGTTGGGTCCCTATCCGATGACGAGAGATCGGAATATTCACATACTAGTAGTTACTTGTTGTTTCAGTAAATACTGTTTGCTTTTCCCTTTAAAGAGGGCTACTAGCAAAATCGTGAGTCGTATCATGGAGCATGAAGTTTTCCTGCGTTTTGGTGTCCCTCAGTATGTTATTTCCGACAACGGAAAACAATTTATTGGAAAGGAGTTTACCGAACTAATGTCCAAGTATCGGATACCTAAGGTTTACCTAAATCCGAAATATTGCCCTCAGGTCAATCCAACTGAGAGGCAGAATCATGGAGTTGTCACGGCGTTGGCGTTGTCAGTAAAAGACGACCATCGCTCTTGGGACCTCTACCTTTCTGCCATTCAGATAGCGATCAATTCGGCCATTTCGGAGGCTACGGGTTTCAGTCCTTTCTTCTTGGTTCATGGTCGAGAACCTATCTTAGACGGTTCGTTTTATACTCAATCTCCTGAGTCCCAAGCTGAGGTCCTTTTTGGCAGTCGTTTGTCCTACGCTCAAGATCTGAGCGAACTTTCCGGCGTTTTTCATACCGTGAGGAAGAAACTTGATAATGCGCATGCTCACAATAAAACGTATTATGACTGTAAACACCGTCCTGCGGAGTTTGAGTTGGGCGACACGGTTTACAAGAAAACGTACTTCTTGAGCAATGCGGGGAATTATTTTATTTCAAAGTTTGCCCCACGTTATGAAAAATGTCGGATAGTCAAGAAACTGTCGGCTCTGGTATACGAGTTGGTTAATGCTCAGGGAAAGAATATTGGCTCTTGGCATATTAAGGATTTCAAATTAAATCCTAAAGGGTCTAAGTACTTTGTGTAATTTCAATGTCTCTCGTTAACATTCTTCGGAAAGTTGTCTTTATGAGTTCGACTTGATCGACTTTAAAAATGTGTTCCTTACAAAGGTGTAGTACCGAGTGGTTACTATCACTGAAATCATTTCGTTTGAGATCAGTCTTGCTAGTAAACCTGTCTAGCAACACTGTAGATTGAATTTATGTCATGAGAGGGAAGTATGCAAGGTGATGGTATGAAAGGTAGTATTGGACATTTTTCAAATACGGAGGAGGTATTAGTTCTGTCGTGGTCTAACAATATAGTCATCGGTTTCTTTTGTCCACAGCCAGTATTTGGTTTGATTATTGGACGTTGTTGGTGTTCCTTCAGTAGGAGTGTTGGTTTATTACGGTTGTTTAGGACACCAGGTTTTGTTGTTTTTCTTTTACATGGGCTTTGTGCTTCCATGGTAAGTAGTAGTTTTGTTGTTGAAGTAGTTTTGTGTTCTCTACGGGAAAGTGGAGAGTTTTCAAATGGCAGTTGACCTCTGCAGAACTTACCTACCAGGTTTTCCACTTTAGTTAACGGGAAGATTTTGTTTATTTATTTGTATGTTTTTGTAGACTTGTTTACCGTATTGAAGGTAGCTTGGTCGTTTGGTTTAGTAGAGTATTTTTTTTCCTGTCTTATACACTGCTATAGACGTTGTGGCGTTTTTGTTAACCCATGACAGTGGAGCTAGAATCGGGACGATTCATTTAAAATCGTTCTTTGGCTCTTCCGATTTCTTTTTGGAAGGGGGGCTGTAACAAAAACTGCTTTTTTTGTGACATTTCTTTCGCTATTCATGCTTTTCCGTGTGCAGATCCATGTAATTACATGTTTCGGTGTCATTTGCACACGTTTTCTGGCGTCTCTACTATTTTTCCGAAGTTTTCTGCTTCATTTTCGTAACGTCGTAATTAAGTCACAACTTGACTTAAAAGTCGACTGTAAAAGTCGTAAAATCCGTTTTCTGACGTTTAAGAAGGTGTCGAACGCTACGGTTACGGCAATGACGTCTCTATTCTCGTTGGTTCAGGCGGAAACGTCAAAAGGTGACATCACTCGTGTCTTTCGGGTTTGTGACTTCAGCGCCTTTTAAAAATGTCGATTTTGTGGCATTTTGGAGTTTGGAAGCGTAGGCGCAAGAGAGGCTGAGCATCGGCGTCGCTGCCGACGAGTATAGCGCGGCGCAGTTGTTTTAAATTCATGTAGTTCTTGTTCTTTTTCTGGTAAGCGATTTTTGTCCATTTTTTTTTGCGGTTAGCACATGGCGGCGTATCGACTTTCTAACCAGGTTTTTTTCCTTGGCTTCAGACGGGCGGGCGAGCACCTCTATTTTTATACGAATCTATAATCCACCTGTAAAGCATCAACTGCCGTAGCGTGGTGGCCTGCTTCTTGGAGCATTTTTGAGATCGGAGTATTCAAATTCCGGACCTACCTACTGTCAACTTTTGGAAGATATTTATGTACTGCTGTGCTGTGAAGATATTTGTGCATCGTGTGCCTTGCACCTTCACCGTTTTTGCTGTGCCCGTGGAGAAGCAGAATAAAGAGCGCTGAAAAGAAGCAACGTGTTCTCATTTCTTTTTTTTTACAGCTGAAGAAAGAATTGCTACCTCCGGGCAAAACCAGTGATAAACCTGTGAGACTTACCCACCCTGTTAAATCTTGTGCTTAATTTTTTTTTTGTATCGAGTGCTGGTTTTTTTTAGTTTCAGCTTTAACCTTTAAAAAGCTGTGGCGTCCAATTTTTTCTGAAATTTAGTTTTTTGATGTGTATTTGCTTCGGCATTAAATTATACTTCCTGCACTCGATTTCTGTTCGTGGTTATTCCACGATTAGGTATAACCAGGTCCAACCCAGCGGTTACATATTGGAACTTGGCAGTTACAACGCTGATGTACAAAATTCCCTGTTACATGCTTTTGGAGATCACAGAAGATGTAAAAATTATTACTGCCAGACAGAAAAGTCTTAGATGAGTGCCATGGAAGTTCAAAATTCAACGTTTTGGTTTAGATTGAAAGTAATAATAGGCACTGTAGCTTCCAAATCTCAAAGCTCAGTAGAATATGCCGACACCAACACGGCTGAACGTTTTAATAGCATAATTGCCAAGATTGTTGGTGGGAAACGTGTAAATTTTTCCATGAGACGAGCTTACCAAGGACGGTGTGCTGCGGCGGTTGTTGCTTTTAATAACAAGCTGCCTAGGTACACTATTCAAAAAAAATCTTGGGTAAAAGTCCAAAAAGTGTTTTAAAAAGATGGAATTAAGACGATATAACAAAAGACTGTGGAACCGAAACAATCCACATAAAAAGAACAGGCTGCATAAAATTAACCAAACAAAAAATGACTATGGTGCTAATAACACTGCCCCGGATATGATACCAGAAGTATTGGAAAGAGCAAAGAAAGATTTTCTTGAAAATTTAGCTGTGTTGACCAGCGATAAAGAACGAATTGAAAAGGAAACCAAGTTACAACGCGACTGCAGTGAATGGTTGGAGTTACGAAAAAATATGGTCACTGCGTCTAATTTCGGAAAAATCATAAAAAAGCGCCAAAATACGAGTAGTGCCAATCTAGTAAAAAATGTATTATACTCTAAAAATATTTCGCACGTAGCATCTATTGCTCACCTAGGCCTCTCTGTCTACGGCTACGCTGATGACGTGGCCATAGTAGTCAGAGGAAACTTCCTATCAATACTTAAGGAGCTCATGGACAAAGCACTTAAGACCACCCAAGACTGGTGCCAGGCCAGAGGTCTATCCGCTAATCCAAGCAAGACTAAGGCCATGATTTTCACCAGAAAATACAAACCCGAACCTGTTGAGTGTCTCAAGCTCTGGGATAAGGAGATAGAATACGCTACAGTAGTCAAATACCTTGGAGTCTATCTAGACCCAAAGCTCAATTGGAAGCACCACCTCGAGCGCAAGAGAACAACCTTCTATGCCTCGTTGTGGACAGCAAAAGAGTCATGGGAAAACCCCAAACCCAGGGTCGCCTTATGGCTCTACAGGGCAGTACTGCTGCCTAGACTAACCTATGCTGCAATAGTCTGGTGGTCCAGGGTGAAAAAGCTTGAGACATTAAAAATGCTTAAAAGCCTTCAAGGTAACTACCTGAGGGCTGCAACTGGCATCATGAAGACCACCCCAACAGCGGGATTAGAGGTGGCACTCTGCTGCCCGCCTCTGGACAAGCTCATCATCCACTCCGCCAGACTTACAGCATACAGACTGAAGTGTTTGGGCGAGTGGAAGCGTGGAGGGCACAATCATCCTGAGCTAAACCTCCTCCACAAAAGCTCATTCACTCTGACCCAGGATCGACTACGGAAAAAAAAATCGGTAGAGAAATCCTATAAAATCCTAATCCCCACCAGTGAAGAATGGAAAAATCCGCAGTGGCTTCAAAGCCACAACGCAGACGCCTGGTTCACCGACGGCTCAGGAACAAATGGACGTTTTGGGGCAGGCGTGTACGGACCCAAAACCAACCACAGAATCAGCATCCCCCTTGGACAATACGCTACGGTTTTCCAAGCCGAGGTACTTGCCATATTGGAATGCATAAAACTACAAAGTCGACTTGAGGTAAAAAACAGACAAATCCTCATCTGCTCTGACAGCAGAGCAGCACTGGACGCTCTGGCTAAAGCCACCACAGAATCTTCTGTGGTCTGGGACTGCTTGCAGGAGCTCAACAAATTGGGAAAATCCAACAAAATCACCCTAATATGGATACCGGGTCATCAAGGCATACCCGGAAACGAAGAGGCCGACAGACTGGCAAAACTGGGCACACTGGATTGCCCAGTGGAGCCAGCTGTAGGGGTCCCCTTCGCTACAGGTAAGAAAATCATCAGGGACTGCTTGGAGCAGGAACATCGGACTTCCTGGAAACAGAGTCAGGGATGTCGCCAGGCAAAAGCCATGATGGAGCAACCGCTACAGAAGAAAACCAAGGCCCTACTTGACATGAGCAAGAAGAACCTTAGAACCACTATCGGTCTCCTCACTGGACACACGACCCTTAGAGCTCATCTATTCAACCTTGGCTTGACTGAGAGCAAGGATTGCCGAATATGTGGCGAGGAACCTGAAGACAGCATACACATTGTTGGCCGCTGTCCAGGGCTCGCCGCCAAGACACAGTTTACTGGGACGAGCCTTTCTCGAACCCAGCGATCTGCCCAACTTGAAGGTCAGTGACCTACTTGGACTGGTAAGAAGTACCGGGCTACTAGCTGACCATTGACCTAACCACACAGTGGGTAGTTACAAAAGACCTTACAGATCTAGGTGACATCAAGGGCTGGAAACAAGCCCCCCACTCCATCTACTACTACTATCGATTGCTCACGGTGTAGAAAACGAAAAATTAGCCCTGCAACAGTTAGAGCAGCAAGAAAAAATTATAATTGAACCCTGTGGGCTATTCGTTGACAGAAAGTATGCATTTATTGGAGCAACACCGGACGGAATTATGGGAGAGGATACAATTGTTGAGGTTAAGTGTCTTGTAATGGCATTTAAAAAAGGCATAGAAGAGGCGATTAAAGAAAACAAAATTCAAGTATACAAATATGATAAAAAAAAGGATACATACAAATTAAATCGTAACAGCAACTGGTTTTACCAAGTCCAAGGCCAACTCCATGTCTCAAATAGACAAAAATGTCTTTTTGCAATATGGGGTGGCCAAGGCCAAGACTTGAAAACAGAGTACATTGAAAGGGAGGACGATATCTGGACAGAAAAAATGGAAAAAAAAATGTGGACTTTTATATGCAAAGTATTCTCCCAGAAATATTGGACTCCAGGCATATGCGTGGAATGCCGATACGCAACTGTTTCAGTATACCAACAGCGGCACCGCTACCACTTCTATCACCAATGCGATCAACACAATCACCACCGCTAGCACCACTAAATAATTCGCCGCATACGCCGACACAATTTAAGAACATCCAGCCGAGAGTTTTAGATTATTCCGAGTTTTAAAAAAATCTCCACAAAATAAGCAATAAAAAAATATGAATAGTGCATGATAATATGTGAATAGTGTATGATAGTGCTATGTGAATACTGTTACGTGTATTGCTATGTGCTATGTGATTAGTGCTATGTGCTATGTGAATAGTGATATGTGAATAGTGCATGATAGTGCTATGTGGATATGTGAACAGTGCTACGATAGTTGTATGTGAATTTTAGGAGAAAAAGTGCTACGATAGGCAATAGTTTTTGGGAAACTAAGATGAATCAACGGCTTGTGGATTTCTATCAAACATGCCTTTTGCCCGAAATAGTCGGTTAAAGAAAATCCCCGTTTCATGCCCCAGAGAGATACCACATTATAAATTCATACGAATATCTTAACCGGCGCCGCAATATGTTTTTTCGATATTTTCTGTTTTTAACATTCTTTTTTCACATTTTTTCCATATACCTACCGACATACCACTCGGGCGGGGTGCATGGCCAAGCTGATTTCTGGACGGTGTTTTTCATCTGAGTCATCATATTTTTTTTATGTATTTTACTTATGTACATTAGGATATTATTAAAGATAATATTATAATTACGGTATCTCCGGTCGTTTTTTGGAGGTTTCCTATCCGGACTTAAACGCTCTCATTGATCAGTGATTTCGTGTGACTTCATATTGCTTAAAATTCTTAGTTTACGGATTTTATATATTGTTGCTTTTAAATATGCATCACAAATTAAGTGTAAGCGTTTAAGGCAATGGATACCGTTATTTCCTCCTCAATGAGTCATATTAACGTATACAATAAAGAAAAACTGACTCTTTTGCTGTTATTTTACTGATCCTTCTACTGTTTTGATTGTGTTAACAGTCTTTTTCAAGTCTTTTTTGATGCCCGGGCTAGAAGATAATCTTTTGGCACTAAAAGTCACCTTATGTGATATTTTTAACTCATAAAATATCCATACTAGGAAGGTGCCCCTTAAAAACCGCTATAATTCAAGTGCGATACTAATGGAGTGACTGTCCCTTTCGATGATGGTAAAACAAACAAAAAAGAGGCACGGTCTACATAATTATACCTGCTCTAGGAAATGGGTGTTACAAAACCCATATATCTACTAATAATGTGTTGATGCCACGGTGGTAGTATTTTTTTTATATACGTAAAAAGAAAAGAAGAAGAAGCAGAGGCAGATCACCGGCCAGATGGAACGACCTCATCAAAGAAGTTACAAAAGGGTCAATACAATCTGCGACCCACCATGCAGAAGACAGGTCAAAGTGGAGGAGCCTCGTAGGCAAACTGTTGTCTAGTGACCACGATCCTCAGTAATGAGGGAACGACGGAGAAGAAGAAAAAGAAAAATCACTTCAATTAGATGTAGATTTAGCAATATGGTGTTGTCGTGGTATTTTGGTATAAGATTTTGTGTACTGAATATTATTCAATATGAGAAATTGAGTTGAAAGTTGCATGACTTTTTTTCGTTGAGACCAAGGTTACCGTCAAAAAGCGGGTTTTATTTTCAACTTTCAGATCTTCAAACATTTTTTTCTCAGTAACAAAGGCCTAAAACAAAAAAAAAGTTTCAGATAAGTTTCAACTCGGTTTCCATGTTGAATATTATCCAGTTCAAAAAGTCTTCTAATATCCAAAGCATTATATACACTACAGCATAACATATCCAAAGCTTGAAGCGATTGTCGGAGTGAAATACCTATATCTAACTTTTAAAAATTAAACAGTTTTTATTTTTTATTGTAATGATTTCCTGTACTGAATATTGTTCAATATGAGAAATTGAGTTAAAAGTTATTAACGACTTTTTTTCGTTGAGGCCAAGGTTACCGACAAAAAGGGAGTTTTACTTTCAATTCTTCAAACATATTTTTCTCAGTAACAAAGACCTATATCAAAAAAAGTTGCAGATAAGTTTTAACTCGGTTTCCATGTTGAATAATCTCCTGTACAAAAATGTCTTCTAATATCCACAGCTTAAAACGATGGTTGGAGTGAAATATCGTATCTACTTTTTAAAAATTAAACAGTTTTAATTTTTTATTTTAATGATTTTGTGTACTGAATATTGTTCAATATGAGAAATTGAGTTGAAAGTTATACATGACTTTTTTTGTTGAGGCCAAGGTTACCGACAAAAAGCGGGTTTTATTTTTAACATTCAGGTCCTCAAATGATTTTTTCTTAGTAACAAAGGCCTATATCAAAAAAAGTTTCAGATAAGTTTTAACTCGGTTTCCAAGTTGAATAATCTCCTGTACAAAAAGTCTTCTAATGTCCATAGCTTGAAACGATGGTTGGAGTGAAATATCGTATTTACTTTTTAAAAATTAAACAGTTTTTTTTTATTTTGATGATTGAATATTGTTCAATATGAGAAATTGAGTTTAAAGTTATATAAGGCTTTTTTTTAATTGAGGCCAAGGTTACCGACAAAAAGCGGGTTTTATTTTTAACATTCAGGTCTTCAAAAATTTTTTCCTTAGTAACAAAGGCCCATATCAAAAAAAGTTTCAAATAAGTTTTAACTCGGTTTCCATGTTGAATAATCTTCTGTACAAAAAGTCTTCTAATATCCAAAGCTTGAAACGATGGTCGGAGTGAAATGTCGTATATCTACTTTTTAAAAATTTAAGTTTTTATTTTATTTTGATGATTTAGTGTACTGAATATTGTTCAATATGCGAAATTGAGTTTACAGTTATAAATGACTTTTTTTCGTTGAGGCCAAGGTTACCGACAAAAAGCGGGTTTTATTTTTAACTTTCAGGTCTTCAATTTTTTTCTCAGTAACAAAGGGCTAAATAAAAAATGTTTCAGATAAGTTTCAACTCGGTTTCCATGTTGAATAATCTCCTGTACAAAAAGTCTTCTAATATCTAAAGCATATATACACTACAGCATAATATATGTATGTGCATAAGGTCCTATCTATGCGTTTTATAAATGATGATGTTTCCCTAGCTCTGAGGCCGGCGCAGCGATTGCCCGTCTGCCCGCAGTAGCATTCCAAACGGACAAAAATTGTACTATTTTGTGATGTTTCTGATTATTTATTGCGGTCAGGCCGCGTCTTAATATGGCCGCCGTAACCTTATTATGAGTGCTTTTGCAAAGTTTTATAAAATAAGCAACTTTTTAAAAGTAATTTGCAAAAATAATAAAAAAATAATTTGTTTTTTAAAAAATAAATAAATTTGTAAATCTTATCATGTTAAACACGAAGCTGGAAAGGGCCAAACTTGTTCGAAAAAAGCTGAGCAAGCTGTATGTTCCAGATGGCATCAACGAAAGGTTTGAGAAATCCCTCGAAGAATCCCTGAAAAGAACAGCGATCGAACGTTTCGAAGATGACCTCCAATCGAAATACAACCGTTTTACAAAGATCCTGATGGATACAGCAAAAGAACAGTTCAAGCGAGTAACAAAACCATCATCTGGGTTTCCAGAAAGCGTGGCGAACATGATGAAGGAACGCCGTAAGTTCGCAGCCGATGACTTCAATAGCAATGCACACCGGGAGCTAAACAGAAAAATTCACAAGACTCTCAAGCGTGAAATTCGTAAAAATAATACACTAAAAATCCAGGAGCTCATAGAGAAAAATCGGGGTCTTAAAGTGTTCCAGCGAAATAACGGAGGAAACGACTTAAACACCCTGAGAGTTAACAGCGGCAACCCGACAAGTAACATCTGTGAGATCAAGAAAATCACAGAGAAATTCTACAGTGATCTATACTCAACCACCACACAACAGCCCACTGCCCTTGATTTAAGCGACAGGCGAGCGCCTATCAAGCGACACTACACGGAAGATATTCCTGAAATTAGTACGTATGAAGTGAAGCAAGCACTGAAGCGCACCAAGAAGTTCAAGGCTCCGGGTGAGGACGGCATTACTGTGGAATTACTAAAAGCTGGAGGCAGAGCTATCGTAAAGGAGCTAAGTCTGCTGTTCAACGAGGTCTTGTTCACTGGTGAAGTACCCAAGGATTGGACTAACAGCATCGTTGTGCTCTTCCATAAGAAAGGCGATAAGACCCTTCTGAAAAATTATCGTCCTATTTCACTTTTAAGTCAGGTGTACAAAGTATTCTCCAAAATCCTGACTACACGCTTGACACAAAGACTGCATGAATATCAACCCAGGGAACAGGCAGGATTTCGGAAGGGTTTTGGAACGATCGACCACATCTTCACACTTCGGCAGGTTATCCAAAAGTCCGAAGAATACAATAGGCCCCTTTATCTAGCCTTCGTCGATTATGAAAAAGCATTCGACTCCATAGAACACTGGGCAGTCACCGAATCGCTACATCGATGTCATATAGACTACCGGTATATACAGATCCTGAAGAGCTTGTACAAAGCGGCAACAATGACCATACAGCTGAAAGAACTAACAGACCCTATACCAATCTAAAGAGGAGTCCGACAAGGTGACGTTATATCCCCTAAGCTGTTCACCAACGCTATGGAGGATATATTCAAGACATTGGACTGGAGTGGCAAATGAATCAACGTTGACGGCGTGTATCTCAATTATCTGCGCTACGCGGATGATATAGTTATAATCCAGGCGCGGATCCACGGGGGGGGAAATTAGGGAAATTTCCCCCCCCAAAATCGACGTAGAAGAAAAAGACAGTGTGTCCGCGTCGCTTCTTGCTTCGAAATCGCTCGCGCGCATCAGTCAGTCAGTCGGCCGTAGACAGCCGTCGTACGTAGCCGCGTGCGTGGGTGAATGCCCCATTTTCCTTTTGGGCAGAAGTAAATAAAAAATATTGATTTCAAATGTGAATTCATTTATTAAAGCAAACTTGATAAACAAGAAAAATCACTAACCAGTATATTTTTTTTTTGAAAAAGAAATGTTTTGTATTTTTTATGTCAGCAATACTTCTTATGTTGATTATTTTTGAAAAACTTTAAGATTATCTAAATTGGTTTAAAAATAACTTTAAGGTTATTGACTATTATTGATTTTTTTGTACCTTTTTGTAATTGATCTGAAAGTACCTTGCCTTTATTTAAAAAAAAAGTATATGGACATGAAATGAACGTATAAATAATTTCGCATCAATGTAAAATGACGTATTCCACAGTTTACAAGTTTTTGGAATGAATAAACGATGAGTATGACTATGACTAAACCTTTAAAATACTGTAATTCGGTGGTTAAAACGTATTCGCTTGCAGATACTTCATCGCTATACAGGATTGAACTTAACCCCCGATAAAAGGGGTGAGACGGCGTTTGAGGGTGATATAGATCTGTGGGCGAGGTGGGGCGTAAAACCGACCCCCTTACCGAACCCTTACGAGGCCAGGCTATTGCGGTATAAAACGTAACGAGGGATTTGTTGACCAAACCGTAGCATAGCGGGTGATGCCGTGTCCTCCCCGCATTATCTTTAATCTGGCTACGAACGCTGCGGAATTTAGATTATGATCGAGCTGATTATTTCTACGAATTGCCGTGAAGGAAACCATGACGACGTGCGTTAATAAATCCCAAGTGTATTATAAAAGGACAAACTCTACCATACTGTTAATTATATCAGGCGCGGATCCACGGGGGGGGAAATTAGGGAAATTTCCCCCCCCCCAAAATCGACGTAGAAGAAAAAGACAGTGTGTCCGCGTCGCTTCTTGCTTCGAAATCGCTCGCGCGCATCAGTCAGTCAGTCGGTAGACAGCCGTCGTACGTAGCCGCGTGCGTGGGTGAATGCCGGCTGCGACATCTCCGCCCACCCAACAAATTTACGACTGTAATTTTACATATTAGTGAAGTTCCAGTGGTGTTTACTTTTGTTTATAAATTCTAGTCATCACCAACTCATATCGACAGAAAGTTCGACCAAATGGTAAGATTTTCTTTTATGATTAAGGGGATTCCCGCGCGCACCTATTGTATATGTAGGTAACGCATCTTTAAAAATTGTTTGCGGAAAAACTAACATATATTTTGCTTCGTCACGTATGTAGACAGATATTTACATAAGGTACTCTTAGAAATTTATAACCCGTATTGTTCTAATGAACCAAGTACGAGATAATGTGGATCTTAGGTGTTTTTCCAGATCTTCTCCGACATGCTCCATCACACCTATATTGGCTATATGTATTATATTATAATGTGTTTTTCACTATGAAATTGGTCTAATAGTGGTCAGAAAAAAATAATCAAACCGGATTTAGAAATATCAGCCAAGGCTGCCAGCCTAAAATAAATAAATAAAATTGTCTTTCCGACGTATTTTTTTTCAAATTTTAATGTCATTCGTTCGCTTACTCATTCGTTCAATAACCTAAGCACAAGTAATATTAAAACCTTAGAATGTAGCCATACAAAGTTTCAAGACCAGTTGAATTTCAGTAGAATTTCTGAGATTTGATCAAATTTTAACTGGATAAAATATTTTTACAGGCTCGTCGACAGAATTTAATGTCCAGCTTCTTCGGACCCGCCACAAAGAAGAAACGAGACGATGAAAATGTTCAACCGCAGTCTGATATACCATGTAGTATTTCCGAAGAATCCCTGACTTCAACATCTACACCGACAATAACTACACCTGAAAACAAAAACATCTCACCGCAGTATGCCAATGATGTGGGCCATTGCATTGGTAAAAATGTTGACGATCATACAAAAAAGACTTTCCTGGAAGAGCCTTGGATGCCACCTAACGTATACAGTTTTCCATTTTCAACCAGAACTGTATCAGAAAAAGAAGTGAAGAACTATGTGAGCACTTAGAATCTCATAAAGAATGGCTCGTTCTATCTGACATAAATAGGGGACTGTATTGTAAATATTGTCCATGGTTTGCAAACAGACAGGAAGGAGGATACCAAAAAAATGTGCCGTTAGGGGCCCTAGTGACACGGCCATTGACGAACTTTAAAAATCTTACTGGAGTAAACAGTGATCTAGAAGTACACGCCAGAAACATTTATCATAAGCAGGCAATGATATCTGGAAAAGAGTTTCTAAAGTGCTATCACAATCCGCAATTGGAAGTAAGTAATCTGCTCGACGAAACACACCTTTTTCGGGTGAAAGAAAATAGGGAGAGGCTTATTCCAATTGTGAAGACCATAATTTTTTTAGGAAAACAAAATATACCACTACGGGGCCATAGGGATGACGGACCAATTTTAACAAATTGTATGCCAGAAAAAAATGAAGGTAACTTCAGAGCATTACTCAGATTCAGAGTTGATGCAGGTGACAAATGCCTTGAAAACCATCTTAAGACTGCAAGTTCAAGAGCGACTTACATAAGTAAAACTCTCCAAGACCAACTTATAGAGTGCTGCAGAGTAGAAATTCTTAGCAAAATTTTGAAACGAGTCAGTGAGTCTAGGTATTACTCAATAATTTTTGATGAAACACCAGATTTGTCAGGCAAATCTCAAGTCAGTGTCGTCATACGATATGTCGACCTAAACGCAAATCCGCGCATAAGAGAAGATTTTGTTACGTTCATAGATGCATTCGGAGAGTTAGTGAAGCGGCCCAGCATACCGGTTGATCAAGGTTCTGAAGATGAGGATGAAGACTTAGAAGTACATCAAAATACCAGGAAAGAAACAGCTCAGGCAGAAATAGAAGAACTTTCATTGACAGGAGTTTCATTGGGACAAATAGTGTTGAAGGAAATGAAGGTGCATGAAGCTGCCATTGGAAAATTGTGTGGCTGTAGGTACGGATGGATGATAGTAATGCTTGGAGAGAACGGAGCAGTGAAAGAATTACAAAAAGAAGCCAAAAATGCTTGCATGACGCCATGCTTTTCTCACAAACTAAATACCAGTATTTCAAAATCTTCGAAAGTTGTCTTAATTGAAAGGGCCTCTAGCATAGGGCTGCCATACGTCCCGACACGTCGGGACATGTCACCGTTGTGTGCTCATCTGTCCCGACGTCAGAGAGAGAGAGAGAGAGAGAGAAAGAGAAAAATGCCACTCAGTCCGTCACGTGTCAAGTCAGCGGTCAATGGTCAGTCCTTCAGTTCGCCGGCGTTGTGTCAACGTATTGGTCGTGTTGCTAGTTTACCTGAACTCGTCAATCGATCTTCAAAACATCGTAAGTCCTTAATTAGTATTTATTCCATTGACTTAATATCAGAAGTCTGAAGAAAAATTAAAAAATATTTAAAAATACCGCGAGCAGTTGCATGAGCGCGGAGCGCAGCAGGAGCGCGAACATAGTGGATACGAAGCTTAATATAACCTCTTATGAACAATATTTTTACGCTTTCTGAATTATAAAGTAAAATCTTCTTCTTTTTATTGATTATCTCCGCTCGATTAGCTTTGCCGTAGGGCGTAGATTATACTTCCTGCCCAGCGTCCTGTGAAAACCATAATATATTTTGTAGTCCGTATGTTTATTTATTTTTATTTTTTGCAGATAACTTTAATAACCGTGCTTAAAAGCCTTCAAGGTAACTACCTGAGGGCTGCAACTGGCGTCATGAAGACCACCCCAACAGCGGGATTAGAGGTGGCACTCTGCTGCCCGCCTCTGGACAAGCTCATCATCCACTCCGCCAGACTTACAGCATACAGACTGAAGTGTTTGGGCGAGTGGAAGCGTGGAGGGCACAATCATCCTGAGCTAAACCTCCTCCACAAAAGCCCATTCACTCTGACCCAGGATCGACTACGGAAAAAATTTTCGGTAGAGAAATCCTATAAAATCCTAATCCCCACCAGGGAAGAATGGAAAAATCCGCAGTGGCTTCAAAGCCACAACGCAGACGCCTGGTTCACCGACGGCTCAGGAACAAATGGACGTTTTGGGGCAGGCGTGTACGGACCCAAAACCAACCACAGAATCAGCATCCCCCTTGGACAATACGCTACGGTTTTCCAAGCCGAGGTACTTGCCATATTGGAATGCATAAAACTACAAAGTCGACTTGAGGTAAAAAACAGACAAATCCTCATCTGCTCTGACAGCAGAGCAGCACTGGACGCTCTGGCTAAAGCCACCACAGAATCTTCTGTGGTCTGGGACTGCATGCAGGAGCTCAACAAATTGGGAAAATCCAACAAAATCACCCTAATGTGGATACCGGGTCACCAAGGCATACCCGGAAACGAAGAGGCCGATAGACTGGCAAAACTGGGCACACTGGATTGCCCAGTGGAGCCAGCTGTAGGGGTCCCCTTCGCTACAGGTAAGAAAATCATCAGGGACTGCTTGGAGCAGGAACATCGGGCTTCCTGGAAACAGAGTCAGGGATGTCGCCAGGCAAAAGCCATGATGGAGCAACCACTACAGAAGAAAACCAAGGCCCTACTTGACATGAGCAAGAAGAACCTTAGAACCACTATCGGTCTCCTCACCGGACACACGACCCTTAGAGCTCATCTATTCAACCTTGGCTTGACTGAGAGCAAGGATTGCCGAATATGTGGCGAGGAACCTGAAGACAGCATACACATTGTTGGCCGCTGTCCAGGGCTCGCCGCCAAAAGACACAGTTTACTGGGACGAGCCTTTCTCGAACCCAGCGATCTGCCCAACTTGAAGGTCAGTGACCTACTTAGTCTGGTAAGAAGTACCGGGCTACTAGCTGACAATTGACCTAACCACACAGTGGGTAGTTACAAAAGACCTTACAGATCTAGGTGACATCAAGGGCTGGAAACAAGCCCCCCACTCCATCTACTACTACTACTACTAATAACCGTGCTTCCTGGTGTCAGCGTGGCCCCGCAAAACCTGGCTTTTAATTTTGCTGTACCACTCCCATACGAAACTATACATTAGAAAAACAAAACCAAGATGCCGCCGAAGAGGAAATGCCACTTTTTGGATGAATACACTAAGCAATGGTCTTTTATTAAAAAAGGCAGAACTGACACAGAAGCACACTGTTCTATTTGCGGTTTAAATATATCCATCAGTCATGGTGGTAGATCAGATATAATTCATCATAACTCATCAAATGGTCACAAGTCCAAAATGACTGCATCTACCACTTCAATGCCCATATCTAGTTTAATGATTAAACCAGATACTCCAGAAGATGAGTTGGTATGTGCTGCAGAACTAACAACTGCTTTTAAGGTAGTAAATCATCATCAATCTTTTAGCTCTCTTGATTGTACGACTAAACTGAGTGCACTCATGTATCCGGATTCCAAGATTGCGGCAAAGCAATCAACAGCCAGAACCAAAGCTACGGCTATAATTAAAAACATTTTGGCACCGCATACCTTATATCAATGCAAAGCGGAATTGGAATCTACTCCATTCTATGGGATCTTAACTGATGCCAGTAATCACAAAGCAGAGAAAATGTTTCCGCTCCTAATACAGTACTTCACTGAAGACAAAGGGATGCAAACAAAATTATTGAAATTAGACTGTTTGAAAAATGAGACTTCTGATACTGTGACATCATTTTGCATGACATCATTGCAGACTCTGGGAATACCAATAGAAAAACTTGTGGCATTTGGCGGTGCCAACACCAATACTAATTTGGCGGAAGAGAAAGACAGGGCGTAAATAATGTGTATTTTAAAATAAAAAGCGTGCTGGGAAGAGAAATCGAAGGGATCGGATGTCCTGCACATATACTTCATAATACTGCCTCTACAGCAGCAGACGGGCTTTCAATAGATGCTGATTCCATAGTGAATAAATTTTTTAAATATTTTTCAATATACACGGTAAGGAATGAAAAGCTGAAAGACCTGTGTGATTATATTGACGTTTCATATGCCAATGTAATGTCACATTCCCGAACGAGATGGCTTTCTTTGATGCCTGCTATAGAGCGTATCCTCAAACTTTGGGAGCCTTTGAAAGCATTCTTCCAAGCAGGAAAAAAGCCACCAAAAGCTATCTCTGATTTCTTCTCTAATCCATTAGCAGAGCTGTACTTTCTTTTCATCCACAGTCAAGCATACCTCTTTGAACAGGAAATAAAGAAAATAGAAAAGAACATCATTACGATAGTGGAAGTAAAGATAGTACTAGAAAAAATAAAGAATAGCTTGCTTGATAGACATAAATCTTCATTTTTGGGAATGAAAACTAAACAACTATACAACAAGCTAAAAACGGATGACAATATTGCCCCCTTGCTAACAGCCTTTGAAAAAGAAGTCAAAGATTTCTATACAACAGCAACGACTTATCTGGAGAGCTGGAGTGAATCCATGAGTAAGTTCGAGGTCTTCGAATGGATGACATTGGACGTGACGCCAACGTGGGAAAATGTGGAAAAAACTGTACTTCATCTAAATTCGAAAGGTTTCGAAATCCACGATAGTATATTCGATGAGTTCTTGTACATGCAATCATTTGTTGAACAGAACATAGAAAATGAAGACTGGAGTGAAAAAAAAATGCATGACAAATGGCTGAATTTCTTTCACGTAACTATAGAGCTTGAAAGGAAAAGAAACCTATTAAAAATATGTCAGTATTTATATGCAGTTCCAGGTCACAATGCAAATGTTGAAAGAATTTTTTCCATGGTTTCAGCACAGTGGACAAATGAACGCAATAGTCTTAACATAGACACAGTGGAAAGTATAATGCAGAGCAAGTATAACTTTAAAATGACTTGCACTGAATTTTACAAGTACGTAAAAAAAGAAAAACACCTTATCAAGTTGGTGAAGTCATCCGAAAAATACAGCTGGCACAAGAAAGATAAGGAGTAAATAATTTTAGTATAGGTTTAAGTATTTTATATTTCCTACTCTACTTTTCTACTATTTTCTATTTTATATCTACACTACTATTTTCTTTAAAATGTCCAAATAAACGTAATTTTAATAAACCCGGGTTTTTATTTATCCTTCCGACTTGGGTGTCCCCGGTAGGGATGGGCGATAAATATCGATATATATCGAAACCCGATATATATTTTTTAAATATCAATATTTATCGCCCGGAGCAAAATATTATCCTTAACTTATAGGTTGGTATGAGGCTGATCACCCATACTGTAAAAAATGATTCAATTAGCCTATGTCAACCCTGTTTCAGGGAAAGACGGCAGAAGGTGCAGAGTCTGTGTTCATTTACAGTTGTTTCTCTTTATATAAATATGTCTGCAATTTACACATGTAAGCGCGAACTAACATATGGTTGCTTATATGTATGCATATGATTGTAAGCTGTAAATGTTAATATATCTTTACAGATTAGATTAGATCGCCGATATTTTATATAAGAAATATCAAAATCATGTCTTTTTTGATATTTTTTCTATGACCGATATTTTTTGGAACACGATTTGCACCCCGCCACCCCCCCCCCCCTAGTGTCCCGACGACTCACTTCGAATTTATGGCAGCCCTACTCTAGCATAATAAGAGAGGTTACCCTTTTTTTCAAAATATCAAGACCAAAGCGCAACACCGAGTTGGCTAAATTCCTGGGCAAAAAACTAGTACAGCTGTGTGAGACAAGGTGGGTGGAGAGACATGATGCGGTTCTTCAGTTCATCGTGAGTTTACCAGATATCATTGAAGCTTTGACAAAAATAAGCCAGTGGAAGAACAAGGATACAGCAGGAAAGGCATCGGTTTTAATTTCCGCTTTAAGTAACTTTGAATTCCTTATAGGACTCTTCTGCCTGGGTGATATATTATCACTTACCCAACCACTCAGCGTCATCTTACAAAAAGAAACCATTGATCTAGCAAAAGCATCGGAAATAGTAAAATCACTAATTGCAACACTAGAGCAGCGACGGCGTGAAGTAGATGAACATTTCAATGAAATATTTGAAAACGCAAAGCAAATGGCAGAAAAGTTAGACATTGACGTTAAAAGACCGAGGATGTGCGCGAGACAAACGAGACGGGAAAATTATGCACTAGAAGATTGTCAGGACTACTACAGGGTATCTACGTTCATACCGTTAATTGAAACAGTGACCGAGGATTTAAAAGTGCGTTTTTCCCAAGAGGTACTAGATTCCTTTAATTTGACATTACTGATTCCGGATAAAGTTATACTACAAACTTTTAATCAAACTAAAGAACTGATCAAATCTCTTATCTCAAGATTTGGAAACTTGCTCGAAGGTAACAAAGAGATACAAGTTTTAAAACTGAAAGCAGACGTTCAACACTGGCAGCAACTATGGTCTACAAAAAAAACATCCGGTGACGGTCTACCACTACCAGCTTCATCATTTGATGCACTTAAATCCTGCGATGAAGACGTATACCCAATAATACACAAACTACTTCAGATTTTCTGCACACTACCTGTAACGAATGCTAGTGCTGAACGATCGTTCTCATCTTTACGTTGCATCAAAACTTGGCTTAGAACTACCATACTAGAAAAAAGATTATGTGGCTTGGCGTTACTCCACATCCACTATGACATTGATATAAAACCAGAAGAAGTAGTGGAACGCTTTTCAAAAATAGGGCAACACAGAATTTTGATATAAAATTGTGTGGTCACATTTTTATTTAGATTTATATAATTTTGACATTAGGCGAAACTCTCTTTATGTCTTTATTCTGTCTTAGTATGTCTTTATCTCTTTATTTCTTTTTATGTAATAAATGAGTATTTTACACACCAAAGTCTAATAATTTCCCCCCCCCCCCCCCCAAAATGGCTCTCTGGATCCGCCACTGTATAATCGCTGAATGTGCCGAAGACCTACAACTCATGCTGGAGCAACTATATCACGCGTCCCTGCGAACGGGTCTTAAGATGAACATGGACAAGACAAAGGTTATGGGCGAAAGCCGATCTCACACCGAATCCCATTTCATTGAATGGACAACCGCTGGAGCAGGTGCAGGAGTACACATACCTAGGACAGGTGATAAAGCTCGGCCGGGACTCGATGATGGCAGAGATAAAGCGAAGAAAACAATTGGGATGGGCAGCCTTCGGGAAGCTGAGCTTCGTGCTGAAGTCCAGAATTCCCCAATCGCTCAAGACAAAGGTGTATAATCAGTGTGTGTTACCGGCTATGACGTATGCTTGTGAGACATGGACACTGACTGCTGGGATGATCTACAAGCTTAAGGTGGTGCAGCGTAACATGGAGCGAGTCATGCTTGGCATATCGTTGCGCGATCGAGTCCGAAACGAGCTCATCAGACAGCGCACGAAGGTGGTCGACGTGGGTCAAAGAGTGGCCAAGCTGAAGTGGGCTTGGGCCGGCCATGTGGCCCGACAACACGACGAACGGTGGAGCAAGCGCGTTTTGGAGTGGAGACCCCGGCTAGGCAGAAGAAGTGTGGGCAGACCACCGGCCCGATGGTCAGATGACATCAAGGAGATAGCTGGACCAGTCTGGATGAGGGAAACGGACAACCGATCCGGGTGGAGAGTGATTGGAGAGGCGTATGCCCAACGGTGGGCGAATACGCGCTGATGAAGAAGAAGAAGAAATCTTATCTATTGAAAAAAACGTTTAAGTAACGTTAAGCGCGCTACACCATCTAGCGATAGGTAAAATACTGCTAATAAACAATATTAGCAATATTTTACCTACCGCTATATGGCACGTCGTGCTTTTTTTTTCCTAATTTAAAAAAAAAAACTAAAAAAAAGCTATTTTGAATGCTTTTGCTTTCCAATTGCAATTTCGATATTACAAAAACTTTCTTTTGAGTCACATCTATCGGCAAGTGGCCGAACAACCTCCAACTGTGACTGGAAAGCACATAGGTACAATAAAAAAATACAGCTTTTTTCTGGTTACATACTTTTGATATTACCTATAGTTAGGTTTCATTAAAAAAAATGCTGAGAAACATGCTGAGAAACAAACTGTTTCTTCTGCAAAAGAAACAGTTGGAGGAAAGAGAGAAGCGGGAAATTGCTTTGCATGAGCAGACGATGCGGCACAACGAGGCGATTTATTTAAAAAGAATGGCTATTTTAGAGCAGGAATTCGAAAGTAATAAAAAGTAATTTGTATGACTGATTAGTTTTGTTTAATAAAAATTACGAATGAAGTCCTTTCTGGTGATATCACCAAGAATGTTACGATTCCCATGGATTTCTTCAAGTTCATTTTCATCCCGTTCATCTACTGCATGAACGAAATCACCTGAAATTAAGTACAAAAATTAGATTATGAAATTTTGAAATATAGAAATATTAAGGAGTTTGTAATGCGCTTCCGAAGATGAGGTAGATGAACGTGAGGGCTCGGCAACTGAACAAGAAGATGACGGGGCATCTGAAGAAGATGGCAAGGACATACAGTGGGTTGCCAAATTATTAGGGACAGTACTTGTTTTTTGAATTTTCAAGTTTAAATTAATTTTGTGAGCAAATAGTGGGTGTTAGGTCTTGTAGTTATGTTGTTATTTATTAGGGTGTTATATTAGAACAAGAAAACAACATATTCCTTAGTCATAAGTATTTATTTTTTCACAAAAAGTGATGACAGAAAATTTTCAGAAAAATCTTAATATTTTGTAACGCCACCATTAGCTGCAATAACGGCTTTCAAGCGTCGGGGCATGCTCTCTATGCAGTCTGTTGCGTTCTGCTGGAGATTGGGGCTGTGATGCCACACTCTTATAAGTGTTTCAATTAATTGCCGCTTGGTGGTGACTACTTCTTTGGCGACCTCCCTTTTTGTCAGTTCCCAGAGGTTTTCAATCAGTTCAAGTCAGGGGAATTCCCCGGCCATGGCAAAGCCCTCACGTTTTGGTCAGCCAGGAATGCAGTAACACTCCTGGCTTTATGGCAAGGTGCTGAGTCGTGCATAAACACATACTACTCATCACCAGGGAACCATTCTTCAACCTGAGGTAGGAGCCGACTTTCCAGTACTCGCTTGTATTGGTCTTGCCTCATGGTCCCTTCCACGATGTAGAGGCGTCCCATACCCTTGGCTGAGATTACAGACCATACCATGATGCTAACAGGGTGTTTAACTCTCTCCACAAGGCAGTCAGGATGGAACTGCTCCCCTGGGCGTCGGCGGACGAATGAGCTTTTATCAACCATAATTTGAAAAGTTGACTCGTCAGAGAAGCAGACCTGTAAAATATTTACATAATCATAAATCGTTATTACTAATATCACAAGATAATTTGTAAATCATAGTTACTCGACTCCAGTCTCAACAGTCAAATTTCGGTGTTGTCTGGCCCATTGCAGTCGCTTTTTCTTCATTGCCAAAGTCAGGCGTGGTTTTTTGGTTGGGCGATGACCAGTCAGGTTCTCTTCGGCCAAGCGCCTCTGGACAGTCCTTTTAGAAATGTTGATGCCCTCGTCCTTTATCATTGTAGTCAGCCGAGCCACACTCTTTTTACGATTTTGAAGACAGATGTCTCTGATTTTACGGTCGGTACGAGGAGTGGTGATCTTTTTTCTGCCACTTTTACCAATTCGGTCCGCTTCTAGAGGCAGTTTTTTATCTGTCTTTATTTTAATTCGGTTTACCACTGATTTCGAAACACCTGTAAGTTCTGCTACCTCTCTCTGGGAACGTGTAGAGTGGAGTAGTAAGGTCTGTATTTCCCTACATTTTCTTGGGGATATGTCTGAAGACTTGCCCATACTGAAATTTTTTTTTTTTGGTTATTGAGGCGTACTATTTACCAAATTGAAATTTACACATTACATTTATCAAAACCAATCAATTATAAAACATTACTTACGTTTAGATAATATTGCACTGCAAAAACTTACAAGAAATGATTCCAAAAATTAATAATTGAGCTCACTCTAACAACCGTTTTCACCAAATGTGATTTAACCTCACTTATTTGACAGATAAGACAGACTGCCAGTGTTGCCACTTTATAAAACGAATAATAATGATATCAGCAGAAAAAATACAAAAGAAAACTACATTGGGATCAATTTATTTGCTCACAAAATTATTCTAAACCTGAAAATTACAAAAATCAAGTACTGTCCCTAATAATTTGGCAACCCACTGTAGTTCAGGAGGTTTTTCTCGGAAAAGATAAAACGACAAAGTGGGCTAAGAATTCACTTTCGTCTTTCGTAGGGCAAAAAGTCATATCATTACACACCTTCCTGGTGTAAAAGGTGTTGCTAAAAATGCTACTACTATATTGCAGTATTGGGAATCGCTTTTTGATTCAGACATTTTGGAATCGATTGTAAAATTCACTAACCATTATATAAACTCAATCAAAGACAAATTTGGAAGAGAAAGATATGCCAAGGAAACAGACCTAATCGAAATCAAAGCTTTTATTGGTTTGTTATCTGCTATGACTGGAGCGTGCCGGAAGAATCATCAGAGTTTGGAGGTGCTCTGGGGGACTGAGGGAGATGGAGTTAAGAAATTTGCCCTTATAATGAACATCAAGCGTTTCAAGTTCATCTTACGCTGTTTTCGTTTTGATGATCGAACAACCCGAGCTCGACGGAAAAAATATGATCGGCTTGCCCCAATTCGTGAACTTTTTGATCGGTTTGTTCAGAACTGGCAAAGAAATTACATCCCCGGAGAAAATGTTATTATTGACGAGATGCTGCCAGGGTTCCGTAGAAGGTGTGCAATTCTGGCAGTCCTCCTGAGACCCAAGCCTATGAGAAAAAAAGTAGTCGTGGATGACCCACGGTACAGTATTCTGTACTTTACAAAATTTTAGGGTACCTAGTGCCCTCTATTGAACCAGCTGCCTACTTTATATAACGCAGCGCGGCTAGCGCCCGCGCGGATTAATCAAGCATCAACCAGTATGAAACGAGCAACCGCTCAATAAACACAACTATTATTATTATTTTTTTTTATTTGTTGAGTGGGGCTTTTCTAAGGTCTTTATGAGCCTTGTAACACTGCGACCATTGCTGATCTATTGTGCTCGCCACCTACTATAGTTCTGCGCTAAGCCTCGTGTCATTTAAGAACCGCAGCAGGCTTTTGGCGCCAGATTGTTTTACCTCCTCAGGTTGGAGGTAGTGACCACCCAGGTGGTTGTATCTTTTACGCATCAGCGGGCCACACTCGCACATGAGGTGTTGGGGAGTTTCCTCTGCCCCTTGGCAGAACCTGCACATTTAACTACATACTCCGAGTTTCATTCTCCTCCGCCCTCGCGGCCGTAGCGACTAAAACAGTATATATTTAAGGTGGTAGTTTCGGGATAATCGGATACAGACGTTCTTCATCGATCCTGGCAGGACTCCACAATCTGATGACCCGGACTCCCACAAGACTAATATTGATTCTACATTTGTCACCTTAGTTCGGACATTAAACCAACAGAGAGCATTGAAATTTGACAGTTCCGTCATGGCGTCGCGTGGCAGACCTGTTCACCGCGTTCAGGTGCCAGGTAATTGCATTTAACTAATTTATTTGTTGAGTTAGTAGTTTTGTTATAAATAGGATAGAAAACGAATTTACCGCGTGAAATTTGTAGGACCCGACATTTCGGTGACGTTGCAGCCGCCGTTGTCTAGGGTAGACTGAAGAGCTGTCAGTCTGTTGTTTTGCGGGTAGGCCGCAAACCGCTGCCGCCACTGCGTAGGTTATAACGGTGGTGGGGGGCCGGGCTCGGAGCGCGGGAATTTTTAAAATCCGTCTTGCACACAACACTCACTGTATCCTGTTTTACGTCTTTGCGTTCGGCGTTCGGCGGCGGGAACATTTTAAGAAGAGGGTTCCACGTAGAAGAGAGTTTGTAGCCGTCATCTCTATTGAAGTTCGGAGTTCTTCTTATTTCAATGGCTTCCCGGATCATGCGAGGAAAGTAGAATTGTTCCTTGGATAGAACAATGGGATTTTGAAACTGCATCCAGTGGTTACTTCCGCTATCCAATATATGTTCGCAGATCGCCGATTTTTCTCGCTGAACGTTTTTAACAGCTTTGATGTGTTCTGTCAGTCGCGTGGCTATGGGCCGTTTCGTTTGTCCAACGTAGGCTAGACCGCAGCTGCATTCGACTTTATACACACCCGGGGTTTGCAGTGGTATTACATCCTTTACAGGCCTCAAAAATCGAGCTATATTTTGGGTCGGTTTGAAGATCGTTTTTATATCGAATCTGTTTAGCATCTTACTTATTCGATCAGTCACGCCCTTGACGTATGGTAAGAATGCTCTTGATCTGCTCGGTTTTTGAGTTTCGTCCGTATTAGATCGTGTGCGTGTCTCGTGATATTTTCCGTATCCATTTTTCCTAAGGACATCATTGACATGTTCCATCTCCTTCGGAAAATGCTCAGTGTCGCATAGATCGCGTGCTCGATTCACGAGCGACGTTTGCACTGAACGTAGATGGTAGGGATGATGGTGTGAGCTTGCATGCAAATATCTGTCCGTATGTGTGGGCTTCCGATATACCGTATGTCCGAGAGTATTGTCACTTGAAATTTATAATATTTACATATGTTTTCAATAAATAATAGCACTTATTACACGTTTTGTCATGCGGTACAGGATACTGTACACCGGGTCTTTAGAGATGTATTTAAAATGGAGTACAGTATACTGTACTTAGACATAAATAATATCTGCATGAGCTAGTATTACATGAAAAGTAAATATTTTTGCTAATAATAATTTTATTTTTTTCTTTAAGAATCTGAAATACTTACACAGTTGGAATTGGACCTGTCAGATCTTGAACTGTCTGATGATGACGATGGAATAGATGATTTAAAAGACGATCAGCCTCCCATAAATGATGATATCGAGGACAACTCTGATGATGAGAGCTCTGATGATAAGGTATTTTCAGTTTTATTATTTAGGCAAATTACTGCCTCTGGGTTGTTAAATGAACATTTTTTTTAGATTTCTAATGAGCCTGGAGAAGTTTCTTCAGGTCGACCACAATTTCGTTGTAGAAGAAATGAAATATTTGAGCAATCTGATATTTCCATCTCACAACCAACACTTCCACCTATAGATGCATCAACCTTCAAGGAACTAAATTACTTTGAACAATATATTGACGATGAAATGTTTCTGTTGATGATGGAGAAGACCAAACAAACGTTCATCTAATTTAAAGGAGTTTCTTTATACCTGACAATGAACAAAATGAAAACGTTTTTTGGTATTTCTATGATCCTGAGCTGCCTGCAGTATCTTATCATGAGGATGTACTGGAGTAATGGATGGTGTGTACCTATTATTAGTCAACATATGTCCAGAAACAGATATTTTGCTATTCGAGGGCACCTGAAAACAGTATTTGATGACGATATTTCAGACATAAAAAGAAGTCAAGTTAGGCTTTGGAAAGTTCGCCTATTAATTGATAGAATCCGTCTTGATGAAATGATGATTCCGTGGTTTATACTGCAAATATTGTGTTATCTTTGCTGGCGCTCACGGAAAGCATATGAATCAAAGTAACAGTACTCTTGGGTATATGGTGAAAAAACCTCTAACATCTTTTGCCAAACTTTACGGTAAGGATGGCTATATAACAGTCCATGAGAATACTAAATACCATAAAGATGCGGTAAACGCAGGCAAAAGCTTTCTACTCTCATATCATGCGCCTGAGCTTAAAGTTGTAAACCAGATTAACAAACAACGTTTGGCACAAGTTAAAGAAAACCGTGCTCGGCTTCGTCCTATAATTGATACCATAGTTCTGTGTGGACGTCAGAATATTCCACAAGAGGACATAGAATTTTATTATATCTTATTTACGTCAATTTAGCTGTTATATCTCTTTTACGTCAAACAGATATAACAGCAAGTGGAAACGACAGTATCGTAAGTAATGAGGGAAATTTTCAAGAGCTTTTACGTTTCCGAATTACCGCGGGTGATACAGAACTCGAGAAACAACTCAAAAGCCCAGCTGCCAATGCTACTTACATCAGTAAAACCATGCAAATTTCACTTATAAACTGCTGTGGTGAAGAGATACAAAATATTATTTTTGAAAGGGTTCACCAAGCAAAGAGATTTTCATTGATATTTGACGAAACTACTGATGGGGCTCATAAAGAGCAAATGAGCATTTCTGTACGATACGTGCACGAGGGCACTTGCCGGGAAGATTTTCTAGCTTTCATAGACCGTTACGAGTCAATACGTACTGAAGACATTCAAGGATAAAGAAAAAAGTCTCTCCGACGTAGCCCTCGCTCATATTGTCATAGATTTCTGTAAGAAACGTTAGTTAGATTTGGACAAATGTGTAGGCGTAGGAACTGATAATTGTTTTGTTATGGCGTCTGAAATGAAAGGATCTGTTCAGGAAATATGCAAAACTGCACTTAATGCAAGACATTGTCCTTGTCTAAACCATACCCTAAACAATTCTCTTAAAAAATCGAACGAGGTTGTAACCTGTCACAAAAGGAAAGAAATTATATCTTTTTCCAATTCGTCTGCGAAAGCCACACCAGTTTTCCGTGACATGCTTGGTAAATCCTTTTCAGGCCTTTGCGAGACTAGGTGGCAAGAGAAACACGATGGTACTATTCAATTTTGCACATTGTTACCTAAGATTTGCAGTAGTCTCGAAAAAATTACCAAATGGACGAATAGTCGTGATACAGTCTCTCACCTATGCTAGATGCTGTTTCTGCCATTAATGCTGTTAAAGATGTACTCTCGGTTTTACAAAAAAAGAGAGATGTTGATTCTGTTTTTAGAAATATATATCTTAGGGCTGAAGAAATGGCCAAGATACTGGATGTAGAAATTACTAGCCCACGTACAGCCCAAAGATCCGTCTATAGGCAAACCACCCAACCTCCGATCAAGAACCAGTGGCATATTTCAGGTCTTCCGATTATATACTCCTTTTGGACCAAATTGTGAATGACCTGCGGAATCGTGTACCGGATGATCTCATGAATACATTTGACCTTCGCTTGCTCATGCCTCGGTTATTGTGAAAACTATCACTGACTCTACAAACGGGGCAGAGGATAATAATAATCTTCAAAATAGAATTCAAACAGTATCGCAGGTGTATGAGCGTGCGCTGAATGACTATGCAGTGAGTCTTAAGCCAGAGTATCCTAAATGGACAGAAAAATGGCTACAATTCAATAGGGAAGAAGGAGAAACTCAGACCACCGCTTTGGACATATTAAAAGCTACGGATGAAGACATGTTTCCAGCGATACGTATAATGCTCCAACATTTTAGCGACGTTTCCAGTGAGTGTAAGATCACGGCCGAAAGATCATTTTCCACCCTAAGCCGCCTAAAACCGTGGCTGCGTACGCGAACGGCAGAAGAGCGTCTTACCGGACTTGCGCTTCTACATGTTCATAGGGGTTTAAATATTAATGTTGATAACATGATAAATGAGTATGCTAAGGGATAACGAAAAATAGATTTAATTTTGTAAAATGTTAAACGACAATAAAAACAATAATAAAAAATTTCAATATTCTTTATTGTTTTAATGTTCTCTGTATGAAGTCTCGACTCGGGTCTGTGTCTGTGGCTCTAACTTGATTTTTTAAAATCTTAAAACGTGGCCCGAGGCGCAAAGGCCCCCCCCCCCCCCCCCCATTTCAAATCCTGGATCTACCCCTGGCATCTACTGTGTGTTTAAAGAATAAGACAAACTAAAAACTAATGCATTGTATTTTGTAATTTGTCATTGTACCTATTTGTATTTTGTTAATTGTAATTGTGTTCCACTAAAATTGTATTTCATTGTAACATTGTATTCCAATAAAAAAATCATGAAAACACTTTTTTTATTTGTAAAATATTACAATATATTATATAGAATATTCATGGTTCGGGGAATACCGTACAAAAAACTTTAAACAAAAAAAAATATTACTCCTTACATGTCTGTTCAATTTTTACAAAATTCAAAAGTATAAAATTAGATTTATTTCAAAATAATTTGGTGTATAAAGCTTTAGTTTGAGTAAACAAATAAAGCTATTACAGCCGTTTAAAGTTAGGTGTACGGCAATACCCTCTGCTCCCCTACTAGGTTCGGTGGCCCCGGGCGAACTATCGAAATGAAAATTGGAAAAGAGAAGACAAACTAAGGTAATATGGATACCATAATCTAACTGTGAACCACAGCAAGCATTATAAAGACCCCATCACAGGTGTTCATAGTTACGCCATTGAGTCCACGTGACACCACGCTAAAGAAAGCATGACAACTGAGGGCCAGAGTAGCAAATATTTGCAGGACAATCTTGTCTGATATATGTTTTGGAAGTCCTGCCATGCTAGTGGAAAAGAATTTAGTAAAATGGCCTTGGTATTGTACACAGGTCATTATACTGGAGAACGAAATAATGATCGTATGACCGAATACAAAGAATTACTTGTACAAATGCAACTATACTAGCGGAAAATAGCACAGACATCAAGCCATCAACACCGCCACTATCCGAACCAGTTCTCTCGCCTTTTTGTATACAAACCGCAAAGGAGCGGAGGAAACAGTTTTTAAAGGTACCGAGTGCACCCAATAAGACAGTGAAAGTACATTTTCTGAAAACAATAGACAGAGACAATCAAGTGAAAAACACGAGGCCATACCCCATCGCCACGCCCGCACCGTGTTGCGGCAGATTTCCCGCTCTGCGAAGCGGGATCCGCACCGGTAACACCCTCGAGGTTTCTCCCGTATCCTTAGGGTCAGTTGTTGATTCCCAATTAAAAATAGTAATTATTACTAGAGTATTTCAAAATACTAAGGTTAATAGACTAGCTCGGTTGTTTGAACGTCAAAACTACAATAGTAAAATCTTACGAAAGTAATTTGAGTTGCCAGCATGATAAACGGCATATTCCACAAAATCGCCTTTCTCGACCGAATTCTAGCCTTATTATATTTTCGATGCTGGCAATAATACGCTAAATGTCGTTTGTTTCATTGCGTGTCGTCAACTGTCGCGGGAAAAGTATTTCATTGCTATTCATATTCAATTCTCAACTTAAAAAAAGATGTCAGCGCCCAAAACTAGGCAAGCCAAAACCATAAATTACATCAAATATACACCATAATTGGCGCACAACACACAAATTATCTAATCTAATAAACATATATTCAGTGTCCGAGCATCCCGTTTTGGCAAAGATGAGTTGGCCATCTTTCGTAATTTGGTAGAGAAATACCGCAACGTTATTCTTAATAAGAAAACCGATTGCGTGAGCGTCACACAAAAAGACACTGCTTGGAAGTAGCTGACGGAAGAATTTAACGCTACCACCTCTGGCAAATCCTTCAGGTCTGTAACGCAGCTGAAAAACAAATTTAATAATACGAGGAAAGCCGCAAAGAAATTCGTATTTGTGAAATTTTAATTATTAATATTTTTATAGTAAACTAGGTATTTATGTTACTACAAAGTTGTGTTTTTTCCTTTTCAGGACACATCGACGGAGAGGAAAGTATTGACGGGAACTGGGGGTGGACGCCCTCCACCCACCAATCATTCTAATACTGATTGGATATGTGACCTCACAGGCATAGGGACAAAAGGACGTGAATCAGCGTATGACTGTGATACCGACATGTCGGAATCACAGTCATATCAGAATCACAATCTATATATAGAAACCATAGAAACTATAGAAAATGTAAAAAAGAAGAGAAAGTTTCAGAATTTCTTTATTATACAACCGAAACGTTACGTTCTGCACGGAAGAAGTCCGTGCAGCTACATAAATACACAAAATGCAGATAAAGGATATTGAAAATCAATAATAAAAGAATATAAAAAGCCTTTAAAGGAAAATCAGATGTAAAATATAATAAAATAGCACAATTTAAAAACGATCCTACTGGATAAGTCCACGCACGCTCGCGCCTCACTCATAGGGTACGACTGCGTACATGAAGCTTCGAACGTGACCGCGATATAGTTGTCTGAGGTAGCAGAATGTAAGCCTACGATCACCCACATATCTCCCGAGTCGGTATACGTGCAGCTTTTGCAGAGAAAGATGTATGATCATATCAGGGTCATTTCTTGTTTAGTCGAGAGGTCCTCGCTCATTACACACTGCGGGATGCACTCTCATGCGACAGTGGCCAGTCATGGGATTTCCGTGTTAGACCTCGTCCGGGTTAGTGGCGATGACTGCGACAGAATAATCCGTCTGGGTCTATATACTACAGACACCGGCGTGACTATACGGGATCTGATCATTAATCAGACGAGAACGGTACCTGTGACGGACGTCGGTCAGATTTCTACCGCCGAGGGAGCTTGCAAAGGGGCAACGTATATCACCGGAGGCAATACATACACAGACGTGGTAGTCACCAGCTCCTATAAGATCACTATTAAGGAGTCTTACGCGGCCCTGGATCTCGAGTCATCGAAAATTCAGTTGGTCTCAATGTATACCTTTCCTCTGAGCGCAGGAAAAGGGGTAGAGACCCTGAGCTAGGATACTCTTACTGGTCGTCACAACCGGCAGAAGAACGGTGTGGACATCACTCTCATATGCTATTATATGACGGAATTGCAAGCGTGTACGCATCGTCCTCAGGAGAGAAGACCATTGTGATTAATGCAACCACGCATGCGATGGCTGTAGGGCTGAAGAGGGAAACCCTTATATGCAATCATCACGGATACGAGACAGACCATCCAAAACTGTCCATTGTTGTAAGCCACAGGAATATTTTCTCGTCACGAGGAGCTCCAGTGAGCACTGAGAATATCGATTTGTTCCTATACGCGAATTCCAAATTCGTGTATATGGAACGGCATTTCCAGGGCCAGCTTGAGGATATGTATAATCTTCTACATGTCAAGCTTTGCAAGCAACATCACCAGACGCTGAGCCAGCTTATATCCCTTGCCTATGTTTCCCCGGAGGAATTCGCGTGGGCGTACACTCATGAACCGGGGATAACTGCAGTGCTGAGAGGAGAATCTATACATCTCATCCGGTGTGAGCCCGTGATAACTCAGCTGCAAACAACTGACAAATGTTTCCAGGAGCTGGTAGTCTCGTACAAAAATCAGACACGGTTCTTAATGCCCTACGTTGGGCGCCAAATGTAACATTTTAATCTTTATATCTATATATAGAAACCATAGAAACTATAGAAAATGTAAAAAAGAAGAGAAAGTTTCAGAATTTCTTTATTATACAACCGAAACGTTACGTTCTGCACGGAAGAAGTCCGTGCAGCTAAATACACAAAATGCAGATAAAGGATATTGAAAATCAATAATAAAAGAATATAAAAAGCCTTTAAAGGAAAATCAGATGTAAAATATAATAAAATAGCACAATTTAAAAACGATGTAAAAAAATAATAAATAAAACGCTAGTCAGCGGAGAGGGGAGAACTCAGGGTCGGCTCTCCGTTCTTGCTTCAATTATGGATAAAATTTACAACTAAAATGGTTAAAACATTAAAACACAATAAAATTATGGCTCAGATAGTGGAAAAGGTTTGAATGTCGCGCGTTGGGCTGCAGTTCCCACGGCGAACACCAGGGGCGCTGACGTCTGTTCCCCGCTCGGCGCGCGGACGGTACGATCCTCCGAAGATCCAGGCGTAAAGGGACCCAAGCCTACGCAGGTGATTAAGGCCGTTTTCAATCCTCCGAGGAGATCCCTGCAGCAGTAGAAAGGCTTCATTACAATATGATCGCGCCAAGAACGAAAACGGATCATTGAAAGGAACAGCGACTATCGCCTCAGTCCAGTCGTTGATTTCCGATACATCGTCAAACAATCCAAATAAAAGTCACTTAATAGTTCTAACATCGAGCAAACTCACCAGGTAATAGTCCTAAATCACACACAGACTCCCCGGGATCTCGTTCGGAATCAAGTCGGATTCAAAATGACCCAAATTATCTTTTGGCTGGTAGACTGCCAAACTTTTGGCGGGCCCCGGCAAGGAAACCCCGTATGCGATACGCGCGAGTTTTTAAAATCAAATTCGACATTTGAATTGCGTTATATTAAAATATTAAAATCATGTGATAATAAAATTGATTTTTATTTATAGTGAAAACTAGGATGAAATACCCATATTGCACTATCCTTAATTTAAAATCCGGAATCCAAAATCGTAAAGGAACCAACGACCTTCGAATGCTGTCAATCTACATTCCACAATTCCATCAGAGAATAATTAAAATATTCTGAATGTAAATTTATCAGCTAACAAAATAATTAGGAATTATGACCAAAAGACTAATCAAAAACTATAACTAATAATTAACCGCTTTTGGCCGATATTCCGAACATCGTACCGTCTCCTTTGTTTCTGGCAACGATTCTCATCGAATCATCGCAGACGTCACTATTAGCTTCTGATTGGTCAGCCGCGCGAAAAATCCTCAGCTGGAACTGTCAAAAATTGAACACGACGCGACATCGATCGATGAAGTGAATGAATATTGTGGAAGGAAATTGTGGAAAAGCAAATCGGAAAACGCGAAGTGAGTTACGAACATTTATTTTGAATCTTGCAGTAATCGCATTGCTAAAAATCCAACAAGTGGTCACGCGTGGACTGAGAGTCCGCAGACATTCCAGCTCTTACCTTTTGCCAATTATAATAGAGTTGAAAAAACACATGGCAATGGGCATACATGCCATTTTTAAATGCACAGCTTTGAGCTACCGAAAAGCAATGACCACTAATCGCCGAGTAATCACTTTTGAATTCGCCGGCCACATGCATCAGTTTGGACTGTTTTATATTATTTAGAAATGAATTCATTTGTTTAACATTGTTTCAGATGATATATCAAAAGATATTGGGAAATTGTTGGATGAGCCAGAAAGCTGTACTGCACAACGGGACGACAACAGGGAATATGAGGTCCCTGCATGCTTCTCTAACCGTGAGTGTAAACAATAATAATTCCATGAATACTGCATAAAAACGGGAATGTTTTATTTCATACAATTGTTATATTTCCACAGCAATGTATTTTGAATTGGATAACAATGTTACATTCTCAACGCCGCGCTGTCAGAACGACAGCATATATATTTTTCAGAGGTTTTTGCATACCCTCGCTACTTTGTACCGCTTTTATTTATCGCCTTCTTAAACCGCGCCGCAAGAGCAGAAAAGAACTATGCGAAAAAACTAATCCGCGTCGAGTGGGTCGTGTGTGAGACATTTTCGAAGATACTTGCATGAGAAATCCACCAGCAGGCACCTCGAGGGTCCGTAGCAGTGCTGGGACTTCTAGATAGGCGAGGATCATCATCACAGGTCAGTTGGTGTTTTACAGACGTATATCTGATTACGTGTTGATGATGTTTGAAGGATTTGCGCGCATCGATTTGGTCTCATTTTGTAAAGTGATAATTTTTTTATTTATTATTATTATTTATTTTATTTTATAAGCATTATTTATTTTAGCATGATTTATTCACGGTTATGATCCCGCCGTTATTCAACTATTTACACGTTGAACAACCATAATTATTGGTTCGATACCGTGGTGTTCGATACCTCTACTCCGAAGGCTATGCTGAGGAAGCCTCCTTCAAAGGCTTTACATAAGTTGCTATAAAATTTTTAACTAATAAATTTTATAAGCTCCTCTGATGCATACAGAGTGCGATATTGCTGGAGTAACAAGTATAAATGAGACAATGCATCGTGAAGTGGCATTGTCGAAAAAGAAAAAAAATTAAATATCGGTCCCTCGTGAAATATACTGAAGGTTTCGCTAGTGTTGCATACTAATTTGTTTTTAATTATATTTTCAGAAACGCAAAGCGTGAAATAAGCGGGGTACACGTCAAAAAAAACGTGGAACCGGATATATAAGTTATCAGCTGAAAAGGCAAATCTGGTAAAACGCAAGAAGACCCGACAGGACACGTACAATGAGTACGCAGTTAAGGAGCATGAGGCCAAAATGGGCCAAAATGAGCCATTTTATTTTTCTATTGGAGAGTGCGGTTGCTGAAGAGGAACGGAAGAAGCAGCTCCATGAATTGGAAATGGCAATAAAAAAAAACAATTAGAATATAAAATTAAAAAAATAGATAGTTTAAGCATGATAGTAATTAAGAATATGTAGTTGCTACCAATTAATTTAAGCTTTAGTATTGACTAGTATTATTTCTATTTAGTTCTAGTTAATGTAGAATATTTTGTTTAATTATAATTAATTTAGTTTAATTTAATTTATAACTATTAAGAATATATAGTTGTTACCAATTAATATAAGTTTTAGTATTGACTAGTATTATTTGGAGTGAATGGTTTTTCCGTTTTGCTATTTTCTGTTTCTTTTTTAAATACAGAATATATAAATATATTTTGCATAAATATTTCTTTTGTTTATTATTATTGTTATCTTGGCACATTACTATTTTTTTTGTAATTCACTCATCTAAAAATTGCAGTTAAGTACTTAATTTAATTTTTATAAAGCCTAGTAGTGTAAAATGAGGCAATGGACATGTGTCGTAAAGCAATATTTCTATGAAAAATATATGGAAGCTCTGAATGAAATATATCTGAAGCTATGACTACGCTTTAATTAATTTTAAAGCAAAAGCGATTTCAAGTTAGTGACAATATTTATTTATTTTACATAAAGTATCTACATATTGCACCTCGGATCAAATACAATGATAACTTGAAAAATTCCAGTTATGGTGCTTCTTTATAAAAATTATTGCCATTTCTCATTTTACACTCCCAAAAAGAGTTAAAAGTGTTACTTTACTAATTCGTCAATGGCATGAGTGAAGTTAAGACTTTTTGGGAGTATAAAATGAGGAATAGCGATATTTTTTATAAAGAATCACCATAATTGGAACTATGATATAAACTTATTGATTTAACATTTTCAGTGTGATGATGATGCGCAGCAGCAAACCTGAAATTAATTAAATAAATTAATATATAAAAATCTGGAGCATTAAATTCCACACAAAAAAATATGATGTTGTTAAGTGTTTTCGTATATCCAATCCAATGACATTATCTCTCTCGATTGAAGGCGTTATTACTCCACTGCCAGGTGGCAATTCGTCGTTCCAGTCCTTCATTACCGTCTCCTTGCACTGAATGAAAAAAAAAAAAAAATAAAAAAAAATGCATATATTATGAAGAATAGCCGTCGCAACTATAGTTGCTTCCACTTTCTTGACGTCTATGCGTAATTGAGAGCCTATAGCTGGAAATCGGCGTTTCCAAACACCGAATGTCCTCTCGACAACATTTCTCGAACGAATTTGGCTCTCGTTGAAAAGCTGCTCATTCGAAGTAATTGGATTGGCACATGGGAGTCAACAAATACGGCTTTAATGCGTAGCTTCTGTCCCCCAGGAGGTGGTAGTTGCCGAATTCTCCTCTGATTAGTCGGCCAACTAGTGTACTATGGCTGAATATGTGGCTGTCGTGTGTTGAACCAGAAAATCGAGCTACGACGTCCATTATCTTAAGGTCCCAATTAGCCACTACCTGGAGATTAAAGGAAAACACTCTCTTTCTATTCCGATAATATTCCGAATCGTCACCTTCTTTGAAACAAAAATAATATATTATTATAGACAGGGCAGTTATGACTCTAATAAATGATATTTAAATAGCTTTATCGGGATTTATAAATGTGTACAACCAATAGCTCCGATGACATTAGGAAAATTCACTATTTTATAAAATCCCACTACGGTATATCTCTTCTGCTCATCGGTCAACCAATACACGGTTTCCTTTGAAATCTCGCAAAAAATTCAGAATCGTCCCAAAACGCGCAGTTATCGATTCGAGGCCGAAATGTTTTCGGTTTCCGCATGAGGACAAATTCCATAACTACACGATCGTCATCCGAACTACTGTCGTCAGAAAAAACAAGGTATCCCAAATCCATTTCTAAATAACTATTTACAGCGATTATTATCAAAACACAAACGCTTTGCCAAAATCAAGCAAACTGACACTACGCACGGGCTGAATCAGCTGATTCGGAGCCGCCATCTTTCGAAAGTTACTATTACCACTCGATATCGGCTAGTAAAATTCAGCTTACTAGAGTCAATCGAATTACTACGGAATGGAGGTAGCTCGCGGTCAAACAATGCTTTTTTGCAGAATTACTGCCAATTTTAACTATAACCACAGATTTTTACTATTACCACAGTTCAAACAACTGGCCCTTAAACGATAGAGCGCGGCAACCATCGCGCCCGCGCGCGCTAAGCCCGCGCTCCCCCGAAATCGCACCCTAAAAACAATCAATACGTGTCGATGAAAATAGCGGACCAAGCCGAATTTTCGCATACCATTGTCCGGTCAAGCATCGGAGGTCTTGCCTACGCACGAGAGCGAGCCCCGTTGACAATGCCTGCGAGCGAGGCCCCCCCAGAATTAAGGCCCAAGATGCGTCCCGCGAGCGAGACGCCTCTGCTGTAAGGCCCCCGAAGACGTACCCCGCGACCGCGATAATTAATGTTATTCATCTGAATAACAATATAATTTGCGCGATAATTTTGCAATTTGCTGCACTCGTATCGCCGTTTCAGCGCTGACCTAATTAAAAAAGGCATATCCGCCAAAAAGATCAACGCCGCCAGCACACCGCAACCGCACTATATAAAGCTGTCGGACACACTGATATATAAAATAAAATTTTTACTTGAAATTTTGGAATTTTGCATATTTGATATTTTTGAACTAGCATTTATATTGGACTAGCTGACCCGGCGAACTTCGTACCGCCTAACAGTCAATGAATGTCGTGTCACAGAATAGCTGAACTTAATATTTAATTTAAAAAGTTTCAGATAGCTATATAATTAATATTAACTTAATAATTTTAAAAAAAAGTTTTAATTTCTTAAAACATACTTGTAATAATAGATGTATTAGCTGAACTATTTAGTTTAATTTCTGAGAACATATTTGTAATTATAGATGTATTAGCTGGACTTAATATTTATACAAAATAAATATTAAGTTCACTACTTTATTAAGATATTAACACAAAAAGAAATATAAAAGTACAAAAATTAGGTATATCAATCGCGTGACAGCAAGACATGATTAAATTAAACTATTTACATATTGTGCAGCATGGGATGCACTCGGTTTAATTCTCTTCATTGAAGCACCTTGTGATATACGACATTTTTTGTTTTTTTATCAGGCGCAAGGACAAATAAAGCGGATGATTTGCCGACACGTGAACATGCCACGTACAACTGACCATGAGAAAAACACAGATTTACATTTTGTATGAGAAAATGTTTTTCTTTTATTTTAAATTTTTGCCAGCTTTCCAATTTTCGTTTTTAATAGTTATTCTGCTATTCGGGACAGCGACAAATACAACAAATCAAAAACAATGAAAATCGGTCCAGCCGTTCTCGAGTTATAAGTGTTCGAACAAACCCGACTTTGTTTTATATATATAGATTAGAAGACTACCTGCACAAATGACTCAACCGAAAGTACCCAAGTACAAAACAGCTATTCCAATAGCTCATTGAACCGTCGTAGTCAAAGTTGTGTACGACAACAAGTCATCATTCCAGAGAGCAATTTTGAAGAGTCTACATCACAGAGAGGCAGGAAAAGAGTAAATAAAGGAGAAAAGTGGAAATGTAATATACGAAATAAAAAACCATAACAGGATAAAGCTATACCTCAAAAAGGGGAAAACAGTACCCGCTAAGCAAGTGGGACCATCCTGTAGTCCATGCAGACAAAAATGCTCTAAATAGGAGGAATGGAGGCAAGGCAAACTATTTTCAACAGGTTTTGGAGCCCACATGGAACATGAAACGGCAGTTCATTTTATCTCAAGTGAAAGAAAACCTGTACAGAGGAAAAAATAGAGGACAGGCACAGAGAAATAGAAAGTGCACAAGTGTATACAAAAAATTTCTCACCACACTTATGCATAAAGGTGTGAAGTCATTATGTGGAGTAAAGACAATAGTGACCGACCATCCCAAACTATTAGTCCAGGAAATCACCAATGGCATCACCTTTTTTATTCAGACTCAATGAGAAACTCAGAACTTAGACATCTTTCTCTATATCAATGGCAAATTCACTCACCTAGAGTTTCATATGCGTCGCCAAATGGAGACGATGTACGAGACTCTGGTGACTGAACAATGCGAGACCAAGAGACAATTGCTCAACACACAATTGTCGTTGGCAGCAATTGACCCCGTAGAGTTTGCCTACGGGTTCACCGGAAAACAGGGGTACACTGGAATGACGTCGGGGTCACCGATAGTGATCGGTAAAATTCATCCGACGTCCAGAGCGTGTAACGTAATCTTTTTGGACTTCTGGTAAAGGGTCTTCATTGTGTACAGACAAAGTGAATGTCGGTTTAACCCTTCAGGCCTAGGCCCCTCAGCCGATTGACAAGTTGATGTCCCAAAAAATTTTTGTAAAAATTTGTAAAAAAATTGAATTATGACACTGCCTCACCAAAAACATTAATTACTGCCAAACCACTGTACCCATAATTAAAATGAAACATATTAACATAATAAACCATAATAAAATAAAACAAATTAAATTAAAATAAAATTAAAACGGGCCAGTCACGCTGAATCAGTTTGTGGCCGATATCGGCCAATCGGGGCTTGAGGGGTTAAGTCGGTCTACAGACACTGTCATTTCTTTGTTATTGAAGATAATTTCAAACACTTTGTCTCCTCTGGAAATTACTTTATGGGGGCCGGAATATGCAGGTCGGGGATCGATGTAGGCAACCTCCCTACACACTTATTTAACACTCACTCGAATCATAACACTCGCATATAGATGCAATACAGGTTTGGTCGACAACCGTTTGATCGATAAATTCGCACCGCGATTATTGACAGTATCTCATCACTGATCTCCGCCACGGCGCGCGTGGTATCAAAAGCCCGTCGTTTGCAATCATCCGGGCGAAGCGCACGTTGCTCGTGTCTCTCATCGCGACTGTGCGCACACGCAAAATCAGTTTCCGCAAACAGTTACGGCGATATTTATGTCATTCGCTTCACCCGCGTGGCGCTCGTATGTAGTGTTACTCCGTTGCGCCTTCTCATATTATTGTAAGGAAGATTGGAATACACTTATCAACCACAGTGAGTCGTATCATTATAATTCATTGTAACCCGTACAACCACAGTATAAGGATAATTCCACTTCCGAAACCATATATACAGTAATTAATTCTAAAGCGAAAGTGTTAAACCGCGAGTCTTTAACATTTATTGCATTGCTTTCTCGGTTGTGTAGTTATTTTTGTTCGTGTAGATATGATAGTAGGTAGTTTACAGTAGTATACCCACAGTATCCTTATTCAAGACAACAATAACTTTTCGTAATATTTTTGGCAACAGCTGTCCTAAACCTACCACGGCCGGTTGTTAGTCCGGAATCCACTGCTCACCCCCAGAAGTGTAAGATGGGCCCCAATCCGGTCGGTGAATTCCGTGGCAGCTCCGTTTGTATTTTATTTATTTACAGGACGAACCAACAGAGAGAATGAATCATGCACATTGTGTAAACATAGGGAACATAGGGAGATGAGCTGGTGTTTGACCGGAGATGACTATAACTTCTCGTAATATTTTTGAGAATACATTAATTTACAGGACGAATCAAATAATTTTAACCAACAGTCGCCAGCTCTGAACCAAGCAATCATTTTTATCAAAATCGAAGGAAGATGCCCTAGCAACGAATCCATTATTTTTAACCAAAATCTTAAACGTGACCTCAAAACCAATGAATATCTCGTAAACCAACGACGAACAAAGCATTTTATAGCAAAGAACCAATTATTTTAAACAAGCGGAATTCCGTATCTATCTTATCAAACTAATTTCTCGACAATTCGACAGCGAATTCGGCCAGAGTCGATAACAGCACGTTGTTTGTCAGCAGCCGAGTTTTATTTTGTACCATGGATTTGAAGGTTATTCGGATCGGGTTTTGGATTTAATTCTTCACTCCGCGGCGGCTGTCACGAAGACTTGCAAAGCGGAAGACATGAGGGCCGCTTTGGGATTTGAATAATATAGGAGGACATTTTGTTTTCAGTAGAGCAGCGACGCATATTCTTTACGAGGTCCAAAGTAAACGTCGATATGAAGACTCGGTGCGGGAATTCACAGCCAATATAACGCCGGCCAGTCAAATTGAAGCCCAATTTGAAGAAAATAACGTAAATTTAGCGCGAAAAATATGTTGCCGAAGCGCCGACCGGGAGAAAGTAAAATGGCGGGCGGCCGCGCCAATAGGTCTCTGGTCGCATGGCGCGCCCAAAGATAATAAATATAGTCCACTCTACACTAAAGGCGTGAACATATTTATTGAACGCGTTCGTCATCCACGACTAATGGACGCTTCAAATAAATATGTTCGCCCCTTAAAGGGGCAAAACATATTATTATCGGACGCGTCCGAGAAGGGGCGAACATACTCAACGCGCGTCCTTCAGTCGCCTGTGAAACGTGGATTCAAAGTTTGGGTTAGAGCTGATAGTGCCAGTGGGTATGTTTATCAATTTAAAATATACACCGGAAAAAATGATAATCACAGTCCTGAGTTGGGCTTAGATGCCAATGGCCCGTATTCCGTTTCTCGCGGGCTTAATTTAAGCTGGTGCTAAAAATTAAGAACTTTAGCACTTTCGTTATTTTGTTGGTATTCCGTTTCATTAAAATTAAGAACCAGTCTTAAATCTTAAAATTTCCGTTTTGTCTATGGCCTTTCCAAAGCGGGGTCCACGCGGGGTCCTAATTTTGACAGCTCGCCGGCCGCCGCCAGCCGCCGCTATAGTTCAGTTGCCCGTGAGTTGCCCGATTGTCCGCCGCTGCGCCGTTTCGTTTGTCGTTTGGTGTTTTAGTATCTTTCAAATAAAATGAACAGCAACAAGGAGAATGTGCCAGCCAAACGGGCGAATAAGGCGCAAAAGGATCGCCTTACCGACGTCATCACTTCAAATCCGGTGATGCTGAATGGTAATTACGTTACTTTTATTTTGTTGAAAGTTCATGCGTCCTACTGATCAACATGTTATGTGCGTAATTTACAAATAAGTTGATAACTGTGAATGTAATATGGAGTCCAATGAATCTAACGAAAAGCGGATAAAAAGCGCGTGTGTGGATAAATAAAATTGTGTGGGTAAATACGCGTGTGTGGATAAATAGAAATGGATATATACATAACCTCAAAATTTGCTGCACGACTTCCTATTTTGTGAGGCCACGAGGACTATTATTACGTGGTAGTTCATCATATTTATGATAATTACAGGGTATTTATTTTATTACAGGAAATTCTCAAGTAGAGGCAGTTAAGAGGCTGTGGGCGCAGCTCGTGAGTGAGCTCAATGAGATGGGAGTGAAAAAAACCCAAAAGGAATGGCTACTGGTATGTATCTACAGATAATTATTGCTATAATTTCCAGCTGATATTTATTTCGGTTTGTTTATGGAGACAGTAATTGTCCTGTGTATTCGAGAGTCGCGGTTGTATCTAGGTGATTTGCGTTCATGAGGGCGTTCCTTATTTTTTAGACGCACCGTGGAATAACCCTTCCGATGTCATTCCGTATCGCTTTTGCAGGATTTTCATCTAAAAGTCGCGTTGTCCCCGAGGCCCTCTCTTAGAACAGAGAACACCTCAGTACCTTTAGCGTTAGTCAGTATTTTATTCGTGTATTTCCTGTAAACATGATGGAATACTATAGGTATTTGCTATAGGTGAAGGAAAATAATGTTTCTTTATTTCTTTTCAGGCATTTAAGGCCATGTTAAAAAAATCTAAGTTAGCGGCAAGAAAATTGTACGTTTCCAAGAAGAAGACAGGCGGAGGCGTCAACGAAGAGGCGGAGCTCACCCCGCATCAGATTAAAATTCTTTCGACGGAGGGCTCAGCTTGCATTTCCGGCCTTACGGGCATTCCCGAAGCGGTGAGTTGGATTCGGATGCAAAAATATAATAATAAAAGACTGCGGATAACTGATATTAATATTTGTCTATAATTTCAGGGCTGCAGTTCGACAGGCCGGCGGGGTGAGTCTGTAGTGTGGGAGACTACAATACCTCCGCCGGCTCCATCGCCGATCCGCCCGCCCCCCCGGGACGATTCGACGGAGGTGGAGTTTTCGCCCGGACCCTCCGCTCGCCTGCAGACCTCTCCGGTCGCGGTGACCCCTTCCTTTTGCCTGCCGGAGTTAGGGCTTTGGGAAGTGCCGCTGCAGGAGCGTTCGGGCCCTCCGGTCCGGGAACGTTCGGCGACTCCGGTCCCTGCCGATCGACGGGCCACTCCGGCCGGGGAACGTCCGGCCTCTCGACGAGCCCTAACGGGCAGCCGAGAGCCCGCTCCGGGGAGACGTCGAGCCGCGGCCGCTACTACTCCTCGGGCGCGGGGCCGAGCTCGCGCGAACGCCGATCCCGCTCTCGCCGAGGTGATGCGATCTAATGGAGGCCATACACGTTAGGGTTTGCATGCTGGTTTTAGCCTTGCATGCATAACCAACAGGTAAACCCTAGCGTGTATGTGATTAAACTGTACAATTATCGGTGCATGTACATGCAACCGAGCAAATATTCAAATTGATATTTTATGCCGCTCGGTTATGTTTGCGCGCGAGCATAACCGAGCGTGTGTGGCGTCCGGCGAGCATGGCCTGCCACAGTTCTCAGTATTAAATTGACTGTGACGGCGGAAAGTCGCGCGCGCACTGATTTGATCGCGTCGCTTCGGAAATGGCGAGTCGCAAGCGCAATGCCAAATTAGAAGAATTCATAGAAATTTATAAATCGGAACCATGTCTTTGGCGCGTAAAGTGCAAAGAGTATCACGACAGAGACAAACGGTCGGCAGCGTACGGGAAATTGATAGCTAAGCTCAAGGAATTGGAGCCTGATGCTACAAAAGAAGATGTGATTAAAAAAATTAATACGTTACGCAGTAACGTAAGACGAGAGAAAAAAATTTACGATGAATCTGTGAAGTCTGGAGCATCATCTGAAGACATTTATAAAACAACACTGTGGTACTTTGAATTATTCGATTTTATTGGAGATCAAGATGTTCCTCGTAGCTCGCGATCTAACATTTCGGATATTGATGAGAATGATTTCAATGTAAGTATAAATTAGTGAGTTATTTATTTTGTAATTTATAGATTAGGCACAGCCGACCACAAACATTTTTTCATAAGTACCGTTCATGTTTACAATGAGAGGTATGGGTAGGTACTCCCGAAGGCAACTTGTAACGCTTGATGTGTGGTCGTCTATATCGCCGTTTATAGCTTTACAAAATTTAGGCACATCAAAGTCAAAGTCAAAGTCAATATTCGTTTATTCAGTAAGATTCTAAGATCATTTTGAATCGTCAGTTACTTGCCTGTTCCAAATCGCGACTAGCACACAAGAAGAAAGGCAAGAAACTCGGGCTAGTTATTTTTTTATCTTTACAATAAATAGTCTTAAAATAGGTAGGTACATAAAATGTTACATATGAATTAATAACACAATAAAAAAGTTAATGAAATTTAGAACCAAGCTTCCTTATCTTCTAGGTAATCAGAAATTTTATAGTATGCTTTCTTAAAAAGCTTTTGTTTTACAACATGTTTAAATTTTGACATTGACAAATTTACTATGTCACTTGGTAATTTATTAAAAAACATACATAGATTGTTACAGAAACAACTCTTAAGCGGTGAGGGAGGTTGCTCATTTATTCATCAAACAATAGGTACATATAATTACATCAAAAATTAATAAATACATCACATTTCAATGTAACTATCTTGCCATGGTACTTTGCCTTCATTGACAAAGTAAGTTTGGTATTCTAATCTGACTTTTTTTGCATCATTCAGGACATTTCCTCGATTTTGTACTTGTAAATTTTCTACGTTTGAACGTGTGGTATCGTAGCCCGTATTAATTACAGTTCCATTATCCACATTTTCTCGATAAAAACATCTTGGAGGTGCATATGAATTAGGTGTGTGCTCCATTAGAAAGTTGTGCAAAACACATGAAGCCATCACCACTTTTTCTATATTGTTTGGTTCCAAATTGATCTGAGTATGGTAAATGCGAAATCTTGACGCCAGTATGCCAAAAGCGTTTTCAACTATTCTTCTTGCACGAGATAATCTATAATTAATTTTTTTTTTTTCGTAGCTGCTCAAATCCGCTTGACGATATGGTTTCAGCATGTCAGGTCTCAACGGGAATGCATCATCAGCAACAAATACATATGGCAAACACCTTGAACTGTGTTGAATCTGTTCGGAGTTTGGAAGGTTTAAATGTTTCATTTGTAACTTTTCAAAAAACGTTGTATTCTGCAAAACACCTCCATCGGAAACTCTTCCATTTGTACCAAAATCTGCTAATAGAAATCGGTATTTGGCATCAACTATTGCCATAAGAACCATGCTTTGTCGTCTTTTGTAGTTGTAGTAATAAGATCCACTCTCAGCAGGTGGAACTATGTCAATGTGTTTTCCATCGATGGCACCCAAGCAGTGAGGAAAATTCCATCTCTCTTCAAAAAGTTGTGCGGTTTCCTTCCATTTATCCGATGAATCTGGAAACTAAAATAAATATCATTTTGTATTGTTATAGGATGCTGACAACTCTTCTGAAAATACCATAGTTATTAATACTACAGATAACGCTGCTGCAAATGCTAGTACA